>OZ001351.1:18014292-18390893 GCA_963924055.1 Drosophila limbata
CACAAATCAACTGCACCGCCGAGAGTTCCATGGCTGCGGGTCGGGAGTGCAGGAAACTCGCATAGGTCTTTGTTGAGGATTCGGATTCGAGTTCTTTCAGCTGCACAGACTCCTTAGGAGGCAACTCCGCATGGAACTGTAAGAAGAGCAAAGTGATCCATCAACTCAGCAGCTACACTCAAAAATATGTGGAACAATTCAATCAATTGATTAATTAAAAAAGTTGTTAATTTAATCCAGTTTCGTTCTAGAATTTGTTAAAATTGATTCCGTCTGTTATTTTCGAACTTTAAGAGTGAATCGCTCTTGAAATCAGGAACATACATAAGTATATATTAAATTAGACTGTATCGTTCCTAAACATAAACAAGATTCGACACACAATCACGACACAAAATCTTTAATCAAGACCTATAATTCAATTTTTAAACCCGTTACTTAAAAAATAAGTAAAAGGGGACATTGTATTCGTTGCAATGTATGTAACAGGGAGAAGGAAGCATCTCTTCTTGATCAGCATCAACAGCCGATTCGATATAGCTGTGTCCGTCTGTCCGTCCGTCCGTATGAGGGCCTAGATCTCAGACCTGTAAGAGCTAGAGCAACCAAATTTGGCACATGGACTTCTATAAACCCCACGCAGATCAAGTGTGATCAGATCAGATCAAATTTTTGCCACGCCCCTTTGGGCCTCCGCAAATGCCAAAAAGGCACCACATGCACAGTTTTTCAATTACTATTATTACCTATCATCCTACTAAATCGCATCAAGATCGGACAAACAAAACGGTGGTAATGGCTGATTTAAGTTTCAAGCAACGTAAGTGCCTAAAAGCATGCAATTAAAAATATTTTAAGTTTATTTACATAAGTAACGGGTATCCTCAAGTCGGGAGCTCGACTACAGCCTTTCCCACTTGCTTTTTCTGCGTTCTTTCTTACAATTCCCCAATAGTTCTTGCTTACTATATCTGCTATGAGGAGCATGTTAAATAGGATTATTTCGGTAGTCAGTCTTCGGTTGCAATTACATACACCAACTAAAAGTTTTGAACACCCGTGCTGATGATTTTGACATTTTAAGGACGTTTTATGCTAACAAATACAAATGCAATACAACGATAAATTAAGAGTGTTTAGATTTTATATTGAGCACAAAACATCCTAGTAGAACAACTATTCGTTCTTAGACTAAAGTCATATGGCGGTAAATTAAGCCTAAGAATTTTGGGTAATGATGTCAAGAATTTCAAGAATTCGAATTTTGTACATTGATGTAGAATTTTTAGTTTAATTGAACTTCTGACACTGGAAATTCTTGATTTAAGCATAGTATCCAGTTGTTGAAAATTCAGTTTGAAAGGTGTCAACTCCATATAAAAAAATTGGTTGCAAACTGGCTCGAAATTACTTTGTAAGGCTATTTCTAAACCCTTGTATCCAGTACCTAAATTTGGGCAGCTCAGAAAATTTTCGGGTGTTTTACAACACTGTTTAATGACAGCTGGCAGCTTTTTTTTTTTACCTTTCAAAACATCGATTCGTTCAGTGTTTCGACTAGTCGAAATCATTTTGAGCAGCAATGGCAGCAAG
Organism: Drosophila limbata; assembly: GCA_963924055.1. NCBI lineage: Eukaryota > Metazoa > Arthropoda > Insecta > Diptera > Drosophilidae > Drosophila > Drosophila limbata. The sequence goes on from OZ001351.1 coordinate 18,015,886, forward strand.
TTAGCAACAGAACAAAAGCCGTATTGAGCTCTTCAATCATGAAGAGCGAATTAAGCTTATAGAAGAGGTGCAACAGCGGCCGATCCTTTGGGAGTTGACCGATAAGAAGCACTTCGATGCCATCTTTATAAAAAGTGCTTGGGAAAGCGTGGCAGAGGCGTTGAAGAAACCTGGTAAGTTTTCTTGGATTGCCAAATCTATGAAAAGTTGTTTAATTGAATATTTTGATTTCAGTACAAGATTGCAAAACTGCTTTGGGAATTCGAGAACGAGCCCGAAGAAGAAGATGATGACGGTATGACCGCAACTGAAGCTACTTTTATATAAATAAATAAAAAGGATCACCAAAATTTAATTTTAATTGGTTTTTATTTCATTGTATTTATTTTAAAACCCAGCTGCTTCGTCCTGCCAATAAACAGAACCGTCTAGGGAGTTTACAAACTCTTTCAGGTTATTCCTAATATATTTTGGGTAGTCGTTGTGGCGACCACGGAACGACGGAAGCTCTGCAAGAGTTGTGTGGGTAAGAGTTTCCACATTCTTCGGTTCACCCAATATTGCGGCCGTTTGCGTTGTTGCACTTCTTCCGCCTCTTCCGCCTCTTCCCCCTATTTTAGGACAATATAAGAGGTCATTAATCCCATAATTAGGGTATTAGTTGCGACCAATTGTCTAATGACCGTTTTGTCCATTTTCGATCTTCATTTATTTGCAATTTTATTTAATTGATTTATATTGTTGTTTACTTATTTTATGTGCACAGCTGACGTAACAGTGTGACCACTCAACTTTTTAGAGATTTTTGATGAAATGCTGTCACACTGAAGTTTGGAAGCCAGACATCAAAATATTAAACATTTTGAGCCCCCAAAATATTTTGAACAACTGGATATTATGCTTCAAGTTCGAACGTACTTGATTTTCTCACAGTGTAAGTGAACAATTACAATAATTTACCGCTATAACCGCTTCCGATTCAGCGGCATCTTCCAGGTGCTTGAGCGCCTCCTTCAACTGTGCCTCGTTGACTGCCGCAAATTCGGCTCCGACGGGCTGAGCGCTGTCACAGAGTGTGCACTGTAGTCCTATGACGCCGGCGGCGAGCAGCGGCACCAGCTGATCCTTGTTGCCGGGCACGAGGCCACCCCAGAAGCCCACGTCCACGTAGATCTTGCCGCGAGCTATTGACGTCTTCGCCTTGAGCGCCTGCACGCTTACCGTGGTGGGCGTGGCATTGCTGCGGGCGATGTGGGCGGGACGGGAGTGTAGAAAGGAGGAGCGAGGAGCGAAAAGAAGCCGACGCGTCTTTACTCACGTTGGTCGATCGATAATCGTTGTAAATCCTCCGGCAGCTGCCGCCTTTGTCGCCGTGGCAAATCCCTCCCAGTCCTTGCGTCCCGGCTCATTGATGTGCACGTTCGCGTCAATCAGTCCCGGCATCAGCACCAGATCCCCAAAGTCATAGACTGCCTCCGATTCGGTATTATATAGGTAGGTGTTCACCTCCTGCGGCGTCCGGAGCACTGCAGGGGCAGACAACAATTTAAATAAATGGACAAAGTTGAATTAGATTTTATGCCAAGTTGAGCTTATGGCTTATGCAATATTTAAATCTTTTCCAACTACACATGTGGAAGGGTTGCCAAATTGTTGCAAGCGAGCTTTACAACCACATCGCAACAAACACAACCTCTGGAGTTATCAAATTAAGCTTATAAATTAATAACTGTTGTTAGTTGCTATCGTTGACAAAGAAGCTGAAATCATTTCGCAAAACATAACGGAAAGAGCTCGGTGAGCACAGCACAGTGCACTATAGGTCAAATGGACACTTTTTCTGATATAAACTAATTTTTTGAAAGTATTAAAATTAACTAACTTTTGTTATTTATTGTACCCATTAGGAATACATCAAGCCGGAATGTTGCATAACAGAAATGTTAGTACTGCAATCTGATGTTAACTGAACAGCTGTTGAGCGTGCAGCTCATAAATTGTGAAAATATTTTAGTGAAGTTCAAGAGGCTCATGATTTTTTAAATCGAAATTTTTTAACATAAATTACGTTGAATAATAAAATACGTAAAACAAACCGTAAACCACCTAAGAATAATAGTAATGTATGTTATTTATTTTTTTTCTTATATGTTAATTTTTGTTTTATATGTTTTTTAATTTTAAATCATTAAAATATTTAATTACTTTTTCGTTAAAATATTTTCGACTGTTTTATCTGATGGACAGACAGACGTGGCTCGGCTGTAGATGGTGATCAAGAATACTATATATATACTTTAAACTTTCGCAGATGCTTCCTTTTCCATGTTACATACATTTCAACGTATACAATATACCCATTTTACTTATTTTTTGCTAACAAATAACTTAAAATGATTTTCATGTTTTTTTTTTGATTTAAAAGTGAATTCAATTAATTTAAATTTTTAATTTGATCAATTCTGTGACGATAAATTTTTATTTTTAAGAGCAAGTTTCAGGAACATCGAAATTTAGGTTTGGGTTTAAGAACATGCCAAATATATGAATATTTTCTGCTATCAAAATAATGAAGAATATTTCAAAGATGCTGATAACATAAATTATAGCAACGCTTCTATTATTCTCTCATCTATTTAGTGGTTTAGATATCTCTGAGAGTTTAACAAACAAATTAAGTCATTTTATGGAAGTTGGCCAATTTTTTGGCTGTCAGGGTATTCCGTAGTCGTTCTCTCTCGAGTTCTTTGTTTTTTCTATTTATGTAATTTGTGAGCACAGGTCATAAATACACACACACAAACAAACATACTCGTGCTTTAAATATAACTTTTAACACAAATTCTAAGTTTAGATATTCAAATATATCGCATACGTTTGTTAAACATAATAATTTGCAAAAATTATAGTAAAAGTTAGCTACAAAATAATTGAACATTTCGGTGTTTCGGTTTGTCACTTACCACGTCTTATGATGCCCTCGGTGTCCACGACGATGCCGCCATGAAGCGTCGTCTCTTGGCTGCCATCGCCCAGGAAAATACGCCGGCTAAGAAACAATAAATCCATCGAAGCGATCCCACATTCAAGGAAAGCCAACAGACAACTGAAAATGAAATCAGTTTCTCATCTATTTTTATACAGATCGAGTAAATCTGCACTCATTAATATCTCTCTTTCTCTCTTTCTCTCTGTGTGCCACTCTTTCTCTCTCACAGTGCTTAACTTTTAAAGCTCTTGCAACGACAATTTGATAAAACTTAAAAAAATTGCCATGCATGTGTTTGGCTGTGCATGTGTGTGTGTGTGCTACCAAATTTTATTTTCTGTTTATTTTGCATTTTTTGGTTCAAGTACTTTTTGTGCTTTACCTTTTTTTGGGTGCGTTTTTTTCATTTTTCCATTTGGTGGCGCTACCCAGCGGAAGCTTTTTGGCTGCTACGGTAAATTGTGCCATTTTGTTGTTGTGTTAGTTGTTGTCGTTATTGTTGTTGTTCTTGTTGTTGTTGTAGTCGTAGTTGAGTTGTAACAGTTGAAGGCAAAGCGAAGGCAAAAGGCGCAAAACGGAACCGAAACCAAAACCGAAACAGAAACTGAAACCGAAAACAAGAACGAGTCGAACAATGCGAATACACACAAAATACGAATGCTGCACGTGTGTGTATCGGTGTGAGTGTGTGTGTGTGAGTGTATGTGTGTGGGTGTTTGCCGAATGCATAGAAATAGAGCCGAATGCCAACATGAAGTTCAACTTGTTGTTGCCGCCGCTTTAATGCTGTCGGCACTGTTGCGTCTCTGCTGACAGATACACACACACACGCACACGCACACGTTCACACACACACCAAAAGTATGGTATATGGCCGTGTCCTTAACACTAACACCAGCATACCGATGAGGCTGCAACATCAGCAGCAGCAGCAGCAGCAGCAGCAACAGCAACAAGCTAAAATACAGTCATCCCCTCAGCTCTGCCGGCTCCGCAGCAAAGTTGAAATTGAAGCGATTTGAGTTCGAGACGCCATCCTCGTACTCGTACTCGTACTTGTCCTCGTCCTTGCCCTCGGCCCCGGCCTCGTCTCCGCGTCCTCGTCCTCGTCATCGTCACCGTTATTATCCTCGGCTGTGTTAAATCGTCTTGTTTCGTTTCGTCTCGTCTCGTCGCGACTCGACGCAGTGGCCATCGTTGGTCGCGTCATTCTCGTGCTCATCGTCGTCGCTGCTGGCAGCAGAACTCGGAGCTGGCGTTGCCGTGCGACGCATCCACAACTTCACTCTGCTCTGAGCAGCCTCGCGACAACCAGTTGAAGTTCTCCAGACGGCATTTCGACAAACATCAGTTTTCAGTCTCAAGTTATAATAATAAAAATAAATTTCCAAAAATTTACAAAAAAAAAAAAAAACAAATCGAAAAATTTATTAAATTCAATCACATCAAAAATTACAAATTTAATTAAATACCTTTTTTTTGAATTGAAAGTTTTTTGGCAAAAGACAAAATTAACAGTGTACTATTCAAGTTTAACGGTTAATCTCAAAGTGATTTTTGATCCCAACGGTGAGCGCAAAATTTCAAATTGCATTTTTTTTCCATCTGTGTGTTGTTGTCAATGTTTACATTGACATAAATGATCTAAATTTTTTTAAATTTTTTTTAATACCTTTTTACGGCAATAAATAAAATTATTTGCCAAGTGACAAAAATAACAAATGTACATAAAAAAATAAAATAAAATAAATACAAATGGATAAAATAAAACAAAAGAAACGATACGAATATTTAATTGCATTAAGGACATTTGTTGTTTATTCACATACCAATGTATGAATGTATTTTAATTTTCACAAATATTTTCCCCCCCATTTTATTACAAACGGTTTTTTATTGACTTTGTGACGCTGTGAATTTCAATCATAAATGAATTTTATACACTTGATAAATGCGTGCGCGTGTTTTTTTTTTTGTGTCTTTGTGTCTGTGTTTAATCTCCTTTTTGTAGGTACTAAATGAAGCGTCATCATATAAAAGTTTGGAGCCTTGTTGTTGGCTAATTTAAAGCTTTTATTGGACACATTCTGCATTATGAAGCCTGCCAGAACTCATTTTAAAGTATCAAAAGACGTTTTCGAAAAGACTTCAATAAACAAATTTTATAATTATTCAAAAAAAATTTAGCGAATTCCATTATAAAATGTATTCGATTTCAAGAATATTCGTACTCCTTTAAGTTACACATTCAGGAACGATTTTTTAATTCACACAATAACCTAAGATCAATGAAATTCATATTTTGCTATGACAAATATATTTACCTGCATTTTATTGGCGAAAAACAGAGTTTCCATTGAGTAAATTGGTCGGAAGACCGTGCAATTGGTTTGAAATTTAATGCCATTAAAGTGGACATTTTGGAATTTTTTTCTTCGTAAACAAAAGCATATTTGGTTAATACCTTTATTACTTTTGCGATTCATACAGCATGCAGTATTTAATTATTTTGTTCGACGCCTTTCGGGCATATTGAAAAGAGCACTATAAAAAAAAAAAATTGGTACAAAAAACATGTATGTATGTACATGTTAAAACGTAATATATTTCATTTGTGATGATATTGATTGTATATGATGAACGGCGGATGGGAAAAAGGAACGACAAAATTTACAGAGCCGCCGGAGGGCGACGCAAAATTGTTGACAGCTTTGTAAAATATTTACATGCGATGCGACTGAGGCAGTAATAATATCGAAAACAATTGAAATGTCACCTAATATGGGGCCAACTGGCAAAACAAGGATACATGCCCACACATGTGTGTGTACATACATGCATACAAACACGCACACACGGACAATATTTGACAACTAATTAAGACAAGAATTCCATTTGCAGTCGAACAGTGGAAACAGTCGACGGCAAAGGGTTTAATATGCGAGGACGAGTTAATACAACTGGCACTGCCTTCGGGTATTTCAAACTTGCTATTGTGCTTTTGTAACTCTTTTTGCCAATGCAATTTCGAAATTATTGCGAAATTGCAATGCAGAACATGCAACACACTTTAAAATTATTAGCATACTTATTGTAAAAAATCAGATACGGATGGATGCGATGGAAGTGTGGATGCTGCGAATTATTTGATAATAACTTGGCAGTGGGAAATGCGCACGAAATCGTTTCTCATTACCTCAGTTATTCGCCGCATGTACAATAAATGCTATTTTATTGCCGCGCCAAAAAGTATGCAACACATACGCGCACATGCCAGTGGACTATGGGAAAAATAAGTAATTTATCTGAACATTTTTGAACATTTAACTACTAAAACATCACATTAAAAACTGAAAAAAAATATATAACAATTTTAAATAGCAACTGGCCATAAATTACGATTATTTTCATTTATTTACAGTAAGTTTGAAAGAGCGAGAATTAAATCAATATTCTTTTTAAAGTATCCTTAATTATAGGATTTATGATTTGTAAGAGTTGAAAAGTTGTACAGTGTTGCTCATAATTACCCAATAATTTGTGGGAGAATCAATAAAAAATTGTTCTCATTTTTCCCATAGTGCAGTCTCTGTGTAGGTGTGGGATGTTGGGTGTGTGTGTGTGACAGTCGTCGAAAGTGATTTATAAACGATTTAATGCGTTGCTGCTTCAGCTTCAGCAACAACTACAACAACAACTACAACAACAGTTGTTACTGCTCTCTTGTTGCTGTTTAATTTTTTGTTGCAGTTGGGCTTTTTGTTGCTGCTGTTGCAATTTTCACAAAATTAATTGCCTGTTAAACATTTTGCAAGTACCAAAAGCCAATTCAGCGAGCTCCCGGTCGTGGTAAGTAAATTTTACGATCCAAACCAAAAAAAAAAAAATAAAAAAAAAATTAATAAAAAAAGGAAAGAAAAAAAGCTGAGCAGGGTCGGCAACATGGCAAATAAATAATAATGAAGAAAAATACAAGCAGCATAAAGTAATAAAAATAAAAGGCAAAATAAAAGACAACATGAGCCAAAAAGCAGCAACAGCACAGAGAAAGAGAGATCAATGGAGAGCGAGAGAGAGACAGGGAGAGGGAGAGGGAGAAGCAGCTAACAAAAGTGTCAAATAAGCAAACATTTAATTTTGATTTATTATTAATTTTCACGAGGCACGTACACAAATGCGTGTGCCCACTGTAGCTATTATTGTTTTGGTTTTTGCTGAGTTGAAAACCAGATAAGATGTTTATTTTGAATTTGCTTTCATTTCTTGCTCTTAAAATAGGCACAAATAGATAGGGGCTTTAAATGATTGTAATTACTATTTTCCATTAGTTGAGAATTTGGCAGGCTCACTAACAAAAGCATTGGCTTTAACAGGAAGCGCAACAAAAAGTTGATAACACACACACACACACACACTCACGCACACAGCGACAAAGACAAAAGTGTAGCACATAAAAAGGGGCAAAAGAAAAAACAAAAAAAAGAGAGCGTGGGAGAGGGCGAAAGCGAAAAAGAGAGAGAGAGAGAGAGAGGGAAAAGCATCGCATGAAAATGAAAGTGGCGCAAAGTTGTGCAAAAACGTGCGTTTATTTGCCTAAAAACTTGCCATGTCCTTTGTCGCCCGTCCCCCTCACTTCACTGCTCCCCTCCTCGTCTCCTCCGCTCTTTCGTCTCCAAAAATTGTCCTCGTTCCACGCGCCTGGTATTGGCACATTTTGTTTTGGGTAGTACTTGAGGCCCACTGTCTCCCCGTCTTGACTACCTTCCTCACTCCCGCACTTTCAGTCGCTGCCTCCATCTGTGTGTGTGTGTGTGTGTGTGTGTATTAGTGTGTTAGCTTTAATTTTGGTTCCTAGAAAAAAGTTTTAATCCCGCTTTTGTATCTTTCGGGCAGCTGTAGAATCGCCCAACAAGTTGTTGGCTCTTGCTTCTTTTATTTCTGCCTTTTTGTTTTATGTTTATTTTTATATCGTCATTGTCGTTGTCGTCTTTGTCGTCGTTCTCGTCTTTGTCTTTGACATATCTTTTAATGATGCTCGCCAGCTAGATCCAAGGCTTTAATTGTATTGATTAAATGCTTAATTGTGCTGCGGACCAGAAAACAAAGAACCAAACAAAAAAAACAGAAAGACATATAAATAAGAAATAGAACAACAAAAGAAGTAAAAAAGTAAAAATGAAAAAGAGAATGAAAAGGAAAAGCCAACATTTAATTGTTATTAACAAGCGCACATTAATTACTATGATCAAAACGAAAGAAAACGTAACGCAAAACGCAAACGCAATGCACCGACATTCACTATAATTAGTCAGCTAGACGCTCAGGTGTTTAATTAAAACTAATAGAGTCGGGGCGAACCGAACCGAACCGAACCGAAGCGAGGACAGCACAGGTAGCGAACAATTTAAACGTGAAACAATTAACGGCTGTGACAACAAAAGCACTAACAAAAGTACAAAAGCATTGCAGGCAACAACAATAATAACAACAAAAAAACAATGACAAGACAACAGCCAACAACCAACAACTAACAACAACACCAGCAACAACAACAACAACAACAACATTGCATTTTATGGATGCTAAAGATTCCGCAGCTGAGAGTTTATGAAGTGTGGCAACTTCTGCTCCAGATGCCAGTTGCTTAGCTCAGTTCAATTCCCTTCAGCTAACCTCCTTGGGCTCTGTCGCTCTCAGTCTTTCTGACTTTCCGTCTCTCCGTCTCACAGTCTGCCAGTTAGAGCTGTCCTTGTCCTTGTGGTCACAACAGCTGTATGCTCGGATGTTCTCTGTTTTCTCCATGTTTGTCGTTGTCGCCTTCTTCAGTTGACAGCGGACGCTTGTGACTTTAATGTAATTAGGTTGAGGCATTGGCTTTAACATTAACATTTACATTAACATTAACAAAAACATAAATATTTGCTACAAAATTGGACTGCTATAATTACCTAATTACATCGCTTTCCAGCAAAACAATGAAAACAATAATTATTCATTCATAATTGTCAACTGGAGGCGTAAAATTCTTAGAGTAAAATTACTCGAGACAATTACAATTTGACAGCTACCAATTTTTAAGTTAACTATCTATATTTTATATACATAATCCTATTTTTTTTTAAATTAATTATTTCGAATTGTGTATCGAGAAACCAACAGACTTCGTTAAGTAATTAAAAATTTGAATATTTGTTAATGTGATAAATTTGTATTTCCTATACACATTTTGAAGAAAATTAAAACGAAAGTGTAGCTTGAATTTTTTATCGCTTCAAAATTTTCCAATTACTTATTTGATTAAATATTTTAATTGAAACTGCGAAAAATAAAACAGAGCTATTTATGTAGCTACAGCTGGTAATTTAAGCAGCTTACCAAGCCACTTATTAAGCCACCTTTTTTATTACGTGAATAAAATATCAGGTGTGATTTTTAAATATTTAAAAAGTCCAGAAACAGGTTCAAACAATTCCCAGTGTATGTAAAATTGTTTTTATCACTTTCAAGGTTCCGCATTAACTTTTGGGCTTATATAGTATTGTATTCATCGAGAAATTAAATAATTTAAATACAATTTTAACGTTTAAAGTCCATTTAACTTTTCGAACATAAAAAATAGTTGCAACAATTCTAATTGCTCGAATAAGCATTATTAAAATATTTACATATTCACCTGTTTTCTCCACCTTTGAAACGGTTCCGCTTTAAACATTTAATAGCCTTCTGTTATGGCCATAACATAAAAATACTTTTAACTTGCTTCTTAAGGTGATGTCAATTGAAATGTAAAGTGCAATTCAGAGCCAAGCTCTCAGAGAAATTAACTGCCCGAAAGTGGTTTTGCTTATTGCCAATATCAATGCATAACTGTTTGTGTGCTTGTATGTATATACATTTGTATGGGTACATATGTACCTATACTTATACATATGTCATATTTACATGCATACATATCTTCTCAGAGGTGCGTTTGCATTGAATAATTTTCAACTGGCATTCTTTGAAGTCAATGCAAGACACTGAATGGCATTTTAATGAAGCTTGCGACTGCTGAGAACAACTACAAAATCAACTCTTGACTTAACTCTAAACTAGTAACATGCAACTGGCAACTTGCAACTGGACATTGAAAGTACATTAATGCTTAGCTGTGCGATTGTCATTGTCATTGCCATTGCTATTGCCATAGTCATGACTTTGGCTATAGCTCAGACTCTGACTCTGACTCAGACCCTAGATATTGCCGCAGAGCACAAAGCTGGCACTAAATCTCATTACGTTACGTAACGTCACGTCAGGCGTGTGCTACGTGTTGGACAACAATGTCCACAGTGTCTATCGATGTCGTTGCCGTAGCCGTCTTTCATATGCGTCTTCAGTTTGCTGAGCTAGTCAAAAATTGTGCTAGCAACTTTTCTACGTCTATTTAATCGCTTCCTTATACTCATACCCTTACTGATTTCCTTTCTCTCGCACTTACTCTATCTCCGTTTTTGTTTTTATTGTCTCCTTTTTGTCTCTGCCTCTGATTCATTTCCCATTCTTTTTGTTATACCCTGTACCCCATGGAAGGGGTATTAAAAGGGATGCATCTGTAAGAACCTATAAAATATTCATTCACATAATCAAGGCCAAAGTTTATCCAGCTCAATCGGCCTCTCCCTAAATTTGTTCTTAAATAAGTTTGTGGATTTAAGTTAGTGCATAAAATATTAGAGAATTGCAAATTAATGCTTTATTTGTATACTGAAAATTCCATTACGATTGCATTACACTCATATTATGTATAAGTTATTCAACCGTTATCTGTAGAGTGAAGCAGACGGAAGCGGAAGAGCCGAAAGTATCGATGCTGCGCCTAATTTAAGACTATTAATGGTATCGAAAATATATATATTTAATTGTGTAATACTTACTGGCAAGAGAGTTTGCAGTGATTTTTTGTTAGAAACTATGTGTAACATATGTGTGAATAATAAGCACTAAGCAAACGTTAGTTTTAGTGATGTAAAAAATGTGCAGAACTCTGGATAGGACCTCTACATACTGCATAATTTAGACTGTCGCTAGTATCAATCCGTTGGCATATAAATATATAAATATCTGGTACTAAATAGAATACATTTTCAGGGTTCAAATTACAAAATCAAAAAGGTTTTACGGTGGTTTGATTGTTCATGGCCGAGCCTAATCAATTAATTCCTCCTTTTGCCTCTATATTTCAGTAATTCTTTTGTTAATAAAAGGGTATTTTCAATGGTCAAAAAAGTGGGCAAAGCGGTCGTCTGAGTGTTTAGCGCTTAGCTCATCTTGAACTTTGTTTTGTTTTCTTTTATTTACGATAAAAACTATATCAAAAAGATACACAATATATATTAATAATTTGAAAAAAAGTGTGTGTGAAAAGTGTAACGTCCGCAATGTAACATCTGCAACAGACAAAAATTAAGATTTTTAATTAACGAGACTACTTATCTTAATTTTTGATGCTGAATTGATATGGTCATATATTCCACTTTATTTTTTTGTTTATGAGGCAAAATTCGCTAATATATGTGCAAAAGCACGTTAACCTCAAAACGACTTCCATTCTTTGTAACGGCCGCAACGGAGCTTTCAGCAAGCCTAGAAACCGAAAGGCTTTTTTCTTAAAATAGGTTTGAGAGTACTAACAATGAAATGCATTTTCCAGCAAATTTAATTGAAATTCACCAATCTGAACGCGACCTGTATCAGTTTAAACATGAAAATTTGCTTGCAAATGTAACGTTCGCAACTCAGAATTAGCCCATATATAAAGTTTCAGCAATTTCTCGCTAAAATCAAGAATTTTAAAATTGTTTCTTTTGTGTATGTATATAGTCTTGGATTTAGATATAGGATATCTTCTGTTCGATCATTTTGCAAACCTTGCTCAGTTTTAAGTTGTTTTCTTTGTTTCCCTGCGTCTCTTGCATAAGCCAATAAGCTCGTATTAAACTTAAGCGAGCAGCTTACTCAGCTGGGCAGTAACTAAGTTAGAGGGAGTATATGTGGGGAACTAGGAGTTGGGAAACGGGTAAACGGGGTTAAAGAAGGGTAGGTGTAGGGTGAGGGGAGGTGGGAGAGGGGGTTGGCCCTTTTCATTCGCCTTTCACATTCGCTTTGTCTTTTGCTTGCGCTGGGAATTTGCTAAATTACATGCGATTTATTAAGCTGTCGTTGTTGTTTTTCCGTTGTTTTACTCTTTTTTTTGTTTTTTGTTTGTTGCTTGCTGTTTGTTGTTGTCCTTATTGTTGTTGGCATTGCTGCTATTAACTCGAAATGAAATTGCAAGCAGTAAACACAGCAAAGGCAAGGAAATGGCAATGCCAATGGCAACTGTAATGGGAAAAGCGCCTTCATAGACAAATACATAACTACACGTTGCAATTATTTGCTTTTGGCACCCGTTGCCATTGCCATTGCCATTGCCATTGGCTAACACGGGGAACTCTCCCCCACCATCCGACACATTGGCAGGTGTCTGACATAAAAATGCCATAAAATGAATGTGGCGAGCAGGTGAAGATGAAGAAGAAGAAAACCTCTGCGAGAGAGGCAACCACAGTTGGCTGCCGATTAAAAAAAATGTGAATTAATTATCTTAAATGCTAACGATTTGTTTGGCTAATTGAAATAATGCACTTATTCAAATGATCTACTTAATTTATTCGGCAATGAGAAAAAACATGCTTAATCACATGAAACACGTTAACACACGTGGGGGATATCATATTTATTGATATGTTAAATTTAGCATAATACCGAAATCATATTCAATTCAGCAGATAAATATTTATTAAACAGCATTAATTGGGACTTATCTCTGGCTTGTTTGACAACTGTTTTACTTAAGTTAGGTTTGTCGAAGACAGATGAAATTAGTTCATGCAACTTTTAGAATCCGTTACAGACTAATAGAATGTCAGTTTGTGTCTCCTTTAAAAGTGATATTCCATGATAAATTTGCATAATTTTCATAATTTAAAATATCAAATGTCTTTAAAGTTATCAAATTTAAATTTTCGCTGATGTGATATTTATTTTTATTAAATGATGTTTAGCTAAAACTGGAGTCTGATTGTAATTATTTTACTTTTTCTTTACTTTATAATCTCTCTAGAAAAATGTTTTTTCTTAGGTTAGCTGTTTTATTGACCGGAAGTCCAATTAACATACTAATTGAACAAAAAGTCATTAGGCTTTATTTCTTGGCTTATTGCAAAGTTCTTTGTCCGCACAGAAAAAAATGTAAGCTTTACAAAAAATCCACAAAAGTAAAAAAGTCAACTCTTCCATTGAGTTGACTTCATTTCGATTAGTGTTTGAACCTTTTTTTTTTGGCCTGGATCTAAGTGTGCATTTGGGCTTAGCGCAGGATGTCGGAAAATCATATTCATGATTCTGACTTTGACTTATTTGGCAAGAAGCCTTCGCAGGACATCCTGAGTTGCGACATTAAAGAAAAGCGAAAGTGCTGGACAACTTCTTTTTCAGCACACGCACACCCACATACATATGTACAAATATACAACGATATAAATTGTGATTCAAATTCATAAATATATATAATTTTTTTTATCGATTACCAATGCTGCAATAAGTTTATTAAAGCTTTTCAAGAGCTGTTCAATATAAGTATTAACATAAGATATATTTTATAAGCTGATTTATAATAATTTCTCGTCCATATTTTCTTTTTTTTAATTTCGCTGTATAAGCCAGGTGGGTTATTATTATTTAATTTAAAAAAATGAATTCTTTAATATATTTTACCATATTTTTTAAGATGCTTTTAAAGAATCGTCTAAGTCCGATTCAGACTAAATAAAGTCTCTATGAAATTTTGTTTGTCATTAATCAAATGTATTATTAAACAACATGAAAATGCATATGGTAATTTATTCAAAGTGATATTACGTATGCTTAAAAACTAATTTACTGATTTAATATATTATGACTCAAGTTATTAAGTTTCATGGGCTTGCACCACTGTGCATCGTCGACTTGTTGCACGTTTTTTGCCCGCAGAGGACGCGACGCCGCCGTGCACTTGAAGAAAACTCCACATGGCTGCTTGGCAGATACACACAAACACACACACACACACACACACGTATATATATGCTAATAAAGTAAAGCCAATGGGGGAGCAAAATCTCCATCTGACATATTTGCGAGTCCCCGTTTTGTGGCATCTTAAAAGCATTTGTGGCGCGCCGATTCGAGGCAAGTTTAATTAAGTGGCTTCACATGAGAGCGTTTTGCTTGCAGCTAAGAACAGAGCTGAGAACAGGAACTAAGGCTGGAAGTTGGTGTGGTCCAGTGCACATGTTTAAAAGGAATTAATGGGCAGTTGCTGTGCGCGGTTTTATTTGGACATTGCGTATACGCAACATGAAACGAGCCAGTCAAATGGAGAAATTGCGCTTCGCTTGGCTTTTGCTGTGAGCCCCCATTTAATTTGGGCTCCAATTTGACAGCTATTGGACAGGCGAGCTGGTAAGCTGGCATAGGGGCAGGGGAAGAAGCAGTGGCAGGTGGGGGAAAGAGGGAACAGAGAAGGGGGAAGAGGGGCTTAGCGTCTGGCAGGGTTGCGGTTGCAGTTTTTGAGGCTAGCCGAGCAGCAAACGCTTAACAAGGATGCGCAGGAACTTTCCAGTCTAAAGTTGCCAGCATCAGCATCAATTTTGGCCTTGAACATTTTGAGTTGACAATGAGCGAAAGCTATGAAGGTTTTCAGTTAACTTTAATAAGTGTTGGCTAATCGACAACGAGAGTCTGAAGTTTCAACGATTCAAGGATGTTTATGAACCAGAATTGAATTTAAATGCATTGCAAGTATATAAATCTGGCTACTGAAGTGCGTTAAGAAAATGTTCCAGCTATCAGTAAATACTGAGTGTTGTACAGGATTGTTTAATCTAAATTGGAATCTAAATGGTTAAGGATTTATAAACAAGGATAACTTTCAATTGCATTATTTTGCGCATTTTCATGGAAAACCTTGTCTAGAATTAAAGATTTCTAGGAATTGTAGAAACAAGAATAGCTTTCAAACGCATTGCAAAAAAATGCAGAGAAGTTAGAGTTGAGGTAGGTTAGCTTTTAAGATTTAAGGATGTCCACGAGCAAGGATAATTTTTAAATCAATTGTAACTAAGTAGTTAGATAAACTCTATTCGATAATAGTTTCAGCTTTGTCACGGAAAACCTTGTCTAGATTTTAATTGAATCTAAGATCTCAGGAAATTGTTGTAAATTGTCTGTTTAAGATTGAGTTCAAAAGTTTCTGCAATTGTCATCAAGTGCATTGTAAATTGATAGAAAAGTTTTAGTAACTTTAATTATTGCGCTAAGAGATTGACTGTTGTCTTGGCCAAAAGCTTTTCAAGCAATGACTGTGAGAACTTTAGAGGATTGCTTCATATGCCTGAAAATATTATGGAGAATGTGCGTTTCAGATGACTCTGAAATGATTCTGGGAACAGCTGAGGACTGTCTGCGGTATTGATTGTGTCTTTCTTGTACTGCAGCTTTTCTCGCTACTTTCTGCTTTTATCAAATTCGCAACAAACAAAATGTATATTTATAAAAAACATATGCATAAGTATATATCAAAGTTGAGAAAAACAATTGCAGCAATTGAAAGCAGCAACAGCAACAAGGACAGTAATAATAATAATAATAACAGCTATCGTTATAACATTATCGATTTGTGCGTGGTCATGTGGTTAATTTGATTCCGCTGCTAGAGCAATTTAACACGAATTGTTCGATGTCATTTCGTGGATTATGACAATTGAATTTTAGTGAGGGAGGCATTCACATTAATACAGCTGTCAATTGCAGGTTGCGCCCTTTTAAAGGTACTCAATCTGTGAATCATTTTGAGCAGTGTATAGTATTTATTTATTTTGCCGGGGCTTTGCTTTAACTGTCACACGAAAATGTGTCTCGAGCAAAATATAAAAGTAATGGAAAAGGCAAAAAAAAAAAGGAAACAAAGAAGGAGAAAAAGAGAAAACGAAAACGAAAAGTTGGCAAAGCAACAAGCTGCGATGGTGACGATGATGAGTAAGAAAGAAATTTGTGGGTAACGGCAATGGCTTTACATGGTCACAGTTCTCTCTCTCTCTCGCTCCCTCTCTTTATCTCTTTATCTTCCTCTCTGTCTCTGTCTGTTTCTGTAGGTATTGCCCGCTGCCTGTTGCGCCTTTTGCGTGTCGCTTTGTTGCCGCTCAGTTGCTTACAGTTTCAGCCAGAATGTGAGCCAAGTACAACAATGGGACATGCCAAAATGTCTCCTTCTGGCTTTTTATAACGAGGCTCGCTCTCGCTCGCACTGTGTACACTCTATCAATGGCAGCTCCTTGTTCGTTGCCTCGTTTTCCAAATAATAGAATGGAAAATAAAACTGTGAGTCGACTGTCTGCCCAACTGTCCAACTGTCCAACTGACGACGCGTCGTCTCTTCTATCGTTTTGCTGCTGCTGTGGCAACAATTTATGAAATAACTTTGGCAAATGCCAGTCTTGCCTCGATCTCTTTAACAGGCACACACACACACACACACACACATACACATAAGCTGTTGCACACTAATACCAACGGGGAGCAATACCAATAGAAGTTGCTGGCGTAACAGCGTAACAGATACACAAACTTAACTTAACTGAGTGTGTAAGCAATACACAAGCGACGAGCTAAAAATTGTAAGACACGCAACTGTAACGCAAGATATCTCTGTCTCTCTCGCTCAAGGTGTATCTGTGTGTGTGTGTGTGTGTGTGTGTGTGAGTGCTTGTTTCCCATTATCACTACCCCAGCGCCCAGCTGGGGTAACATTCAACTTAAGTAACATTCCACGTTGCGAGGTCGCCGTCGTCGTCGTCGTCGTCACTCACAAGTTTGCATACATATGTATGTGTGTATGTACATAGCTGGCACACAGTGCGGGCCAATTGAATGGGGACAATGTGAATGCGTGTTTGGGGAATAGCTTTCACAAGGTTATACGATAACTTACATACTTTTCCAAAGCATCTTAGAATTGATTAAATTTACCTTTCTGTAGACAACTTGAGCGCCATTAAAAACGCAACCATTGTTGTCAATTTCTTGGCAACTCAACACAACTTTAAATTAATTTTAGCAAGTTTTTAAAATTCATTCTTTTTTTTTTAATTTTTATTTTTTTACTAATTAATTTTTGATAAAATTTTTAAACTTAAATTGTGAAAAACTTGCAAAATACCAATTTATTTGTACTTTTTTAAATTATAATAGTAATATTAATTAAAATTAATTTTAAAATACAGCACGTTTTTAAATAATTTATTACTTGAATAATCTAAATTATTACAAATTTAAAAATTTATTTTTACTTGTTTAAAATTAAAAATTGTGTTTAATTGCAAACATGATTAGATTTTTGCTCCTTTCTCACCTCGCTACATTTTTGTATATAAATAAATCACACTTGAAGTTTATTATTTATGTAGCTAACAAAATATGTTATATTAAGTTAATTCAAAAACTAATTAGAATACAACGTTAACTACATAGTTCTCGTTGTTTTTTAATTACCTACCTATTTACTCTTTTATTTTTGGGCTCTCCAAATGATCGTAATGAAAATAATTAGATTTATTCTTGGAACTAGTTTTTATTTGATTTCTTAGGCTTTTTAATTTAAAAAAAAATTGAATACACGAATAAATTAAAATTGAAGTCCACTATTAACCTGAATGTTCCGAATGGCTTCAGTTTTAAGTGGGGGTTGTCAATTTTAGCTTCAAATAAATACATACATATATATGTAGTTTAGTAATATGTGTGAAGCCTCTCGTTTAAATGAGTATGTGTGTGAGTAAGAGTGTGTTGTGTGTCTCTCTCAAAGCCGCCCTTTGTGATTTCTCGTTGCGCGCTATGACGCTTACAATCATCAAAATTTATAAGTAAAGTTAAGCAAGTCAAGGAGGGCGATATTTTCCAGAGTTGCCGCCGCGCCCATTTCACATTTCACATTTCAGATTTTCACATTTTGGATTTGGGATTTCGCGTCTCGCAACTGCAAACTAAATCAACTTAAAACCAGTCCAGGGCTGGGTGTCGGCAGGGTTGGTTGCCTTGCGGTTACTTCATTATTACTCTGAATCCTAAAAGCAAAGTCTGCCGGCAATGATTAGGCTGATGTCGATGACGATGATGATGACGATGGCGGCGATGATTATGATGATTATGACGATCCGGATGGTTAGGATGGCTTGGATTATCGGAATGGTGGGGAGACGTCGTCGCCTGTCGAACTACAAAATTGTTGATAAAATTTTCAACAGATTTCTTGGAATTTTTTTTCTTGTTTTTTGCTCGCCTTTCTCTTCTTTTTGGTTTTGCAATTATTTTTAGGGATCAATAAAACAAGTTTAAAAATAGCTGGGTGATAGGGAGATGGGTGAGAAAAGGGCTTGTTATTTTGGGGTTGGCGTTGCCGTTGCTGTTGCCGACTAAAGTCAGTCACAAAAATCAGCAGGCTGAAGGCTGAGGGCGGGAGGCTGGAGGCGGTCAGCTAAGGAAAAATCAAGTTTAGGCAACTTTGTTTACTCAATTAGTTGTTTTTGTTATTTGCTGGTTCGCTGGCTTCGTTAAGGCGACTTGATGATGGCCTGCCTGACTGCCAGACAGACAGTGTGAAAGGGCCAGCCAGAAGATACCACTACGAGTATCCGAGTAACCGTTATGCGGAATACTCGTATTCAGTTTTGAATTTGTGGGTCTCTCTCCAGTTGGCGGGCATGGGCAACTACGACACTAATTGGCTTAGAGCGACAAGCGAAAATTAACTTTTATTTTCAGTTCAGTTCAGCTGCCTTTGCAGCAATAATGTAAAATAAAATTTTCCATGCCCATGAAGTGAAAAGTTAACAAAGCCAAAAAGTTGCCCACAGCGACAGGCAACAAAAAGCGATGAGCAAAAGCAAAAGCGAAAGCAACAGCAAAAGCCAAAGACAAAGCAAAAAAAAAAAGCGAAAGCGAGTGCGAGAGAAATCGGTAAAATCAACAAAACACACGCAAGATAAACAGAACCACAGCCACAGAGCGAAGAACACAAAAGCGGCGCCAATTCGCATTGTGGACGCCACATGGCGTAGCCGATCTGTTGGTTATTCGGTCGGTCGGTCGGTCGGACGGTCGATTGGTCGTGTGGTCTCTCTGGCTGGTCCTTTGCTTGCTTGCCTGGTCGGTTGGTCGGTTGGTCGGTCGTCTGCCCGACAATGCGTATAAGTGCCACTTGGCATTGGACAACTGGGCGCTGGGCACTGAATTGAGTTTTGCTCGAATTTATGTCGGCTAAATTGCAATATCAATAAGCAGTTTGAATGGAAAGCATAGCGTTAAGTGCTGTAAGACCAAGTTTTAATGCGCCAAATGCGAGTAATGAAAACAGAAAGCAAACCCCTCCAAGTAAAGTATCTGGAATCCTTGTGTCTCCCCTATTAAGATAAGTACCAAGCAAATGTTGAGCAAGGTTTCATATGCATATGCATGTGCATACCTATACGTATATATACATATACATATACATATGGAGCACATAGGGCGAGAAGCACATTGAAAACACCTGTTAGCTGATATGCGAGTACGAGTACGAGTTTGAATACTCGCTGTTCAAGCCAATACCAACTCTTAAGTAAACATATTAAAATTGGGTTGTTGGCACAGCAAACATTAAAGTAACGCCACACCTCACAGAGCCACAGTCACAGTCACAGTCAAAGTAATGTAGCTACAGTTTTTACCCTCAGAATGTCGGCGGGTAACACGGGGCGTATGCGCAACGTCGCAACAAGCAACAACAGCTTTAAGTTTGCTGTTGCTGTTGGTTTTTTCTTCAGGTTTTCTTCTTATCGATTTATGGCTTAGTTTGCTCACACTCACAGTGCGAATTACAGTGTGTGTACTTATGGCTTAAGCATATTATAGAAGTAATTTTAAAAATTTCCTCAAACTGTTTTTGTTATTTCTTCGTTTTGTTCAAATTGTTTAATTTTGTATTGGTTTTTAGTTCTTCAATTTATCCTCGAAACTTTTAAAAGTATTTAAAGCGAAATATTCAAACTTTTTTTAAAGTGTGCTAAATGGAGATTTACTCGGTCTCAATTAATGAGAGACTTTCTCAGCTTCTTTGCATTTTCTTTGAATTTAGACTTCTTCAGATTGCCTAAAGACTGTAATTTGTTAAGTGAACTTTTCAGCTTATAAAAACTATTTTATGATTGACACAAAAACAAAGCAGTTCATTTTATTCAATAAGTCTGTCTTCAAAATCTCTAACAATTCTAGAACCAAGCAACCAATATTTTAGTATTTTAATACTAATATTTGTTAAGAGATTTGATTAAATTTAATATTTATTGAATAGGCTTGAATACACTTTAAATAATTTTTTCTACATTATTAAATTTATAAATATGCATTAATTATATTTAATTTGAATCAAATTTATGACAAGCGATTTTCTGTGTCCCCGAAAAAACATATCATTTACTGATTGAAATGTAATACAATCCATTTCAAAGCTATCTCCAAAGGCTCTTTTAAATAAGCTCTTAAAAACGAAGTATTTTTTACAAAATCTTTGCTTTTTATTTATATAAGTTCTCTCTGACTCTCTAGAAGCTTTCTCAAAGGCCTTTTGGTGAGCTTCCCAAAAGGTTCAGTTTCTGTTTAGAATTCGCATTTCAGCAACAATTTGAACAAATTTGTGCAGCAAAATGTACAAAAATTGTTCAAGTGCCGTCATCTTCTTAAAATTGTTGAATAATCGCAATTGTGTTTTTAACGTATTTCTGTAAAAGCGAAATTTAATAGTCAGTCGCCTCGTGACTGACCATTCAGTTTGTAGCGAATGCTTTTTTGGCTCACAGTTTCAGTAACCTGTGACCTCAGTTAAGCTGTTGCTTAACTTAAATTACTTTTCCAGTTTAGCTTCGTTTACATTCACTGCCATTTTCGTTGCACGTATAGTATAAATTCCATTTGGAAATGACTGTGTGCAATTGCAATTGAAAAACGTGCCACTTGCTGCACTTGCCCCAAGGAGCTGGCCTTAACGATTGCTGGGGCCGATGTACTTGGGACCGTTGTTTCCCCCAATGCCACCACCAGTACCACCTGCCATCTGGGTGCCACACTATCCATCAATACTGCCGCACGTGCTAAGACAGCACATTCTATTTGCCTCTCACTGTTGCCTGTTGCCTGTTGCTTGTGAAGTCCCTGGTTGCTTTCGTGTAATTATATATGTGTCCTGACTGAAGTAGCCAGAATTGGAGACTCTTTGCCTACCATAAGTTCAAGTGTACTGGTGTGTGTGTGTGTGTGTGCTTATGTGTAAAGCCGTGTAAACAAACAACGCCCGTGGTACTGTTAATAGTATAGAAATTGGAGTCAAACACGGGATGGTCCATTACATCCTCACCAAATTTGGCAGCTATATCATATAGCTGCCAAGTTGTTAAAAACATAATTTTTGGTCTTGCACTGAAAAGCGTATTACTCCGCCATTTATCCATGAATTTGTATGAGCAATAGCTTATTTTCTTCGGAACAATGTCAGCTTTAAAATCCTTAAAATAACTTTACCCCTGCGATATTTTTTTTTTCTAGGACGATTTGTGACCGCTCGAGTCTAAAAAAACACAAAAAACCCGGGTTTTTGGAACTTATTAAAGTCGCTAGCTTCTGAGTTACTAAACCGATCTCAAAACTATCTGAAAGAAAGTTGTAGAGGGATTAGTAATCTTTCATTTGCTTTTTTGGTCACATGGGATACTCTAAAATGTCGGAGCAACTTCAAAAATTCCGAATAACATCAATATTTCGTAAACGCTTTAATGAAAAAACTTTTAAGTGCGATTTTTGTGTTAAGTGGGCCAAAGTTCATAAGAAAGTGCACTGAGACATAAGAAGCAACATTTTTTTTTGACTTTGTAAACTAGTGTTATTGAATAACTTCTAATAAATATATTATTCATTATGTATTTAATTATTGCGTTGTTGAAATTGTAGTGAAATTGAGGCAAGATCTTTAATGCTAATTAGGAAACAGAAAATATATTTGTTTTGATCGATGCAATGCGCTTTTTTTTAAGTGCAGCGAAATTGTTGTTTGGAACATGGGAATATGTTACTGTACAACATGTTGGCCTTATTGATATGGCAAACAGATTTTCGCAATTACTTTTAATGAAAGCGGATGGAAGGCAAAGTGAATGAAAGCACGCGTGCAAAATGCGAATGTGAATAAGAAATGTGAAATGCAAGCACATGGAAAATGGTCTGGTTGCTGAAATCCCCCAAGTCATCAGCAGCAACATTTCCTGTTGCCTCCCACACTTCCTTTCTCTCTCTCTCTATCTCTCTCTCTCTCTCCGTCTCTATCTTAAACTAATTTTTTTCTCTTCTCTTCGTTTCTATTCTAATGGGGGACTATGCGTGAAAGGCAGAGAGAGATAGAGAGAGAGAGTGAGAGAAAAAAAGAGGGCTTACAGCATTTAGGTCAAGGCAGTTGTTGCCTGTAAAAGTTTGCCCGCCTTTCGATGCCAATGCCAAGAGCTGCCAAAGTATCACATCGCATCGCATCGCATCAAATTGACATCAAGATCAAGGCCTGCAAGTGTCTGCAATTCTTTTTATTGCATTTTCTTGTCAACTGCAAAGTGCAAAAACTGTAGTATACTTCTCGGCGTTGGATTAACAAGTTAAATTACTGCTGCTTTGTTTTAAGCCTGTGCCTTTGCATCCCCTATTTAAGCACACCCAACCTTCACACACACATAAGCTCACACACACACACACATATAGACATTCACACATATATACTAATCCAAAGTTTAAGTCCAATTTCAAGTTCAGGCCATGGCAATTTTATAAACACCGCCGCACAGTGGTCCATTTAGTCATATTCGTGCATGTTCCACAAATCTTTAACAGCACAAAAACCACCTTAAAATATTTGTTTGTTTTTTAAATCTCCAAAAAAAATGCTTTGAAGATTTAATAAAATGTGAAATGTGTATTGAATTAATTTCATTCATTTTAAAATAAAGTATAAATAGATAAAAACAATTCAGAATGAATTTGCTATTTACACAATACTTACCGAAAATTTTTGAAAAGTGAAATAACTTTGTGAATTGCACGTGTAAAAACAAATCTATTAGTTGTTAATTAAAGTAAAAAAAAAAATTGGCATTAGGACAAAAATATACATATGAATAAAACGCAGCTGAGGTGACAAAAAATTCCACTGTGCTCCGCTATCAAATTGTTTCAACGGCTGAGAGCATCGTCAGTTTGTATGTTTGTCCATTGCAGTTGTTTTTGTTGATGTTGTTGTTGTCCGTACGTTGTCTGGGGCTCGGGCTCGGGTTCAGGTGTGATTCAGGCATGGGCGTGACTTCGGGCTTATCAGCTCTGCGACAGTCGTCAGTCGTCAGTCGCCCAGTAATGATCATTTAGCATTCTTATGCTTGCTTGGCGTCCTCGTTAATGCTCATTTAATAGCCCAGCGATGTTCGGTTAATTATGCGATTTTTGGTCCAGTTATTTGGCCAGCGCTTTTTAATGGCCTTCCTGCTCCCTACTCCCAACTACCTACTCCCTCATCTCTATACCATTCTTCTCTACTCCTGGTGACTGCCATTATTTCTGTTTTAGCCACGGGCATGGCCCGCAATTGCTCTGTGCTTTATTGATGGCTTTATGGCAGCTTAGCCTCGGGCTTTTACATGTAATGGCCGTGTTTGTGCCGGGCTCTAAAAGTTATGCCTCTGTCATCTAGCACTCGGCTCAGCGCTCCCTTTTGGTCCTTCCCCTCCTTTTAATACTGGGTGCTCTTACGCATTTGGATCCCCCAGGCCAATGTCAAGGCTTCACTCAGGAGATGGAGATGGACATGGAGATGTTCTATGCCTGCGGTACGTCGCATAACTTGATTTACGAGTATGTGAAAGTGGATGTGGATGTAGATGGACAACTGGACACGACTCGACATGACATGACTTGACTGGATTGGGTAAATGCCAGAACTTGAAATAATATCCAATATCTGACATATTTATAATGCGCACACGCAGATATTTCAACTTAGTGCTGCCCGTGATTTACCATTTCCATTTACTCGTTTTCCGTGCAAGCTACAGTCATGACCAAACAAATAGAACCGCTTAAAGTTGTTATGTAAAAATATTTTTTTTTTAAGATTGTAAGTAAGATTGGCTGAGATAACACAGGTAACAAAAAAGGTTGACTGATATTCCTATTAGGGTTAATGTTTTACACACTGCGTGACATAATTATAATACCCTCTCATTTTAAGTAGAGGCATACAGGGTATCATACTATCAGGCTCGCTTGACTGTAGCCTTAAAATTTGTTCTCTTTCTATTTCAGAACTTTTCTAAATTATTTTGTGAAATAAAATAGATGTCTTTAATGTTGAGAACACCACGTCTGGTTTTTGTTATAGTCATTTATTGAATGAAACTTCCATGGTTCTTTAATGTTAACTTAGCCTATAACTTCGTCGCTGCTTCAGCAGAAAAGTCGGACCTATGTATATAAACTTATATGTATTAGGGGAAGAGAGTTATGCACATATGTATCATGATTGTGACCGCTGCATTCAAGAGAAATAAAATTACATTTGCACATGCAACGTTCTGGGTACTTGTGTTTATTTACGTGAAGACAGAGTGTCGTTGTTTGGATTATGTTTAAGTAGCAATTAAGTGTTGCTGATCAAGATATTTGCAAGTCACTGGCTACAGTCTCTCTCGATATTTTTGATACTTATTAATTTGTTCCTTCTTTATTTTTGATATTCATTATTTTTCTTTCTAATTGGTTCACACAAGAGCATCCGTAAATATTTATTGTCATTCACAGTTTTAACTAAAAATATTCAAAATGTTCAATGAAATGTTAATTATGCCTTTTCTCATAGCACTATAATTCATACTCATACTCATTTTCATACGCATATTCATACTCATACTTGTATTCATACTCCAACTCGCACTCATAAGTCGGTAATCAGTCCGTTGTTTAACGCATTCGCGTCATTTGCTGTGTGATTCCATTTTATTAACATTTTCGTAATCATTATCCATTTGCCAATATAAATATTTGAAGTTTAAAGATACATGTGTGTAAAAAAAACTTGGCAGCAACAAAAGTGTTCTCATTTAAGGGGCGTGGCAATGGGGCTGACAGTGTTCGCCAATTGGAGACCGCCCATTGCTTTAGTAGTAACATAACTGGTTTCTAATTTGAAATCACTTAATACATCCGGTTACATAAATACACACGCACACACACATTCATTAGATTGTTTGTGTCTGTGTCAGTGTCCGTGTGTGTTTGTGTGTATGTCTATATGTCTCCCTGTGATACTTACATAATAGACACTTTATTACCATTAACTTAATTAACATTTTATACAAATGCGGCGCGACTGAAGTGGCAAATGTAAAAAGGGTAAGAGCCTCATTGTGTGTGTGTGTGTGTGTGTGTGTGTGTGTGTGTGTCGGTGTGCTCTGTCTCTCTCTGTGTTTGTCTGTGTGTGTGTAAGCTTTTGTGTGCATTGAAGCTTGTCATTGTGTGTGTGTGCCATCCTACTACATCCATACTAAAAAGTATATTCAGCAAAAAAATACAAAAAAAAAATTGTTTAAAATCTTTGAGAATCTTACCAATGCTGACTAGCAGATACCCTGTTAGTGATAAACAATATTTGCAAGTTAACCAATTCCATTTACATTTGATAAGGTTTTCGAGGCGGAAATCTAAAATGTTGTGATGTAAATCCAAATTGAGAATTCAGTTTTAAATCAAAATTATAAAATTGCCAAAACTAAAATCATGTCGTCTATATGTACATATATCGTAATAAAAATTTGAGTCAAAGTAAATTGTCTGTAAATGTAAAGTTTAAAATGTGTTTTAATTACTTTGTGGCGTATCGACGCCTTCGCTGAGCCGCAATTTATTTTTGAGCTGCGTACTAGCTTTACGAAATACAACCCTGTGTAGAGTGACGCTTGGCCGAAGAAGAAGAAGAAGAACAATCGCGAATAAGAATTCAGCAGCATCAGCCAACATCAATTAAAACTTATTGAAATTAGTGTTAGTGTGAATAAATAATATAAATAATATTGCCGGTGTTTAAATATATTCATTTACACACAATCGCAATAGCTTGTCGCCCATCGTCGCGACAATTGGTGACCCCGACAACAGAACGCATTCATACTTTTGATGCGCAATTTTTCACACACGCACACACACACAGATTTCTACCGAATTTCACAACTTCTTGGAATTTTGGCATCATGGCTGGCGACAATTCCACTGACGATCTTGATGACACTGTGGTCGACGACTCACATTCCAATGATGCTCCATCCACATCTCAAGCCATGAGATCGAGCACTACAATCAATCGTCTTGCAGTGAAAATTCCGCCATTTTGGGCCGAGCGTCCCGAAATTTGGTTTGCACAAATTGAGTCGCAATTCTGCATTGCAGGCATCACTGCCAACAAAACAAAATTCCACACGGTTGTTGCTTCGATGGAATCGAGCGTTATTTCACAAATAACTGATGCTGTTCTCAATCCGCCCACCGACGACAAGTACGGAAATCTAAAGCGGAACATCATTGAGCGTTTCTGCGAGAGCGAGCAGAAAAAGATCCAGAAGCTTCTCTCCGACATCGATTTAGGAGACAGACGCCCCACTCAACTTCTCAACGAGCTCCGTGGTCTGGCTAAAGACCGGATCAATGAAGATTTTCTCAAATCCTTGTGGATGCAACGCTTGCCACCACATGCACGAGCCATTCTTCAAGCTTCAAACGACGACTTATCAGGCATGGCAAAACTCGCTGATAAAATTCTCGAAGTTGAAGGCCTCGCTCACATGAACGTCACTTCGGTCGCAGCTCCAGCAGGTAGCACATCGTTGCCAGCTCACTCGTTGCACGAAATTGTCACCAGATTGGACAGCTTGGAGAAACGTATCCGCTCTCGATCTCGTTCACAGAGCCGTTCATCAGCAAACGGAAGCCAAAATAGCTCTCCGTCGGAATGTTGGTACCACTCCAAGTTTGGCAGCAAGGCTACTAAATGCAAGCCACCCTGCTCATACAAATCCGATTCAAAAAACTAAAAAACTCTTCTGTTTCGTCGCCCGCCGAACCAGAAGAAAGCTGCCACATCGCACGCATCACGATTTTTGAAAAGGGCACACAACAAAAATTTTTAATCGACACAGGAGCTGACGTTTCAGTTCTTCCAGCACAATACAAGGACAAATTCAACAAATCAGACTCATTCAGACTTTTCGCAGCAAACGGCACGTCTATCAAAACGTTTGGAGAAAGACGCCTTAAGCTCTCATTTGGTCTTCGCCGTGAATTCATCTGGACGTTCATCTTGGCAGACGTTTCAACTCCGATCATTGGCGCAGATTTTCTAAGCCACTTTGATCTCTTAGTCGACACCAGGCGAAGTACACTTATCGACAACAAAACTTCACTCCAGGCGCAAGGAGCCGCATCGAAGATCTGCGAAACTACAATTGTATCGCATATCAGTAACAACGATGTTGCCCGTATACTGGACGATTTCAAGCAGTTGTCTGTGCACAATCACAATAAACAACCATCTCCTTCTAACGTTACACACGTTATCGAGACCACCGGTCCGGCAGTTTTTGCACGACCCCGCAGACTCACTGGAGAAAAACTTTTGGCAGCTAAAAAGGAGTTCGACTACATGGTACAGCGTGGAATCTGTCGACCTTCCAAGAGCAATTGGGCAAGTCCACTTTATATGGTACATAAGTCAGACGGCAGTTGGAGACCCTGCGGAGATTTCAGAGCACTTAATGCCAAGACAGTGCCTGATCGTTACCCGCTACCATTCGTTCATGACGTCACCAACATTTTACACAGCAAAACCATCTTTTCTGTCATTGATCTGCAAAGAGCGTACCATCATATTGCAATAGAACCAAACGACATCCCGAAGACAGCCATCACAACTCCGTTCGGCTTATTTGAGTTTTGCTACATGACTTTCGGTTTGCGAAATGCGTCGCAAACATTCCAAAGGTTCATGCACAACGTGTTGCGTGACCTGGACTTTGTATTCGTATACATTGATGACATACTGGTTGCCTCGTCTAACCTGGAAGAACACAGACATCATTTAAGAACCGTTTTCCAGCGACTTACCAACAACAATTTGACAATCAATGCCAGCAAATGTCAATTTGGACAGCATGAGGTCCACTTTCTTGGTCACAAAATCGACTCGAAAGGACTTCTTCCTCTGGAATCACGAGTCTCAGCCGTCCGTGATTTTCCTCAACCTGAGACTGCATGTCAACTCAAACGATTCCTTGGCATGCTAAATTATTATCGTCCATTCATTGCAAACGCTGCACAAAATCAAATGGCTCTGCAGTCGCTTATTAAAGGAAATAAGAAAAATGACAAAACTCCAATTGATTTGACTGAGGACTCACGACGTGCTTTTCAGTCCTGCAAAGATCATTTGGCCAACGCAACCTTGCTAACTTTTCTAGCTCCCACAGCAACACTCTCACTGAGCACGGATGCCTCGGATGGCGCCGTCGGAGCCGTTGCACACCAACTGGTCGATAATAAACTGCAGCCATTGGGATTCTTCTCAAGGAAACTAAATCCCGCTCAAACCAGATATGGAACTTACGATAGAGAATTGTTAGCAATTTACCTAGCAATAAAGCACTTTCAATTTCTTCTTGAAGGACGCCAATTTATCGTTTACACGGACCACAAACCGCTAATCTATGCTTTCTCACAAAAACTGGAAAACACTCCACCCAGACGAGGAAGGCATTTGGATTTTATCAGCCAGTTTACAACGGACATACGTCACGTCGCTGGCAGAGACAACGAAGTCGCAGATTTTCTGTCACGGATCAACACAATCAGCGAAATCGACTACGCAGCCATCGCTACAGCTCAAGAATCCGACACAGAACTTCAATCTCTTTTGAACAACGAGGAAATCTCATTAAAACTGAAAAAGATCTCACTTCTGAACACGACAGCGTCCATATACTGCGACGTGAGCGCAGACAGGATTCGACCGTTCATTCCAAAGCCCTTACGCAAACAAGTCATTCAAAAAATGCACAACTTGGCACACCAGGGTCGGAAGGCAACCCAAAGATTAATTTCCGAACGATTTGTTTGGCCTTCAATGGGGAAGGAGATCAGCAGCTTCGTACGAGCTTGCTTACAATGCCAACGTTGCAAGATTCAACGCCATAACAAATCTTCACTGGGGAGCTACGGACCAATAGATCAGCGCTTTGATCATATCAACATCGATCTTATTGGGCCACTTCCAATCTCACGAGGAAACCGCTACTGTTTGACATGCATCGACCGTTTCTCCAGGTGGCCTACGGCAATCCCAATCCCGGATATGTCAGCAGAGACTGTAGCCACCGCCCTACTCAATGGTTGGATCTCATCGTTTGGCGTTCCCCTGCATATCACTAGCGATCTGGGAAGGCAATTCGAATCTTCTATCTTTTCAGGTTTAATGCGTATCTTGGGTATAAAACACTTGCGGACTACAGCCTATCATCCACAAGCAAATGGCCTCGTGGAGCGCTGGCACAGGACTCTGAAGGCAGCCATTAAATGCCACATGACCAACGACTGGTGCGACGTTCTGCCACTAGTGCTACTTGGGCTACGTGCTACTTGGAAGGAAGACCTGGGTGCTTCTCCAGCTGAAATGCTTTTCGGATCATCCCTCCGTGTTCCTGGAGAGTTTGTCACTGCTAATCAAAATCATCCCAATGAAACCGATTTTATTAAGTTGCTGCGCAACCGCATGCAGTCCCTCGGACAAACAAGCACATCCTGTCATGGCACGAAGGAAACGTTTCTTCAGCCAGAGCTCAACCATGCGACGCACGTTTTTGTACGCGTTGACCGTGTACGAGCGCCACTGGAGCCTCCGTATGAGGGCCCATTTGAGGTTCTGGACAAGCAAAGCAAATACTTCAAAATTCGGTTGCCAACCAGAGACGTAAACATTTCCATCGATCGACTTAAAGCCGCATTCATGGACAGCACTGAACTATCGCCAACGCCTGTTCAAACTCAGAACACGACGCAGACGACACCACATGATCCAGTCCCGGAATGCTCAAACTCTACGCAGTCTACTCCATCCGATCCCGTAGAAGCAACGAAGACGTCAACAACCACCAGATCTGGACGAACCGTCCGTTTTCCATCTCGCTACCGATAGACGTCTATCTAGCGGCGGAGCCCTGTGGCGTATCGACGCCTTCGCTGAGCCGCAATTTATTTTTGAGCTGCGTACTAGCTTTACGAAATACAACCCTGTGTAGAGTGACGCTTGGCCGAAGAAGAAGAAGAAGAACAATCGCGAATAAGAATTCAGCAGCATCAGCCAACATCAATTAAAACTTATTGAAATTAGTGTTAGTGTGAATAAATAATATAAATAATATTGCCGGTGTTTAAATATATTCATTTACACACAATCGCAATAGCTTGTCGCCCATCGTCGCGACAACTTTATAAGATATCAAATTGTTGTCATTCTTTTGCAGTCAATTGAGAAAATGGCTCATTAATTTATTGTTGAATACCCTGTAAATTCTTTAGCTGTCCTCAAACAATTCTCAGTCTTTTCTGAGACTGAACTGTTTTATATAAAGCCCCTTCAGACGAGCGCTTTTTCACCGACACTTTCTGTCATTTTTTGTCAAAAAGCTGTCCGTGTCGCGTAACCACACAAAATTTCAAAGCGCCGATGAAAAACCGAAGCTTACCGATGGAAATGGAACACGTTCTATTCCATCGGTGAGCGATGGTGATCGACACGGACAGCTTTTTGACAAAAAGTGTCGGTAAAAAAGTGCTCGTCTGAAGGGGCTTTTAAATTCCACATTAGTTGCTAACCTATAACCCCATCGTTTACACGGTACACAGAGTAAACAAATCGCATAAATTCTATTTCAAAAATTCAATTTGCTCATTCTGCAGTGGTTGTTGCTGTTGTTGTTGCTGCTGTTGTTGTTGCTGCTGTTGTTGTTGCAGCAGCAGAAGGACAACGCGGGATGCGGGAAAATAAATGCTGGCCGCTAATCTGATAATGAGTGTAAATTTATGATTATGTACATGCGTTTAATGGAGCCCGCCCCCGTCGATGTCGATGTCGATTGCCCATAGCGACTACTCCGCCCCCTCGTGCTCCTCCTCCTTCTCCTTCTCTGACCCTCCACGTCCTGGTAGGAGCTTAGCGCATGCAAATTGAGACACTTGTGTGTGCAGCAAACCAGGCACAAGAAATGATGAAGTGCAAACGGAGAGGGAGGGGAGCGACAGAGAGATAGCGAGAGAGAGAGAGAAAGAGTATGCTGACGCGCCTCTGGGGATAACATTTTTCATGCGTCCGTCCAGGGCCAGGTTCGAGGACAACGACAACGACAACGCGTCGAGGACAACGACGCGACGACGCAACACTCGATGATTCTGTCAATTTGAGTAAATCTTTTTAATGGATCGCAAAAATTAATCGTGTGGAATATTTTTGAAAGCACCTCCATCCACTTCGACTCCCACTCCCAGTTTACTCCACTTGAGCTCCACAATCAGATCTCTCTCTCACTCTCTCTCTCTATTTCTGTCTCTATCTCACTCTTTCTTTCTTTCTCTGCATGCATGAAATTTGTCCATACATAGTTATGCATGAAGTTTGCCCAATCTCGTGTGCCAGACTGAATATGTTCGTGAGTTCGTGTATAAACTGCCACTTAAGTTATTTGTCAAGCGGAAATCGATTTTAGTTTTCAATTTTTGTGGCCCCTGCCGCTACCAAAACCCCCCCACACACCACAAAAACTGGGAAACTGTGGGGCTGTGGGGGGGACAACAGCAAAGACGACGGAGGTTTTTTGGAATACGACCGATTTTTATTTGATTTTATTGCGCAACATAATAAATAAATTAATATATGTACGAGTATATGTGTGTGTGTGTGTCTATTTCTGTTTGTGTGTGTGTGTGTGTGTGTGTGTGTGTGTGAATACGTGCGTGGGTCGGTCGCCTGCTGAGCAATTTACAATTCATTATTTTGCAATTCACAATATGCACTCTCAATTTCAATTTTTGCTCGGCTCCTTGCTTTCAACTGTCATCATAATGTTTCATTTTGTCATTCAAGTGTTTGCGTTGGGACAAGTGCTATTCAGCCAGTTGAGTGCGAGAGAGATGGAAAGCGCAAGAGCGAGAGTGAGACAGGTTGTTTAGGTTGAATTTACCAAGCTAATGAAACTGACTTGACTGTAAGCAGAGGAATGAGATAGCTGATACATCTGAAGGAAGTACACTTAAACCATAAAGTTCTATGAACTTGAAAATTCAAATGCTGCATGGTAGCTTCAGTTCCAGCTCTCGATTATTCACTACATACTTATTACAAGACACATAAAGCTAATCTTATGTGCTTATCTAATATTATACTCATCCATTTACTTGGCTTATCAAAATAATTGCTTTCCATACGGATTAATTTGGATTAAATTCGTTGTACAAATCAAACAGTAATCTTGAGACTTAAATTTAATTATTAGAGTCTCATTTAATATAGTATGTTTAGGTCTCTTTTAAAGTTATTTTTGACAAGAGAATTACTGAAAATCTATCAAAAATTTAATTAAAAAGATTTTTCTTTTGCTCTAAAAATATTGGCAAGGACCCAATTTGTTTTTAAATATTTTCACAATATTATTTTCCAATTTTGTAAACTTAACTCGTTATTAAATAAAGAGGTAATACACACCTAAATGAATTTTATTATTTTATTAAGTATACCAACTAATAATATTTTTGTTCAACTTTAAAATAAATTGAAGTACACCTGGAAACTTAAAT
Source organism: Drosophila limbata (assembly GCA_963924055.1). NCBI lineage: Eukaryota > Metazoa > Arthropoda > Insecta > Diptera > Drosophilidae > Drosophila > Drosophila limbata. The sequence continues at coordinate 18,048,938 of OZ001351.1, forward strand.
ATTTCATTTGCGAAAATCGGTTAAGTCAAGGTACTATTATAATTTCTTAATTTAAAACGAAAAAAGTTGTAAAGCGTTTTAAACAGTTCTCCGCATAATTTCAACTATTTTTTGGATTGAAGGACATATATATTATTATAAGCGATTGTCTATTAAAGGAATGCACACTTAAAGAAACATAAATATTCTTAAATGTGCTTTTTTATGTTAATCCAATTATTCTTAAATGCTTACATATTTTTGTTTTTCTAAATCAATTTGAAGCTACTCGAAAAACTGTGTAATTTTCCAACAATTCTTGATTCGGGTGAGGAACTTGTCCTTGAAGTTCTTATCTGCAAAATAAATTTAAAAAAATAGTAGTCACAACATTGATTATACAATTAATCATGAAAATAAGAAAAATCATCAGATAGTATACGAGAAAAATATCCAATCGCTTTATATTCAACGTTGCAATCAATAAGAAAATCCAATTAAAAATCATAAATTGGATTTAAATTAATTACGTGTACTCCGTTTGCCTTAACCGTTTTTGCCGTTTGACATTTCGGAATTGAGTGTACTTCATATACATACATACATATGTATTTATATGTACATGTGTGTGTATATCAATTAACGTAGTTGTTGTTTCCATTTGCATTAAACATTAAAATACTTTGGTCAATATGCTTCGTTAAGAATTGTACAAAAGTTTTGTGTTTCCATTTTAATTGCTAAACTAAACGACGGCAAATGCATGGCAACATTTTACGCCAAGTTTAAAAAGGGGTTAAGGAATCTCAACTTAGTTATACCCGCTCTGTGTGTAAATAAAAAATGATCTAAATAATATATTACTACCATTAAATGTAAACTTGACAAGTTTTCAGAACTGGTTTTAACTGCACTTCCTTAAAAATAACAGAAGCTGAAAGCTGCCCGAAGCTATGAAATTTATCATGCGCTAAAAAGTATGCGATAAATAATATATTTAAAAACGATTGACAAAGCGAAAATGTTTGAAATAGAAATATTTCTTATGGAAATTTTGAGTAAAATTTATTTGATGATGTGAAGATTATTATTTTATATATAGAGTTTGTAATTTGCGCAAATCTCTATGTATTTATTTTGCAGTTCCTTTAAATAAACTTGTGTATTTGACTAAATTCTCAATTGTGTGTTTCTTGTGTCTTATTACTTTACTGATGTCCCACCCATTTATGCAATCCTAAAATGCAATCTACATGGTAGTTTCACTCTTCGGATTAAATTTTTATTCTCATTTATAAATAACACTTACTGCAAGCTTATGAGAAAATTCATACACATGCGTGGGCCATGAAGTGGATACTTTGTTGATGCGTTCACCGGGGAAAATACATAATATTTATACTTAATAGTGGGGCTTATGGTTGAACATAAATAAATATATTGTATTCCCAGATGCAATTTTAATTTAATTTTTTTTTTTTTTTTAATATATCCTTCTTCAGATTGATATGTTGCATAGTCTATTTATACTTATTAAAGGAGTTTGGTACCGGGTATCGATTCGGTTGGAAGTGAATATAACAGAAACAATGGCTCATATAAAATTCATGTGTAACTCTGGGCCAAGTATTATCTCGTATCTTGGCCAAAGTTAGCTCATTTGAGGGTGTGATGCTTGTGATGCTTGGCATTTCCATGGCTCCTGGGATGATGTTTAAGTTAAATGTGCTTTGACTATGGGTTGGCTCTACTGTAGCTTGGTTTTGGCCTTTTACTATAGTTCTCTTTCCAACGACGGAAGATTAATTTCGAAAATATTTGCGGTATGTGCAAAAGAAACTTTTGTTGTTCTGTGCTGGCCAAGAACGGCCAACGGCCGATCGGACCAGCTCCCAAATGATTACCAAGTAAGTTTTTGGCTTCTCGGCTGCCATTTCTTATTAATGGCGCCGCCGCCGTTGCCGACGACGTCGAAACAGGAATTCTTTAAAAAATTAATAAAAGTGATTGCCAGGCGAGCAAATAAAACAGAATCAACTGCGGTCGCATCTTTAAACTTTTGGCCAATACTTAAAGAGGAAGCCACAAAATGTAGCCGCCATTTTCATTTTTCCCTTGGCTTTATTTGTTTGCATTTGCCATAAATCTTTAAAAGTATACATCCAGTATACAAGTTCACCAGTTGCGGAATGGGATAGAAAGTTGAACGATGATGGGATGTAAAATGGGGAGTATGCCGGTCATGGCCACCAGCAGGAGGAGGGAGGGGAGGGATTCAGGGATGCAGGGATGCAGAATGGAAGGTTAGAGGCCAACTCCAACCTCTGCAAGCCCTGCTACAATATTCAACAATTTATTTATATTTTTATTTTTATGCTTAGACATACTCACAGTTTCATGTGTTTCATCAAATCAACTCGAATCAAAACGAATCGAATCAGCTCGACTTGAATCCAATCAAATAAATAAATAACTGTTGTAAATCCTTTGCAAATTCAATTGATAATAAAAATTTAGCTTATGAACATTATCTTTCTATGGAGTTCAGATTTTATTAACTTTACCTATCAACTATCTATGGATAACTTTACCAAACGATGCGATAATATCCCAACTATTTTGCCATGAAAATAAGTTTTTGTGCATTTACGAAAAGTTGGTAAAACCGGAGGAAATGCTTGGCGAATTTGAGTAGAAAACGATTTACGGGAACATGTGAAAAAAAGCAACATGAAAATATTATAATAGTTGTACAATGCACTATGGGGCGAAATTCGATTTTTCGGATATTTAGTCATTTAATCAAAGTATAAATTTTACTTTTTTTTTGTGTTAACATCTTAAGAAAACTTCAAACTGTGACGTTCAGTACCAAAAATGTTATTTAACAGACCAATGTTAAAGACTAACAGCTATTAAAATCAGCTGTTGCTTTTGAACAGCTTCGTGCTTCAACATTGCAATATTTGTGCAGCCTTTTTTTAAATTGATATTTCTCAAAGGCTAAGCAATTTTTTTATAAAATTTAAAATGGATACCAATTATAAGGGCTTGTACTATGTGTTGGTTGTACTAGTATTCTGTATTTGTGCGTGTTGTACTAATATTTTTTAAAATTAGATAATGCTTTGAAAGCTAATATCTTGGAAAGAAATTTCAACTTTGCGGAAGAATTTAGCAAAGATACTTAACAAGGCTTAACGTATGTACACCTGTATGTCGTATATCCATTCATTGTAATTTAAAGGCAAGTTGTCTCAATGCCCACAATTGCCAACAATATGCGCAAATTAGTTTTTTAGGACGTAACCTTACCATTTTCCAATGATGATTTGCTCTCTTGTCGTATGAGGTATTTGATCAGTTTTTAAGGTATTTTTTAATAACTCGAAAACTAATTCGGATATTTTGATACGGTTTATTTTTGTAGTATTATGAATACCCTTAGAAGTTTTTTAAAAACTGGGCGTGTCAGCATCTCCGCCCCAATTTTTTTTTAATTTTATGCTCACAGTTATCTATAAGGGGATACAACTTTCTCTGTCTAACAAGTACTTTTTCTTTTTACTGCTAATAATATACTTGGTCGAAGCTTGTTATTTGGAATAAAAATTATGAGCTTACTTGTTACAAATACAAAAAAAAAATTTTACAAAAATATTTCTGAGGGTACACATAACATAAATTAAAAAACCGCATTCAAAAATCTAGCTCTTTTAGAAGTTATTAATAAATATTGGATTTCGTTCTATAGTGCAATGTACATATGAACATACACATGTACGCAAGTGCTGTAGAAGTATGTATGTGTTTGTACGTATGTATGTATGTATGTATGTATGTATGTATGTATGTATGTATGTATGTATGTATGTATGTATGTATGTATGTATGAATGTGTATGTATAGTAGACTTACACATGCGCTTACCCCTTTTACCAGTTTGAAGGGGTGTTGACTATGTGATAAACGGTAGAGCGTTGGAGGGGTGAGGAAAAGGGGTAAAGGGGTAGAGAGTGGCTTGGCAAATTTCTATTATTATGTATTTGTTTTGCTTGTCCGCTTGCTACAGAGCAAACAGAACAAAATAATGTTGATTTTTGCAGCTTTCACTCGAAATGTCTAAATGTCAATCATGGAGCTAGTGAGCAGAACAAGAGCTAGAGAGAGAGAGAGAGAGAGAAAGAGACTGAGACTGAGACTGAGAGATAGAAAGAGAGTAAGGGAGAGAGAAAGAGTGAAAGATGGTGAAAGTGAACTGCTTGCCAGCTCATGGGACGTAATAAATTTTTAATTAAATGAAAGCAGTCAGAAATGTAGTTGAAACGCAGCTGTGGGAGCACCGCTGAGCACCTGAGCAAGGAGCAGGAACGGGATCAGAAAGCGTCATCGACAGCACCGGCAGCATCCGCAGAAACCACAGCCGGCGGAAGTGTTGCGGTCTGCGTGCCACAGTCGAAGGAAGTTAGTTATTTAGTTAGTTAGTTAGGAATTCGTCTTGCCAATTTGCAGTAGTTGGCTCAACACGGCAACCCGATTTCAGGTGGGCTACTGAGCAGATGATTCGCTGAATAGTTGGGCAGGTGGGCAGTCGAATAGCCAAACAGTTGGTCAGGTGTATGGAGGATTGCTTGGTGGCGAGCTGCTAATGTCTGATTATTAATTATGAATATCGAACAATGTCATGCGGCATACAGACAATTTAAAACATACTTATAAATTATTTAAATATTGCATTGCACAAAATTACTGTTGATAAATTATTCATTTAGCTGGCTGTTTGCATTTAATGCGCTTTCTGATTTATTATTTCATAACATTTCATTATGTCATTATTTATTTCATTATTTATTTATTTATGCTGCCAACCGAACTATTTATTAATTGTTCATTTATATTCTATCATTCAATGTTATTGTATTTTATGTTGTGCCTAATAAATTTAAGCAGGGAAGAAACAATAAGTTAACTTCAATAAAGAATAATATCTAAAACTAGAATAATATTACATTAATATTAATATTATTTACTTAATTTATTCTGAAATGAAAATGAAAATGCGACTGCAATTTAAAGATGCATTAATTTTTTAATCATTATTCGAGTTTAATTGCTTACAGCAGGTTTAAGAATAATTCCAGACATGAGCTTAAAAATACTAAATACTTCACTTACAGACAGACAGATTGACAGACAAGATAATTGTTTTCTATACAGCACAAATTAATAGTTGAGAAAGTGAATCATAAGGCTGTCAGGACAAAATTGCAGGGTAAATTGCAGAACAATCTGCTGCATTTTGATACTGCACTAAAAGTTAATTGGGGATTATACAAATTGTATTTAAATTAATTTCAATAGAATTCTATTAAATTCGTATCAATAAAATCATCTTTATCAGGCATGCCACAAAAAACACTAGTGAAAGTGATTTCAGAAAAAAGCAATTCCACTTCGAAAATTTCTCCGTGCCACAGAAATTCGTGTGATTTAGGTTTTTAAGCATGTTCATCAACCTTTTCGTACTAGGCTGCTAAGGGTTGGCCCCTTCTCAGATTAAATTTCCCAAGGGTTTGTTTAGCAATTTTTGTAAGTTTATTATTGCTGAAAAGTAGGTTTTTATTTTATTTCTTCTTTAATTAATATTATTTAATTTATTTATTTAATAATTGATATTGTATAGCCTAAAAAAATTTAAAAGTTATTGGCGCGACAAATAATAAAAGTTACTTGACAACTCTTAATTTTGAAATTCGGACAAAAAAATGTGACATTATTCTCATGGCATCGGACGCCAGTGAATTGAGCGATGATTTCGTTTCACCAAAAATTGTGCAGGTGATTGAGACTGTGGCACGGAGAAATGAAATTGACGTGAAACTCAAGTGAAAGAGATTTATGTGGCATGCCTGTATAATTGGCTAAGGATTTCTCATGAAATTGAAAATTCGATTTATGTTTCCAGCCAAAGCATTGATATCACAGAGGTAATAAGTTAATATCAATTGATGTTATTTTATACAATGTATGTACTATAGTAGGCATTGGTAAATTTACCTGTTAACTGCAATAAGCCCTTTGATTGATATTCGATCACACAATTAAAAAACATATTAATGTTGAACACGAATGTGAGTATTAAGTGAAAATAAGTAAGTATGTTGTTTTGTTGTTGGTGGCCAGCAAATAGCTGTGCACATTATTAAACGTCGAGATAATAATGTGGTAAAATGTGGCGTGCAACACTCATTTGAAAACACACACACACACATGCACACACACACATACAGAGAGAGTGCATGTTACGCCCACATGCAATGATGGCATGTGAGCCCCGTAATTGATTGATCAAAATGAGTCGAGCTCCACCTCGGGCACTGCAAATTTAATTAAATGTGAAATTTTATAAAATTCAAGAGTTACAAATGAATAAAAAAGCCACTGCCCACGTTTGATGCATTCATCTATCGACTAATCCAATGGAGACAGTGACAGCAACAACAACCACAATAAATGAAAATAGCAGCACACAAATTGCCAAATGCAATTACGTATACGCAGTGTTAACATACACTGAGCTCTAAACAGTGCAGCATTAGGCTGGCGCCAGTGGACAATAATGCTACAGCACTGATGGACTGATGGACTGAAGAACTGAAGATGCCTGAAAGGCTTCTTTCTGCACCTGTACTCATCACAATGTACAATACTACCTAGTAGTCCTTACTCTCCACTCTCTCTATTCTCGTACTCGTAGTGTCATCATTATCAGCATTCTCTGCTAGTTGCACACATGGAGAGAGAGAGAGAGAGAGAGAGAGAGAGAGAGAAGCTGCCTGTTGGCTCCGTGAGTACGCCAGCAGCTGAATTTTTAATTACCAACCAGATTTAATTAACAAAGAAAGGAATAATAGAAAAAAACTGGAAAAAGTAGAAGAAATGACAAATGTGAAATGCGAATGTCAGACAATTGATGGGTTCTTTGAGCCTCTTTTCCTCCCTCATTTCGTCGGCCCTTCTCTTCCGTCATGCCTCTTGTTGCCTCTTCCGTTTTCCGTTTTGTATTTAGCTCGGTTTTGTTCTGGCCCGATTCACAGTACTCGGAACGGGCCTCTGTGAAATTAAAATTTATTTTAGCCATAATCTGCAAAATTCAATGAACAACATGCGAATGTAATTGAATTCAATTTGATTCAATTGAAAGCAAAGCAAGAACTGGCGAACCAATGCCAATGCCAACGTCAGCTCAATGCCAACGAATTTGTATGGTCTGTAAGGTCGAGCCGCGTCGGGTCCGCATCCGGGTCTGGGTTCAGGACCGGCTTCAGGTCCGGGCTCAGGTCCGGGTCCGAGTCTGTTTTGTTCTGCTTTGATTTGGTTTGGTTAACAAAATAATCACTGGCCATGGCCACAGTCACAAGCTGCAGCTGAGTCAGGGCCTGGCCAACAAGTTCTTCAATAGCAACGAATTTGTAGGCAAGGCGAGTGTAAGTGAGAGAGAGAGAGAGAGACCAGGTAGATGACAGCCGGCAATTTCTACTTCAGAGCATTACAACTATTCAGTGAGCTTGGGGCAAGGCCAAAATATATCTAGTTAAAAAAAAGAAATATATATATATATATCTATGTATAAGAACTCAGCATTCAGTTTTTAACTAGATTTGTTTTACATCACTATCTTAACAATCATTGCAATTAGTTCTAGGAAAGACTAGCTTGTATTTAAAACATTCCATATTTATAATTTCTGCACTTAATCTTTTAAATCGTGTTATTAATTCACAACCAATTATTCTACGAGCTTATGCTTCGATCCACAGAGTTTAAATTTGATTGAGTATTGAATATTGAATAGTGTCAATTTGGCTTAAAAAATATTAATTTTATTTTCTCAATTGCTTTTCCCTGATTTTTAAAGCCGTTGAATATATTTAATAAAAATAATTAAATTGTTAAAACAATTAAGCTTAAAATTAATATTTAAAAAAAATTAGACATTTTGTGATTATTTATTTATAAAAAGCATGAGATATAAAGTGAAATAATTTTTCTTCCGTACTGAGGATTGGTTAAGGTTAGGATTGCAAAAGTGATGTAAAAATTCATCGACAAATCGATAACACGATCATTTTTTTTTTGACTATTTATCATTTCGATTTAATACTCGATGTATAACCGTTAGTTTGCAGTAAAACTTAAAACTTATTGCATTTTTATAGAATTTTTTGGATTATTTTAAAATGCATCTGGCAAGAGCATTTGAGCTTCTTTCACAACTTGTAGAATTATTTTCCCAACTGCAGCAGTTTCTTCTTATTCTTCTTCTTCTTCTGATTTCTACCTACTTTCTGCTCTTTTGGCACTGTTGTTGTTGCTGTCGTTGTCGGTGTTGCTGTTTCTGCTTTTGGTGTTGGTCTTGTGGCTGGCAGTGCCAAATGCATTTACGTTTTAATTCGCTCTACAGCAAGCCAACTTTGTAGGTGTATGTGTGTGTGTGTGTGTGCGTGATAGTGTTGATGAATGTGTGTGTGTGTGTGTGTGTATAAGAGTGTCAGTGTGTTAGTGAGCTGCTTGCTTGTTGCTGCCGTTCTTTGCTGTTGCTGTGTTGCCGTGCCATGTGCTGCAATTCAGTTAAGTTTTGATTGCTATTTTCGCTTCGCTTCCTGCCACCGGCTACCTGCTACCTCTTGCCGCACGATGAGGCCTTCTTCTTCCCACAATGTTGCCAACAGCAGCAAATGTGTGACATATCCGTTTCCGCTTACCGCGTTAATGTATTATGGAAGCCGCACCCACACAGGCCCAGGCAACCAAAAACAAACACACACACACACACAGATAAATCAACAAAAAAAAGGCAAATATATGTAGTGGGAAGGAGAGAGAAAGATAGAGAGACAAAGTGTGTCAACTATTTGCAGCTACTTTTAGTTATAAATTGTCGTGGCTTTCTTTGTATTCAGCGTGCAAACAATGCAACTGACAAAAAGCATAAAATGCAAATGTGATGGTCGACTGAGGTACGCACACACACACACACACACACACACACACACATGATTGGGCCCGTGGGCTTGTGGACTTGTCGGCTTGTGGACTTTGTGGGCGTGCCACGATAACATTGTTGTTCAACCAAATGAAGCTCGACTGCACGCAGCAGACAACAGACAACAGACATCGGACAACAGACATCGGACAACAGACATCAGACAACAGACAACTGGCAACAGGAAGAGAGTCCAAAAATTGCATCTTTCGAACGCATTTTGCATGTCTGATGTTGCTTTTAAACATGAAATGAACTGGAATGAGTTGGGACATTTTTCTTTTGTGCTTTATTTTATTTGTCGAGCACAAAATGAGGAAGAGAGTGTGTTGTAAAAGTCCCTTTTCAATCCGGTTGTCCCTGTACTCACAGTACCTCATTGCCAATGGGCCAATGTCAGCGACCAAACCACTCTTTGTGGTCCTTTCACAACATTGAGAGCTTTAATGGCTCGGACAAATAACAGAACGTAGCCCATGGGCGATTTCTGTGTACATACATACTTATGTATGTATTTATGTCACAGGAAGTACATATTTTATCACACATTTATTGTGAGGCTTAATTAACTTTTGACACTAAAAAAAATTATTCGGAACAAATTATAAAAAATATATATGTTACAGCCTAATGAAATTTTTTTTATAAAGTATCGAAAACCGAAAAGTTTGTACCGATATTGTTTCGGTTAATTTTTCCAAACAAAATTATGTTGTGTTCTGTTATATACGGATGTATGTAGATAATTTAGATTTAAATTAAAAATACTTCAAATTAAAGGATTTCTTACATTCGAATACGCTCTCTATTTTTCAGTACTGAATAGAACACAAATATTTGGAATAGTAAAGCGTATTTCAAGTTGCTTACAGATTTATAATATGTCAGGTTATTAACTATGGAAACTCTTTAAGATTACAATTAAATATGAATTCAAAATGAAATTATCAATCTTTTTATTTTGCGCTAATTACTTGAAATTTTCTATTTCATTTTCTATAATTTTGCTCGTTTAAATTAAAGATATAATATAAATATATAATATAATATAAATTATGTACATATACTAAAAATTATTTGAAATTATGACTATGGGGAAATTCGAGACTCTTTGGAACCAATTTTACTTTTGATGCTCGACTGTAATTTTGTTAAAGTCTTTTTTAGTAATTGAAGCTTAAAGTATTGAATTTGTGCAAGCAAATGATTTAATTCCGGTTGAAAATCATTTTAAAGTCTTTCCAGCATGAGCTTAAATTCCTAAAAAATCAAAAATAGATATAATTGTGTTGCAGCTGTCTCTCATTGCTTATGAGAAAAAGGTTACGATGCTCACAGACAAGCGTGTAAAAGTCATAAGCTGTTGTTGTTGTTGTTATTGTTGTTGTTGTTGTAGAGAAAAGCGTCCCTTCCTCCTCTTGGCCATCTCCGATTTGCCGTCAACAACGAGCTTATAATGCACACGCCCAAAAACCACAAAAGGACTTTGATGTGAATGCGTATGTGTGAGTGTTTATGTGAGTGTTTGTATGTATGTGTGTGTGTATCTGTGTACTTATCATAGCTGTCATTTTTGCTGCTGTTGAGTGTTTTGCCAAAGGATAGCAAGTGGAAGAGAAAGAGGAAGGGAGATGAAATGTGCAATGTCTGGTGTCGTTAGATACTGGGAGTAAAAATATACGATCCGGTTTCCCAGTGCAACCAAGTGCCAACCAAGTGACAACCCCAAACTGAATGTCAAAGCCAGTGCAGAAAGCCGCAATTAGGCAAGCTTAGGAGGCCAACAACACACATACATCTAAAGTATACGTAAAATGAACCCCCCATGTAAACGCAGTAGGTTTTTAAAAATCCAAAAATTGTGTCCTATATTGGAGAAGAACGAACGATAGAAGGTGAAAAGCAAACACAATTTGAGGTGCACAATGATCATCGGTACTAGAGTATCTAAAAATACTCGGGCTCGTACTCGTTCTCGTACTCGTTTGCGGTTTTTGGTCCAACGACACAACGCAATCCGAAATGCAGTTGGCAAATTGTTGATGAAATTGCTGGACTTTACTCAACAGCCACAGAGTGTGCGGTTTATCTGAGAGCCAAAAAGTAGTTAACGACGACTTCAAATCTGACGTATTTCAACGTGTTTTCTCTCCATTTTTTTGTGGCCCCTTCAGTTTTCTTTTATTTTCACTTTTCAAAATTCAAACCAAACTCGACCGGACCAGACCAGACCATTCTGACCAACCCAGACCACCCGTGGCCGAAGGTAACAGCCATCAACTGAACCATTCAACTGCAATTTGTTGTCCTTGCATTTCAATTGTCTGGCTGTGGGGAATAACCAAACAATTGCTTAACTCTCCATGAATGTGTAGGTATGTATCTGTGTGCATTTCCATGTGAGTGTGCGTGGGTAAAAGTTTTCAGATATTGGGCAATGTAATGGGTAAATAGGTAAATTACTCAATTACCATTAAAACTAAACAATTTTTGTAATAAATCAATACTAGTCTGGTTTAAATTTCGTAATTGAATAGAACAGCAGTTGGCATCTAGTTGGTTTTTATATGTAAATTCAATGTTTTCATTTCAATCGTTTTTTTTTTGTATAGAAACTGAATTAATTTAAAATAGGGAAATTGCATATACATTATAAATATATGTTTATGTACATATGTATGTATGTATGTATATTAGTGAGACACATTTTATAACATTTTTTAATTAACTATATAAAAATTCCACAAAAATTTATATTACAGGTTTAGATTTCAAAATAGTAACTGATATTCAATTAACTGAAAATTTAAAAATTTTTTGTTATTCTACTGCTTAAATAATTAGGTTAGTGATTTCTATTAAATTTTGATATTTCACACAAATTTCGTTATACTTCGGTTACCCAGAATGCAATTATAATTTTTTGAGGTACTAAATTGAGAGCTGAATAAAATTATCCTTTACAGCTTAGGGATTTTTTTGTGAGTTAATTCGTAAAACTTGCGTTTACAATAATTTTCCGGATAATAGACGGAGAATCATATTAGCTACCATTATTTAATTCAATCAGATAGTCTAATGATAAAATATCACATGACTTTTGCTGTATTTAACAAACTAATTAAATAAAATAACCAATTTTCACCATTTCCCTCGCATTTATCAAGGCAAAGTAATAATTAAGTAATTAGGTACTAATTAAGTAGAATAATAATGAAGCATAAGTTCCTAAATTTAATAAAGTTTTTATTTAATGAGGGATTTTGTGGTATATCTATTTATTTAATTTTGTGCTAACATTATTTTTAGTACTTTGGACGCATTTTTGCTAATTACTTGTTACATTTGTAAAAGTTCGTTTTTTTTTTGTGGACTGTTGAGGAGGAGTTGCCCCTTAATCGCTCAATACTCGTAGATGTATGTTATGGTCAAAGTGATTTGTGAACTTTTTGCAAAAGTCCATTAAATAAAGCTCAACTGAAATTGAGCGAGTGGACAGTAAAGTGTGAAGGTCAGCTCAGCATAAGCCCAGAAGAGAATACAAATAAAAAATGAACATAAAAAATAGAAAAAGAAATAAAAATAGAATAAACTAGTGGGCGGTGCTACAGTCGAGCCTACTAGACTGTCGGAGACCCCGTACTTACTTTGAAAAGCAAACACTGCTCAAAATAAAATAATATAAATCACTACAAATATTTAATTTAATTATGCACTAAATGTAACTTTTTCCCAAATATAATGATGATATATTTACACTAAAGATATTATAAATGATTTATTTAATTTATTATTATTTATTCACAAAATTAATTAATTTAAGTTTTTCGTACTGAAACTTGATTTTCGATTGATCGTTCATATGGCAGCTATATGATATGGTAGTCCGATTTCAACCAAATTTGTTCAGGATGTATAGGACCATCATATGTGCATATTCAGTCAGTTTGGTTTAGATATCTAAAACAACGAAAAAGTTGTTCATGCTAAGACTTGATTTTCGACTGATCGTTCCAGCTATATGCTATATGATATAGTGGTCTGATCCAACTTTTGAGACAAACTTGATCTACATACCAAGTTTGGAGTCTGTTGGTCTTATAGTCTCTGAGATCTAGGCGTTCTTAGAGACGGACAGACAGACAAACATAGCTATATCGACTCGGCTGTTGATGCTGATCAAGAATATATATACTTTTTGGGGTCTGTCACTCAAATTTTTTTTATGTGACAAACTTAATAGACCCCTGTTTTTTTTAAGTACGGGGTCTAGGAAAGAATATGGTATGTGGAATAAAGCGGAAGAAGAAAAGACGTGCAAGTGCTGGCTGTCTGTCAGTCAGTCAGTCAAGCGAGCGTCAATAGGTCAATGTGTCAATCGGTCAATTCAGTTTGTCTGACGTCTGGTCAGCGAGTCAATCAATCAATCAATCAATCACAATGACCATCTGAATGGACTCAACTGAATATACATGCAAATGGAGCTGGGAACTAGACAGAAACACACTGAAAGTCGCCCAGGACGAAGGACATTTTGGCATTGTGTGCATCTAATAGGGCTCTGTGGAAGAGCTTTGTCCATTTGCCCACCTTTGGGGCCAAAGCAATTGAAACGTCTGATGTCTGGCGTCCGGCGTCTGTCATTCATGCCAGGCCCCGAAAATAATAAAAGGCTTGACCCACAACTTTGAATAGAGATTTTAGCCATGGCCAACGCCATCGCCTCGTCTCGGTGACAATGCGTGGCAACGATGACAACGGTGGCATCGATGGCCTTGCAATGTGTGTGGGGCGTGCTTTTGGCACATACATATGTATGTACATATGTAGCTATAGTAGCTACATTGTGATGTGCTAGCCAATTTAATGCTCTCAAAAGGGGTGCTGGCTGCCAGCCTTTGTTGTGGGCGTGGCATGGCCAACTCGCGTACAGCCGCAGCTGACAATCGCATTGACTGCCCAATTAACATCCATACAAAGCGGCAACTTTGCCCTTGATTGCCAATTTTCAAGCCGAATGAACTTGCCCCGATTGCATTCAAGCTACTTGGCCAACCAACTTGACCGACTTGAGCAACAAATACAGTAAGCCTTTACTCATTTACCGTTACTTGAATTTGACTTAACAACCCTCAGGTGCATACGTTAATAAATTAATGTAAGCAATCACTGATTTTCAGAGAAAGAGTTAAAAAATGTTGGCTTTAGAGAAATTAAGTTATTTTAAAAATGTTATAACAATTTGAAACAAATATTGGATGAGTCAATAATACATAGTTTTAAACTTCTTAATTCACTTATTTTATGCATTTAGCTTATAAGTTTTTTATGGCAATTTAATTTTGATGTTTCGAGATTTTGAAACTTGTTATAAATTCTAAATAGTTTTGTTTTGTCGACTGCATTAAATCAAATTAATTTAATTAAATTTACAATTTGATCAATGTTAGATTCGTAAAGCGACCGAAGTTTAAATGAGCGCTGTAATAATATCGATATTATATTATATTAATTGTACAGATCGATAGTTCGATATAACGATAGCATAGAAAATAGAGACGCTTCACTTTAGCAGCGATGGTAAATAAAGCTACACGAACGTTTAAGCAAGAAAACTAAATCTTTTATTAAATTGCCAATCAGGCAATTTACAAACTCAAGCTTAAATTATAAATTAAAACAAGTGGGAAAGGCTATAGTCGAGCTCCCGACTATAGGATACCCGTTACTTACATAAACAAATGAAAATTTTTTTATTGCATGCTTTTAGGCATTTTAATTGCTTAAAAGCTTTAATCAGCCAGTACCACCTTTCTGTTTGTCCGATCTTTTTGGGATTTGATAGGATGATAGGTAATAGCAGTAGCTAACGTTCACCGTTTAAAAAAACAAAATATCTTGAAAACTGTGCGTGTGGTGGATTTTCGCGATTTACGGAGGCGGAAAGGGGCGTGGCAAAATTTTGAAACAAACTTGACCTGCGTGGGGTTTATAGAAATCTGTGTGCAAAATTCGGTTGCTCTAGCTCTTATAGTCTCTGAGATCTAGGCGCTCACACAGACGGACAGACGGACAGACGGACGGACGGACAGACGGACATGGCTATATCGACTCGGCTGTTGATGCTGATCAAGAATATATATACTTTATAGGGTCGGAGATGCTTCCTTCTCCCTGTTACATACATTGCAACGAATACAATATCCCCTTTTACTTATTATACCCGTTACTTATTAAAAATAAGTAAAAGGGGATATTGTATTCGTTGCACTGTATGTAACAGGGAGAAGGAAGCATCTCCGACCCTATAAAGTATATATATTCTTGATCAGCATCAACAGCCGAGTCGATATAGCCATGTCCGTCTGTCCGTCCGTCCGTCTGTCCGTCTGTCCGTCTGTCCGTCTGTGTGAGCGCCTAGATCTCAGAGACTATAAGAGCTAGAGCAACCGAATTTTGCACACAGATTGCTATAAACCCCACGCAGGTCAAGTTTGTTTCAAAATTTAGCCACGCCCCTTTCCGACTCCGTAAATCGCGAAAATCCACCACACGCACAGTTTTCAAAATATTAGGTTTTTTTAAACGGTGAACGTTAGCTATAATTATTACCTATCATCCTGCTAAATCCCAACAAGATCGGACAAACAGAAAGGTGGTACTGGCTGATTAAAGCTTTTAAGCAATAAAAGTGCCTAAAAGCATGCAATAAAAACACAAGTTTAATTTATTTAGGTAAGTAACGGGTATCCTATTGTCGGGAGCTCGACTATAGCCTTTCCCACTTGTTTTTAATAAGTAACGGGTATAATTATACACCTATTAAAGATTATCTGGAACTTTTGACTTTTCTGCCGCCAACCAAACGATTTATCTCTCTATTTGTAACTTTTGATTGTGAAAACACTAAAATGACTTGCTTAACCAACTTTGTGGTTTAAGTACTAAAATAGTTACAAACTCGAGTTTAATTCTGAAGTGTGAAATTTCAAATCTAGTTTCGCAGCTAACTTTTTTGATTGCCGCTGGCGAATATTTGAACGTGTATGAGCTTCACAACAGAAATCGTGTATGGGAGTCAAAGCATCGAAGCAAACTTCTTAGTGTCATTGATTTGCAATGAGCAAATGCCTTTAAGAATAGTTTAAAATTATTTGGGGTAATTAAATAACATTGTGAATACAGTATAGGCGAATAGTCAATTTTGCTGCATAAACTCTAAATATAAAGTTAGAGAATTGAAATGTTTATGAAAGTTAGTCAAACTATAGTGTAATTAATATCATTTTTGTTTTTTAAATGGAACCCATTTTTCAGCAACCTCCTCATTCGATTTTGGGTGTACATCCAATTTTTAATTTTTGGTATAAAACCTAAATATTAAGCTAGGAGTTCATCAAATATAAACAGAGGATTCATAGAGGAAGACTGATGTATTTAGAAATGTTAGAAGAATTTTTAATTTAAAGGGACTAGAAGACAAATATCTCTATTTTTTTTTTTGACTTTATTTTTTATGTTTATCCGGTGATCAAAGTCATGATATAATTCACAACGTTTTAGCTTGTGTTGTGTTGCCTTAAACCTTTTTTTTACCTTACTCTTAAATGAATCCAACAGGCAAAGCGGTTTTAGTATTTAAAAAAAAAAGGTAAAATAAAAAACAAAATATATAAAAACTTTATAATTATTTAAGCGCTCTTCATATTTACACCTGCTGCGGTGGTCGCCACTCACTGCCTCACCCCTAACCGCCCACCACTTGACCCACAGGGTCCAGTTACAGCTGCCAACTGCCAACAGACCTGTTAGCCATTGCGGCTGTAAACTTGCGTCAAAGGCAAAGTTTTTTGGGGAGTTATTAGTGCACGGAAGGGGGGGGGGGGGGAAATGGCTCGAATGAGCTATGAAATGGAAGGAAAGAAGACAGGTGAACAGGCGAACAGGGGGGTGAAAGTAAGTGTCCATGGTGGACGACGATAGCTGAGAGAGCGTCGTAAATACAAAACTCTTGCGGTATTTGAGTAATGGCGAAATTTCATTTCAACTTTTGCATAATTTTATGTTCATTATGGACGCTGCGTGTGTCCCACACACACACATATACACACACACACCTACATACAGATATACAGATACAGCTTTGTGACTTTGTTGTGTCAACAGGGAGTGGAAGCTGGAGAGAGTCGAATAGGAAGAAGCCAGCAGAACTCCAGCGAAGCGTCAAATCCCAAGACGTTGGCGATGTCGTTGTCGATGTCGATGGCGTCGCAAAAGCTTTAATTACTTTGATGCATGATTTTCCTGCCATTTGCAATTTGTAACAAGCATAATGAACGGGCCGAGATGTATGCCACACATCTGGCTTTATTTAACCTGCCGCACACATTACACACACACGCACACACACACACACACACACACACACACACACACGCACACAAACAGAATTGAGCTGTTTATTCAATGCGTGGTTTCCTTTTTGCTTACAGCAAGGACACGCACACAGGACGAGCGAATTCCCAACTGGCTAGCAATTGAGCAATTGTGAAAATGGGTAAGTGAGCGAATAACCAACAGCAACAGGAGCAGCAACAACAACAACAGCGACAACCAACAACAACGGAACATAACGTTGACAACGACGACTCTAATGAACGTCCATGTGGGACAAGAATTTACCTCAAATCGCAATTTCAACAGCATATCTGTCTCTTTCTCTCTCTCTCTCTCCCTCTCTATCTCATTGTGTCTTTGATACAGATGCGCTACGCTTGCGTGGTTCGCCATTTATACGCTTTGGAGCAGGCGGCGGCCCCGGACAAGCACAGTCACAGTCACAGTCGCAGTCACAGTCACAGTCGCAGTCACAGCTTGGGCACGTGCTTGTTTCACATCACAGCTTACAGCAGGAACCGCTCATCGTGGTCGAGGAATCAAATCTACCGGAAGAACTTGAGCCAGAGAGCTCGGAGACCATGTCGAATCGCGCCAGTCTCGACATTGACTCGCCAGTGAATCCATATCTGCTCTCGCCATGGCGCGATCCGCGCGAGGCACGCAAACACTCGCTGCCCTCACAGCAGGTAACCGAGGGCATCACGGCCAGCCAGGTGCGTCGACTCTCCGAGCGCGGCGGCGAAGGCTCCGGCCCATCCCCGAAGGAGGCCGCCTTCCTGGCCACACTCTCACAGGCGCCGGCTCCATCTGGTCGCCGGCACTCGGTCGTCACCATCTCGAAGGTGCCCACCACGCTCTTTGGACGCTCACGGCGAGAATCTGTTGCCGCTTACCCCTCAACCAACGGGTGAGTATTTCAGAAGGAAGATATGTCCTTGATCCCCTTTTGTTGCGGTTCCTTGTAGAATGCTAATCAAAAGTATATACATATAT
Source organism: Drosophila limbata (assembly GCA_963924055.1). Taxonomy (NCBI): domain Eukaryota; kingdom Metazoa; phylum Arthropoda; class Insecta; order Diptera; family Drosophilidae; genus Drosophila; species Drosophila limbata. The sequence continues at coordinate 18,067,356 of OZ001351.1, forward strand.
ATATTTACGGACATCTTTGTTAACAAGGCAGTTTAATTACTTCATTCTAAGGGGGCTCCTCTATTTACTGACAAAGCTTTTCTTTAAAAGTTTCCAGTTTTAAATTATCGACTTATTGTTCCGAATCAGATATTAGTTAAATTTGATCACCATACACCTAAAACACTATCTACAATCTAACAACAGAAATAATTTGGTTATGTAATAAATAACAATGCGAAAGGTGATTAGCAATATATACAGGAAGAATGGAAAATTTCCGATCGGGTCGAGTTATATACCGATCGAAAGGTATAGTTTTAACTAGCAAAAACTCACCTGGTTCGTGAGATAAACAGGTGTAAGTGGGAGGGACAAAGTTTAAGTGATTCGAGCAAATGGTGCCGAAACTTTTGCTCTAAGAAGCTACACAAATGATCTACAAAGTATTTTTTAAAATTACATAGGTTAAAAGCTACAGCTTAAATAAGGTATTTTTTCACACGTTTTGGCGGATTTTGAGGAAGAGCAGCTAACGATTTTTTTATGAAAAATTTTGCGCAAAACTGACAAAATTTTTCTACTTAATAATTTATATGTAAACTTTATAATATTTGTCACAAAATTGGATATCAGAAATTTTGGGGCATAAAAATGTTTTCGTCACTAGATTTTTACCTCTTAAAGGGGTTTTTTTAATAAGATAGGTGGAGACACCATTTGGTATTTGGGATCATCGTTATCATTTAATTATGTGGCCAGAGCTTTGGGTAGTTAATGAAGAAACAGTGTTGAGCAGAGCTATCGGTTAGATGTCTATTAATCTGAACCTTTTTTGTACAGGTTCTAAAAACTAGAAATGACAGAAAGATTCAAAATGTTAAAATAATAAGATTGTCAGGTCTGTGGAAGTGAATTTCTTTAGCTCTAATTGATATCACTTTGATTGATATCACTTTGATTTGATGAGTTTAAGTCCGATAAAGTAAACAACGATCAGCTTTAAATGCAAAGTGAATAAATGCATTTCAATAAATGCTATCAAATAAAAATAGAAATGGATCAGGCCTGATTAACTTGAACTAGTTCATTACGGTAGATGTAATGTTAAATTACTTCTGTGCTTAAGGAAAGTTTTCAAGTCCTAGAGAATGATAATGAAGGCAAGCGGAGAGAATTGGATGGAACGGATCGAATGGATGGAATAGATTTATTTAGAGTAAAATTTAATGTGATAATGATGAGGGAATGGGGAAGAATGCATGCAAATCAAGATCAATCCTGCCATTTGTAAAGAAGTTGAATGATGGGAACTGAGCAAATGTTTTGACTTATCCTTAGTTGGAGTAAATGTTGATGCAGATTGCTTTTGCGTTTGATCATTGCAGGAGCAGTCGGGTGCTGAACTCACGGCGGGAGAGCAACACGGGGCCGCCGTCGACGGACCCGATTGGCAGCATCCACAATCTGCAGCTGGACATTATGGACGACATTTATCTGCAGTCGCGCAAGGCGCGCTTGAAGCTCTGGACATCGAGCAACGAGAAGGTGTGCGAGGTGCAGACCGTGGATGAGGCTGGCACTGGGGCACCTGGCAGACGCTACACCAATCGCCGCTACTCGGAGTGCCCCCAGCCGGGTGTCGGTGGTGCGAGTGGTGGATTTCGCCGCGGCTCAGAGCACCCAAATCCGCCGAGTGTCTCGCCGCAGCCACTGTCGGCACGCGCGTCGACGCGACGCAAGAAGTCGGGCAGCGGATTGGGATTGCTGGGCAGTCGCACGGATCTCGCTGGCATTTTCAGCTCCCTGACTGGGGTTGGGGCGGCGACTGGCAGCAGCTCGGCGGCGGCGGAGACACAACGACCGGATCCGGACGGATCCTCCAGCTCGTCGGCTGCCACTGGCAACAGCGCCAGCAGCCCGTTTCTGAGCAACACGTTCCAGCAGGCGGCCCGTGGGCGCACCACCAGCGCCACGCCCACACCCAGCGGTGGTCAGTCGTCGAATCTGCTGCTCGACCCGAACGCTGGCCGCTCCACACGCTCCAACAGCTTCGACGTGTCCATACTGAACAACGCCAAGCAGCTGGTCACCGAGGCGCAGGACAACAGCTCGGCGGCCATTTCCGGGTGGTTCGGCGGCAAGCGACCGCCGGCGACGCCGGTGGCCCGCAAGAAGAGCGTGCGGAGCAAGAGCAGCGCCATGGCGCTGTCCAAGGACATGCTGGAGCGGCTGCAGAAGAAGGATCCGCTCGGCGGCGAGTCCAGCAAGCCGAAGTTGAAGCCGCGCAGCAAGCAGAAGAAGAGCTGGGCCGACACCACCAAGGCGAACATTGTGGATGCCACCATTTTGGGCACCGCCATCGAGGGATTTCTCCGCAAGAGCTCCAATGCCAGCATGAGCTCCACGGGCGCCTCAACATCCAGTGGCGTCCGCTCGAGCGGCGCCGGTGGCATCAGTGCCAAGGGCGCCATTCCCAAGGACTCGGGCGCCAGCAGCAGTGGCATTGGGAGTGGCAGTGGCAGTGGCAGTGGCAACTCTGGAGGTCGTCCCCGCAGCCGCCAGTCGGCCGCCAGTTCGGCCCAGTCTCAGGCTGGACGCGCCATGCGATCCACCCTTAACTGGTTCAGCAAGGGGGACGAGGACGATTCCAAGGACACGTGCGACGCCTCGCTGTGCGCCACGCTCAAGGATCTCTTCGTCAAATAGGTGACGGACCGAAGGCCCAAGTAGTTTGACCATCGCAACTTGGGCAGCTCGCCAAGGCGACCGGGAGACGGATGTGAATAATTGACGAAATAAACAGGTACATACTATATATTTAAAACCGGGGATCGGAAACTCCAGTTAATAGTTTAAAGAATCAAGTCTGAAAATGTCAAAATTCATTAAATTATATTATACTTAATATTTTTAGATAGGGTAGGAAAACATATTAGATTTTATTTTCAATTTGTTTAACTGAGGCTAACTTTAGGTTTTACAAAAAGATTTTATTCAAAAATTTTAAATATATTTTACAATATGATTTAATTATTATTTCAAAATTCTTTTATTTAAATAAAAAAAATGCAATCTTTTTTGTAATTGTTTGTCTTTATGTTAAGTTAACATAAATAAAAACTGTAGTGAGAGTAGTTAGAAAAGTCGATGTAAATTGATCAATTTCAAAACTTGTCGCATTTTTTAAAATTCATGTTGAGATTAGCTGCAGAAATGTAGCCTTCTATCGATTCCCACCCCAAAAGGCCTGACTGATCTATAGTAAATAAATCATGTGTCGACTCATTTTTGAGTTTGAGTTTTGATATTTTGATACATAAACTCAACATAGCTTGTCCTACTTATTTCCAACTTCAGGCATGGCTTTTTCAAAATTGCATACAAATATTTCAATTAATTTCTTTCAAATAAAAAACGCTTTCAAAAGTATTCCTTTTGGTGGTTAACATCTTTAATAACCCAACGTTATGCTCAGTCACATTTTTTGTCACTCAGCACTGGGCAAAAAAGTAAAATTCATTAGGTATGAAGAATTTAGCGCAATGTGCATAGTGGCAAAACTTTTTTTTAGTACTTTATAGTATATGTAAAACCTAATATTATTCGTCACAAAATTGGATATCAGAAATTTTGGGGCATGAAAATGATTTCGTCACTAGACTTTTACCTCGTAGAGAGTTTTTTTTATAAGTAAAGTTTTGACAGTTTGACAAAAGTGACAAAACTTATTAAATGTATATCTATTTTTTTATATATCATTGCAGCAATCTGAGTACTGGCAACTCCGATTTTCACTTCTTCATACAATCAGCAATTGGATAAATTGTCACCTGGTAGCGGCAGAAAGAAAAGCTCACTACAGAATTTGCAGCAAAGGCGGTAAATAGTAAAGATTTTCATAATTGAAACAATAGGTAATAGAGATGGCAGGAAATCGATTTCGATAGCAGTTCTTTTTTGTAAAATCAACATTGCGGGTGAGTTTTGTGATTATCACAGGGCAGGGAATATGTGGCGTAGTGGCAGGCCGAATGACAAATTACCTTAATACAGTGACCTACAAAAAAAACCAAGCTTATACACATATATATCGATAACTATACACATATATTTACATGCAAAGCGTATTTACATTTTTACCCTTCATACAAACAAAGCAAACAATGAAGAAACAGGGCTGAGGAGCAGTTGAATGTTGAAAAAGTCGAAATAGCAGAGAATATCAAACTATTTTTTTAAGAACGGAGCAGTTTTTAAGAATATCATGATTGAGTAACTACATATATAGTGAAAATTGGATTGATATTTTTCATATATGTAATAGAAGAAAGAAGGGGGAAACAAATTGTGTGTTGCGATCCACGAATGTACAAAAGAAAAAGAAAAACATACCAAAAAACGCATATCAAACGATACATATGCAAAATCAGATACATATACTACGAATGGGAATGAATACTCCATATGTGTGTATGAATAGAAACACGAATTCTCGTGTGTACTCGCTTAGAGCAGTAAGCTAGATAAACAGATAATGTATGTATAATGACGATGATATGATTGTGCAAGTGAATTTGTATAGCAGCTCCCTTTGGGATCCTTTTAAGTTCATTCATTCTGTATTTTTTTGCTTTGTCTCTTTTGCACTCAGAATATGGATGTGCAAATGTAATGGATGTAGAAACAATTCACATGCGCAGACATACTGGGAGACGGTGTTAAGGTTCCATAATAAGTATATAATAATACTAAAAGATAAAAAAGACAACAATAAATAAATATTTATTCTATACGTACTCGTACTATTTATATGTGTGTATAATGTAATATGTGTGTAATGTAGCATCCTTCGTGCTGCTTTCGTCACTAGCGCGGACTGTCGTCCGCAGTGATGTACGAGTAAGCAGCCGCGTACTTGGGCTGTTACACGTACTCAGATAGCCGGAGGTATTTGGCGAGAAGTTGTAGAGCAACAATAATTGTAATTTGCATGTACTTATAATACATAACTTACTGTAACTGTAACCATGTGCAATTTGAGCTTACAACAACAAATTACTAAATCTACCTAATGTCTGATAATAAGCAAAATAGTGAAATATCAAACAAAACACGTTATAAATAAAAGTATCTTAAATATCAATATATACAATCTATGTATATTTATATATTGATGAATGTTAAATTTATATGTATTTGTATGTTGTCTGTATCAAAAAAAGTCGATACAAAACTCATAAGAAAGTCAAAGCTCGAGTCGAGTTGAGTTGTCATTCAGAATGACAAGAAAATTGCACAAAAAACTTTGTTAATTGTATTTTATGGCAAAATGCCAAATCAATTTGAGAGAAATTTCAAACTCAAAACTTGAACTCGAACTCGAATCGGAATTGGAATTGGATGAACAAGGATGAGAAAAATAACCACAAGAACAAACAATCAGTCAATATTGCAATCAATCAAGTATGTTTCATAATCATAAGTACTGTGTTTATACATATGTATTTACTTACATACTATATATAATAGATGATATGAGATTTGGCAATGTCAATTCGCAGCTCGCAATTCTTCATCTTTCGCTCCCGCTCTCGCTCTAACACTAACACTCTCTCGGTCTCGCTCTTTTGCTTGGTGCATTGCACAACTCTGTTGATGAAAATGACAGCTTGTCATGCAGTCAAACTGTCAACCATACTATGCAACTCTTTAATTATTTGCACACACATACAATATATTTTCTATATGTATGTGTCTGTATGTATGTATGTGTCTCTCTCAATGTCCCAGTAAAACTTTTGGGAAGGTGTGTTCCCAGGCAACGTGTTCTGTAAGCATTCATTTTCATGCTAAAAAAGCAGTATGTGCCTTTTCCATGTGACAATTTTGTTCCCAACATGAGATAAAGGCAACTATGTTATTTCATGAGTTGGGAAGGCTAAATGTCAGCACTTTTAAATCATTCGTTACAGACTGCTATGCTTCGTAATTCTGGTAAGCCTCTGCTTTCGTAAACAGAAGCACAACATCTGTTAAGTAGCAGAAAAGCATAACAGTCAATGTTGTTATCTTTTTTTCTCTGTTATTTTTATTCCAGAGCTGAGTGTTAAACCGAGCAAGCGTTTGGAAATTTTTCATTTAGAATAAAAATAAATACATTTGTGAAATTCTTACAATTAAATCTCGTAAGTATAGTGCTAATGTGTTTTGTTCAGTTGAAATTATATTAATATAATTTTTTCTCATCAATTTATTATTTATGTCGTCAAATATAATAACGGGGTCTTATATTCCAAGAAGGGGCTTAGCTCGTTAAGGAATCTAATTGTCGCTCTCTATGGTTCAATCAGTTCATGCGAGGTACATTTCTCAAGCATTAATTTTTACAGAAGCAAACAAAAGAGAAGAATACACCTTTTATGACTATGGGAGAGACCTTCGTGTGGCCTTCGGCAAGGCGAAAAACAGAAAAGAAGCACAGCAAAAACAATACTAACAATAAAAATTAAGTTTAAAAAAAAATTATAATAAAAAGTACAATATAATATAAAGTAAATATATATACTTATTTTATTTTATTTGCAATGGATTATTAAAATTTCTGTAAAATATTTTCTTTTGGAATACATTCCTGGCACTTTTCAAAAGGAACCTTCCATTCTGCCTTCTTTTTCCACATTCTGGACAGTAGATTTTGGAAATCAGTATAGGAAACAGAAATGTTAGTTAGCAGTGCAATAACAGAGCCACTGCCTTTTTGCCTTCTTTATTCCACATGCTGGACACAAGATTTTGGAAGTGAGTATCGGAAAGGAAAATGTTAGTTAGCAGTGCAATAACAGAGCCCCTTCCAAACTCGCTTCTAAAAACCTAGTTCTATTCCTGTCTCGCCCCTGTATAAAAACGAATTGGGAAAGTCAGATTTGGCAACTAGTTCTACTCGGAATTTGAACGTGGAAAGTAGTAGGTTTTGGAAAGAGCAAAGTTTTACTGGGGTGCCCAATTAACACGTATTTAGATTTCCATGTGTGTTTCAAAAAATACTTGAATACTTGAAATCAATACGGTAACCCAAAGTTAACTTTCACTTTCAATGCTAAATGTACATAGAATTAATCAGATTAATTACAAACAAAAAAGAGCAAAACAAAAAAATAAATAAATGATTATACGTAGTACATACATGCATTCAAACTGATGTAGGATGTATTATGATTGGTATTTCAACTATTTACACGTCAATGCGACCGTTATTGGTCCTTACACATAATATTAAATATATCTAGTGATTAAATGTTGTTCTAGTTTTTTACGTGTCCATTTTTTGCTCGTGTTTGTTGCAACTGTTGTTGTCATTGTTGTTGTCAATGTTGTTGTTGTTGTGTTGTGCCGTTTTTTTTCTCTTTTCGCCACAGCAACAACTTATGGAACTACCAAGTATACATACTATATTTGTACTAACAATAAACCTGTACAAAATAAATATACTAGACAAAAAAATCATAAAAATGTATAAAAATATATGAGTATATGTATTAAAAAATTGAAAAATACAAAATAAAAACTAATACGATAGGTTAAAAATACAAATTTTTAAATCGTTATAAACTGCAAACTAAACGTAAAGTTCCCTTTGTTCTATTTTTGATAGTAGTTTATACTATATTCTACAAATAACAATAAATACATAAGTAATTAAATAAATAAATATATGTATCTTCCGTTGCCCACCACGAAACACAATCAATGTGCATTAATTTTTACAATTTGTAACCCAGACTCGAAGCTTGCAAAACTCCTAACTATGCAATGATAATAAATATAGCAATAATTATTTACAATACAATGGCACGTCATATTAAGGTAAAGCAACTTCCTATAAGATAAACTTTAAAAATCTGTGAATGTGGACACTACAAATTATTTGCTTCTCGCTTCCAACTTTCTTTTCCTTAGGAAAGGGAAAAAGATAATTGATCTTCATTGGAATCAGTAATAATCCGATAAAAAACACTGCAGAATACCGTTAATCAGGGAGAGATTCGAAACTCTAGGGCTGCAAATGTATCGCTAGTGCTTCCCAAAGGTTTCGATAGTTTCCGCTCACACAAACGATAATAACATAATACTATCGTTAAACCGAAATTAACATTTAATGAATGAAAGTTCGGTTGCAAATTAAATAATCATTGCACCAAATTCTGTTGCCAAAATAGAATTAACTTTTTGTTAACATAAGAACACTGATTTGCAGCTCTAGTAAATTTTTCGAATTTCTACAAGATACCTGATATTTAATTAAAGCATTTCCTTTACAGCAGCACTTTGCCATTCAATCAAGCAACCTTTACAGTTCAAATTATTTTCACTTTCATTTCAAAATTTTATTACCAATGTTTGCGTATCAAGGCAAAGCGATGCAAATGTCAACTATTTGAATTTGTCAGAAATTTAAAATGTAGTAAATTGCAGTTCTTCATTAATTTAAAGTTTTTAGATAATCCAAGTCTTACTCTTACTAACACATTGATTTGGCAGAAAGTTGGACGAAACACACTTGGGTTTCCAAGTCCGGTTCTAAATCATTAATTATCGAACTGTGTTTGTCAAAAACTAACTCGACCAAAATGGGATTATGGCGAGGCAACAATCAACTGATTGGCCGTCATTTTCAAAAGAGTTGACAGTTGTTAGCTTACTTATGGAGCCAACTGTAATGCAAAACTACGTGTGTCCAAGCGATTTTCCGATTTCCAAAATGCAAATGAGACAAGCTATACTTTTTGTTTGTGGAAAATCTGTTGACAGCAATGAGACAGCTGTGCTTAGTGCGACAATTCTCTGTCGCTCTCCGTCTCTTTATCTTCCTCCTACTTCTTCTCTTTCTGTCTAAGACTCGCTCTCACTGTTTTCAGCAAGTTGACAGATGTAACTGTCGTAAATGTTCTTTGTTGCTGTTGCTACGAGTATTGTCATTTAATTGTTGTTGTTTTACTGTTGTTGTAAGTTATGGCTACGACTAAGCCCAAGACTATACTATATAAAGCAAGCGGTTACCACCGAACTAAAAATACTTTAGTAGTGTTAACTGAAGATTTTACATATAAAACCTTTGAGAAGCATAAATTCGTGTAATATGAATACGTACATATGTTTGTATGTTGTGTATCTATCTATTACTTTACCATTTACCATTTCTCGTTTTTTGTTGCTGATTTTTTTTTGTGCTCAAGAAATGTGCATTAAATTAGGTTTTAAGCTACAAGAATTAAAATGATGGCATACTTTTGGGCGTACTGTGAAAGCAATATTTCTAAGGGGAGCTGATGCGAATTGAAACGATATGAAACGAAATGAAACGAAATTTAATGAAATCTCACGTTAAGGCAAAACGAAATCGTGCGAAACTAAAATGATGATATAAAAATACAACAAAAAGCAGTCGATTGAAAGAAAGCACAAAAAAAATACATCAAGCACAAAAATAACAAAAACAAAAGCAGAAAAAAGAATAAATGAATAAATGTAAATTTACGCTCTAAAAATAAAATCCAATAAAAGCATGTCAAGTATGTAAATTGATAAAAAGATGAGAGTAAAAGAAAATGTTACTCTTTGAGTAGTTCTATTGTATTTTTTTTTATTTTTTTTTTGTTTGGTGTTGGCACCCGGGGGAAAAGTGGGCAAAACTACGCATAACTTAGTAAATAATCAAAGCGAAATGAAAGGCAAGACAAGCTGAGCTCAAGGCAAAAGTTTGTATGTACTAAAGTACTCGTATATAAGCAAAAGTATATAAATACCAAATCTTATATACTTCAAGTATATGCTATGTAAATAATTTTGAAAGTATCGAAGAGAGCAAGCAAGAAACTATACCATTCTATTCAGTATGTACATTGTACATAACATATGTACATACACACGTACATATGTATGAAGGTATGCGTAGAAATGGAATAAGAGAGAATTCAAGAAATGAAAGTCAAATGAAAATACAAATTATAAGTATACTACAAATAAAGCGAGAGTTAAGTTTCGAATAAAAAATTAAATTCAATTGCAACTGAATGTAACAATCAAATGATGACACATAATGGATTAAACCAGCAAAAAAAAAAACCATACGAAAGCTACAACTATATAATATATACATATTTATATATAATAATAATAATATTATAAATAATAATTACGTATACACATATAAATACAATATACTTACATATATATATGTCAAGTCCCCCGAGACCCTAAATGATGTATATGCTCACATTAAAATACCATACTCATACGTATGTGTGTGTGTGAATGTTTGTATGTGTGGTCAACAATTATTGTTTACGCGCTGCATCAGTGTTCTGCGAGTAGCGGTACTTTAAGTGTTGCACATACATACAAACACATATACACTATGCATATATACCAGTATACATATACATATACATATATATATATATATATATATACATATATACTAAATAAATAGTTATGTGTATTCGTCACTTGTTTTATTTATCCTGCAGTGTCCGGGGCTAATCTCAACAGAAGCAGTTCAACTTGAAATCGGATTCATTCTTTGTGCTTTAAAATTCCAAATAAATGCGCTTTTCCAGAAAAATCTATCAATTTGCTTGAACACACATCGTCAATATCCTGGAATCGTAAACACAAATTCGAAAAAAGTCCTTATGAAGTTACAATTTCAAAATATGCAAACAATCAGAGGCAGGTTGCAATTGGAAAAATATCTAAACATACTCGTATGTTACTTAATTGCAGTCGCACAAAATGAATGCAGTCTGCAAATAGAATTTTATCAATTGCAACGGTTCTAATCCGAGTTCCATTTTAGATTCGTAGCCAGAAATCTGATAAAGGCTCAATGCGATTAATGCCCACTTTCTGCAAAATGTATTCTTACCAGGGATTAAAACCGAAACGGATATCGGTTTCAGTTACTGTTTCGGTTATGTTTGCATTTAGGTTTTCGGTTATCGGTTACGCAAAATCTTTGAATAATGGTTTCGTAACGGTGAATCGGTATTTGTATGTTTCGGTTTTGAAATACCGGTATGGTTTCGGTTCACAAAAAAAATTGTTTAGCAAAAATATAATTATATTAATAATATAATAATAATAATTAAGTAGGCATTACTTTCTTAATGTTTAATTCACATATTCTTCAGTTTGATGTAGTTTAGTTATATTTTAACAATTTTAATATTTCACTTTACAAATTTATTTTATTTTCGCTTATTCAGTGCTATGAAAATTCGATCATAAATAACTATCACAAATAAAAGTTCAAAATTAAACAGAAGAAAATCAAAAATCAAAATTAAAAATGAAAAATACCCTTTTTTTGGATGTATGAAGAACCGAAACTAACCCTTATAAATAAAACGGTTACTAAACGGTTATTTCGGTTTACAGAGTTTTGGTTTTAAGGTTTCGGTCAAATGAAACATTTTTTTGTCGGTTACGGTTTCAGTTACGGTTTTCATTTTCAATCGGTTTTTACCTGCTAAAGATTACGGGTTCGGTTAGGGTTCTAATCCCTGATTCTTACCAGGCATTTTTCTGTGGAACTCCAATATCAGTTCCAGGATCAGAAACAGTAACAAAACGCAAAAAATTTGATTTGAATTGGAAAAGTCAGTGCGACTCCTGTTAATTTCCATTTGTGTGCATGATTCATGATTAACGCCCACACAGATACTAAGAGGTCAAAAGTGCCAATGAGATACTATGAGCTAATATACAGTGTGGTTTCTCGACGCGTCGATTTTGATTGTCGGCAATAAAAAAAGTTAATACTTGATGCCAATAATATAATATATACCAAGTAAGTACGCTATAGTCGAGTCCCGATTAATTCAAATACATTATAAAATCTGTTCCGCAATCCGAACGTTTTGCAAAAAGTAAAAACGAAACGAAAACGAACTTTTTACTATTTGCTGTTCCCAATCCCGACCGAAATAAACTAGCTTTTACTTTTTGGTCTTGTTTTACATGCAATATTTTATAGATGCTAATAAAAAATTCTTTTAAAATATACTTAATATGTTTAAAGTTAAAGTAGTGATGTTAAACGTTTATTATAATTTCAACATTATTATAATTTTCAGTTCATAATATTAGGTATTTATTTTAATGCTTTAAATGGAATTTACTTTTAAATCAGGTTACTCTATAGCACACGTTTTGATAGCGACAATTATTGTCGATTTTCGGAATTCGGAAAAAGTAATCAACTCGTTTTGTGGCAATTCGACTCGTTTTCGGAATTCGAAACAGACCCGTATATTCTTTTATATATTCTTTATTTCTACGTTTAAACTCCAACTTCTGATTCAGATTTTTGCATTCATCAGAAAATTTTCAGTTATCAAAAATATAAAAATTTTGGTCTAGGTATCGTAATGTAATACAAATAATGTATCGACTTTTCCAGTTTCGTATCAGTGATCCATCGCAAGAAAATGTTCATTTACTAGTTGAAATTACGTGCTGAATGCTTTCAATATTTAATATATTCTCGAATTCTGATGTAATGTTGTATTTCGAAGATCAATTGAAGGATTATGCTCAGTCCTGCAACTTTTTGATAAACGAACAAATCCGGTATCTAGTCATCAAGAATCTGTCATCATTTAAATTGTTGGTTATTTTGATCGTTATTTCATTTATGACCATTTAAAGTAAGGGGGAATAACCAAGCTCTGAGAGTGAGATCTACAAAAATATTTTAAAACTTTTTAAAACCAAAAAACTTCAGCAGGTTTTATACCCGTTTCTTAAAAAATAAGTAAAAGCGTATATTGTATTCGTTGAAATGTATGTAACAGGGAGAAGGAAGCATCTCCGACCCTATAAAGTGTATATATTCCTGATCAGCATCAACAGCCGAGTCGATATAGCCATGTCAGTCCGTTCGTCCGTGTGAGATACTAGTTCTCAAAGACTATAAGGGCTAGAGCTACCAAATTTGGCACAGACTTTTATAAACCCCACGCAGATCAGTTTTAAGAATACTATGTATTTTTTGGTAATTAACGTTATCTGTTATTATAAGCTTTTTTCTTACTTATTTGCAACAAGCTCAGCAAATCAGAACGGTAGTAATGGCTGATTTGAGTTTGAAACAATGTAATATTTTACCATGGTACCTTTATAATAAAATTGCATCGTATCCCGTTTCATATGAAATAAGTACGAGTATATGTGCAACGCAATTGCAAACTTTCTTTTGAAGTTTAATTTGTTAATTTAATAATAATAATAGATAATTTAATAAAAATGTTTTCACACACATATGTACATATGCTTTTTTTATTGAGATACTGTATAGTGTCGACCCATCGACAAACGCGACGCATCTCTGATTATGGCTGATACGTATGGACAGCAACAGCAGCGGGTCATAAATCAAACACGCCACAAAGTATGCATCGCAAATTCGGCAGCAGGCAATCGGATGCCGATGATGCTGCCTGCATTAAATATTAATGCGCTTTATGCGACGCTCGAGTGAGCAAACTTCATCTAGCATCTAGTATCAGAGAGCAGCAGCATACCCAGCGCATTTCAGCCACAAGGTGCGGTGGACATGGACATGGACATGGTGAGGAAGAGGGTGGCAGCTGGTGAGTCACGTAGGAAATCGCCAGCAAGTGGTCCAAGCTGTTTCCTCCTCCTTCTCGGCATTCTTCCCCCTTCTTCGCTTCCCTGCATCCGTTTCGCTTGCGATGCGTAAAATGCTAACGCTTCGATTGCTGCACACGCAACACGGCAAACGCGAGAGCATGTAGATTATTGGCTTGTCGTTGAAGAGCTGCCAGTTGAAAATGGATGGAGGGGGCGAGCGTGGGGTTACGGGAGTGCAGAGGGTAAGCGGGATTGGCAGGTAAAACACCAGCATCAGCATCAGGCAAAAATTCGTCAGCCTCAAAGCAATCGTCAACTGTTGGCAACTGTTGCTCACAACCAGCCATCAATCAGCGGCAATTCTGTTGGACAATTTGCGTTGTTGTTGTTTTTGTTATTCTGTCTGCTGAAATTCGAGCACTCACATGCAAACAAAAATACAAACATATATATTTATATGTTCAACGGGGAGGTTGAAGTGGGTTGGATTTTGCATTCAGTCATAATCACATGCCTGCAACTCGCTGTGACCAGCTAATTTGGCGCACAAAGTGCAACACCGCAGGCATTCAATTACCAAAATGATCCACTCAATTTTATTGTTGCTGCATTTCGCAGCCAAATAGCATAGCTCACTCACTCACACACACACACACACAATTTACGCTGGCTGTGCGATATCTGTTCTGTAATAGAAGCCCCTATTCGTTTGACCCTCATACTATTTATATCAATAATTGAGCTGAATTATAACATTAAAAATCTTTCAACTTTGTACAGACACAATAATAACAAATTAATCTTAGCGAAATACAATCAAGATTCGAATTACTATAATACATACTTTAAAAGATGCAAATATGAGTACCTTGATTCTAAACTCATAAAATAAAAATGGCCGATTTTTAAATATTACTCTTCAGTCGAGACATGCGTCCAGAAGTGCTCATCTCAAAGCTTTTATCAGGGACACACACCAAGTACACTTTCGAATGGTGTCTCTACTGAAGGTGGGCATGGACCGTGCCGGGCATAGCGACGCGTCGATGCCTCATAGCAAAGTTGTCAAAGTGCCTCGAAACCTCATTTCGGGTCTGGCCGACTTAAATCGTGCCTAAATTAAAAGCACGAAACAACATTAATATTAACAAGCTACAAAAAAAATCACAAAGTATAAAATTTTATTAATTATATACAGTTTTCGAAAATTCGTGCGGACTCGTGCTGAGCCTAAAAAAAGATGCCAGCGCCCACCTCTAGTCACGACTATCGTTGCCCTAGAGGCGCGCACGTTATGTGCTTTAAAATTTTGCATAATATTTCAATTAATTCCACAGCTATGATTTTGCAAACTGTTTTGAAATAAAGACACACTGTGCGTTGCTACGTAAATACAAAACTTTTTTTTTTATTTAGACCAAAATTCTGAGAACAACTGAAGGATACTTTCGCAGAGATCGCGGCGGAGATTGTTTACCAAATGGTTAATTGCGTTATTGAGAAGAAAATTAATTTTTTGTTCGTGCCATAGGAACGTTTTTCTTTTACCGCCGTATTTAATCTGATGCTGCCTCAGACACACTGTTCTGTGGCTTTTCAGTTCGGTTCAATCGCTTGACACTGACGGTTGTATTACTTCCAAAGGCCCGCGAGCTCAATCAATAATTCACAAATAATTTCTTGTTTCTGTCATTTCGGGATTTATATCAAGTGTTTATCTAAAAGTGTGTGTTCTTTACAGTCGGCGTCGTTGTCAAACGTGTATTATTTTAAAGACTACTAGTGTTTGTGTGTTGCACGATCTCTTATCGATTGTATTGAAACAGCTGTCTGAAAAGGTGAGAAACTAACTAGCGGCGCACCGCTCTGAGCGAAAGCTACACGCACATGTTAAAATACCACCAAAGCATATAAAAAGAGTGAACTTTTATGCGGACGTTCCTAAAAACGTTAGCCAGCTTCAAATTATTTACAGTAGGCAATCAGAAACATCTAAACAGCATTCTATAATTTAATGCATACTTGTACATACTTGTAGTTAAATAAAACTTCTTTATTTAATAAATATCTGAATAAATAGCTTAATTTTAAGCTAATAAACACTCTTTACTGGCACATCAATAAATCGCTTTCATACATTTGACATTGATATCGAGACTTGTCCATTTAATTATGCATACTTAAGTTTTGTATGTGTACGGAAATATAAGAATATTTGAAAATATGATAAGAGATATAAAGATTAGATAGAGAATGGATTCCGAGAACTGCAACTTGGCAGTGATAGTAATAACATATGTAGAGACACACTCCCTATCAAAGCTGTACCACTTTTGACAAAACGCAATGTGAAAAATTTCAATTTACCTCACGATAATATAAATTTGCATTTTCTGGAATGACCATCCTAACCACAAATTTCCATTTTAAAAGCACTTGATTCATTGCTAATGTCATCACAATCGGGCATGTTAACTTTAAAATGATATTTGTATCAAGTTTTTTTTATATATATGCACAGATCATTTTGTCTGTTTGACTGAACTGAAATTCTGAACGCAAGTTGAAACTGTCCATCAAACAGTCTGCCAGAAATGAGAATTAAAAGTTTCAGTTCGTTCCTTGCTATAAATTACCACATTGAAATGGAATTTAGGGTATTCACGTGTTAAGTACATTCTTCCCACACTAAAATCTTTTGTTTCGTGTTGTTACTCATCAAGCTCAAAAGCTTTTTTTTGCTTTGGCTGCTAGTCGAGCTTTTTCTCACATTCAACAACTAACGGCACCAGACCCTAAGTATTCAAAAGCAAATGAACTGCGAGTCAACTTGTCAATGACATTAATTGGTCAGAGCATGACATATAAATGCTCTAATACACAAATTCTATCAATTGAGGAACAAAGATAAAATATTTAAAATATGTTTTAACTCAACAAGCCATTTTGTTAAGCTATGTTTTTTCTGCCCACAGAAATTTACTAAATTTCGATGTTTAAGCATAGTACTCAAACTCAAAAAAAGGCCTGGCGTAAGCCCAAACTCCATATAAAAAAAATGCTGGCGTAAGGGGAAGAAGAAGAACTTGACATTTAGCTACGCTCGGGTGTCCTCAGACTCAAGAAAATAACAGAGCTGTTAAGTAAAGGAACGGAATGGGCAGCACTGTTTGATACAGCTGACAGGCCCAGCGAAACATCGAACTGTTTAGAGTTTCGCTGTGTATATAGGAGATAAATGTCTGGCACACAAGTGAAAACGATGAAGAGTATTTGAATTTGTTCTATAACGACGACAATATTGGAAGATTATAAGCAAGAACGAAAGCTAAAATTGTGTTTATAGACATAAATTAGATAATTTTGTATTTTTTCATTAATATAGAGGAAGGACCACCGTAAAAAGTTCAAAAGCGAAAAGTTGCTGTGCTTGCGTGCCATCGCATATATCTCCGCTATTAACATTAATATACATTTTGCATTGCCTATTCTCTCCTCTTTTTATCAAAATCAGTTCGGCATGTTCTTATTTAAAATAAACCGCTGTTGACGCATAGAGTTACCACTCAACTTTTTGTTATTTTTCCGTGTTGCATTGGCAACACTGGGTCGACAGCTAAATATTGAGCACTTTACGCAGCGTAAAATTTATCTGGCTTGAGTACTAAGCTTTATTAAAGAAAAAAATGTGCGGAAACGAATTTGTATATGAGCTTTGAAGTGGATTCAGAGTATTACTTGCATCACACATACTTAACCTTTTCTTTGTAGCTCTTTTAATGTTCTTAATTTTTAAATATTAATTGTAAAATTTAAAAATCTACATTTGTTAAGGGTCCGCTTTGTTTATTATTTTATTTTTAATAATAATTATATCGCACACTCTATTTAAAAGTGTAACAACTCGAAAAGTTAACTTTTTCAATTTTTAAGCTAGAATTTTGGGAATTTTACCAACATTTTTGTTGCATTTTCTCGAGTTTATAATTTTTTTTGTTTATTTTTTTTTATTTTTTCTCAACTTTGACACGCGAAGAGCGAAATGCACCAAACCAATTTTAGAATAAACTTCAATATTTTACAAAATTTTGAATTTTGTTGTTTTTTGAAATTGTTTTCTTTGCAAATCAGCTGTTACTGTTATTTACAGACCGCAATCAGCTGTTACTGTTACCGCACACTTCTGTACAAAAAACTGATAACTGATAAAAAAAAGAGCCAAATCGAAAAAAAAGCTCCATTGCGCCAACAGGAAAAACCGGAGCCAGTTTTGGCGCAAAAACACCAATTGTGGCAACCGTGGCTTCCATAGAGAGGCACAACAAATTTTTTAGTTGTTACACTCTTGTGCAATGTGCGCAAAATGTTGTCAGCTCCATCTTACATTCCTCCATACAAATGGTTGAGATCCTATCTAAGTCACCAAGTAACATTAAACAAATTTTAGTCAAGTCCAAAACCAAAGCTTTTTGTGAACATTTTAGTTTGCGCCTAAGGGTATGCAACAGAAAATTTGTCAGCGCTGCTCTGACTGAAAAAAATAAGCAAATTTCAATACAGAAGAAATTAATAAAAATGTAAAAATAAATTAATAAAAAATAATTAAATTATTGAATATTAAAAATGCTTTAAAAAATTTGCAGTATTATTTTTTACAACGTTTCATATAAAATTCAGTTGTTAATTTATAATTGATCAACCGTTTTTTTGCGTAATGAGCACAAAAACCAGTTCATTGTTAAAATATACGAGGAAGGCCTGAAATGAAGGTAGAAAAATGCAACGTTCTTACACAAATTAAAATGGTCTTTGATTGAATAATAATTTAACTAATGTCTGGTTAAGTTTCATAAAGTACGGCTACACTTTTTAATTTTGGAAATATTTCATTAACCTAGTTATCATTTAAAAAATTTGACGAATCGGGCTACGAATTGGTTCCTCACTTACCATAGTCTCCAGACTATGAGCTATTTTCAAAACTAATAAAATTGGTGGGCGGAATGTGATGAAAAGGGTATTTTTCAAGTTGATTAACACTCTTCTTATTATATGGGTAGTAGAAAGAAGTTTGAGAACCATTAGATAACGTTAATGTTACTTATGTACAAGACAGTTTATTTTCATACCTAGGCCAATAAGTTAATAGCCCACCCTAAATCTATAATCTGTTGATAAACAGTTTATACCGAGACAAATAAAAATAAATGAATAATTTAAATGGCTAATTAGGGACATTGCGAGTTGTCAATAAAATTGATTATTGAATAAGTATCTTTACAGTGCTGGAGCAAAATGTAAACATTTGATTTACTGCCTCAAGTATTATTTATGAATGAATCTGTCAGCATTCAGTTTCAGTTTTCAGACTAACTAACTAAACCAACTGCATTTACTTAGTCAATTAGATAAATATTATTTCTCTCTCTTTGCAGCAGCTCTTCATTGCATCCAGCTTAAGGCATTTTGTTATTTAAGGTAAGTTTACTCGCACTTCCCTAAATCTAAGCTTAAACGTGTCGTATGCGTAATGTGTCATATTAAGTTGAAATGTAACTTCAACATGGTAAGGATTTCATGAATTTAGCCATGCGTCATAACATAAACGACATATGCAAAAATAGTGTTAAATTCTCTAACTCTTTGAATTTGTGGTGAAAACATGAGTGCTTCAACAACATAAACAATTTTGGTTTCCCGCAGTCACACATAATCTATATACATAAACTCGTACATAAAGATGTTTGCCTGTGAAGTATATGACGAGCAATTAGTAATGCCCCAGGCGAAATTCATTGAAAGAGCACCAGTTCCAAAAATAAAAGCTGCCTTCATCCCAAAATGGGCTCGACACATCGTTTTCTTCTCTTTCTTTCCATTTCTAACGACTTTTTAAACGCCAACCGACAATTGCTCGACTATAACTGGTTTTTGGCAACGTCACATATGTATGTACGTGCAGAGTACTTCCCAGGCCCCCTAATACCAACTGCCTAATGCCAAAGACAAATAACTGAGTGTGCCAGTTGATGATGATGATATTAAAATGCCGATGACGACAATCTCGAAAAAATCAGATATGTTATCTTTAGGGTCTCTTCGTACAATTGAATACCCATTATATTGCATACTACTAGTGATAACTAGTAACTAGTAACTAAATCGATTTTCTTGAGAAATCGAAAAATCACTAGTGTTTGTTCTTTTGAAGAATTTAAATTCAGACCTTCAATTTTTGATGAACGAACGCACGATCTCCAGTTGAACCCTATCTAATCGAATTAGTAAATACAACTCTGGAATTAAAGTGCTTATCGAAAAGTGAAGTAAATAAAAAAAATGCACTTAAGTTTTATTTAATATTTAAATATCTTTACACTCTACTTCTTTTGTAAAATGGACTTACAATTCTTTTATGCTGATCCGTACATTTGGCTGTACTAGTGATGTAAAAATCCATCAAAAAATCGACAGCCCGATTTTCACGAAAGCTATTTTCAAGTACTTTAACTCGATAATTTTTTGGACGATATACCGACATTTTTGAATATTCACTCTTGCACTCATTCGTCTAACTGTTGATTTAACTTCACATCTAACTGGGGATCTTGCTGCACTTTGCACATGCTTCGAATATGATTCATTGAGTCTGATTCATAAATCTTATGCTGCAACGCGAAGGAAAACGCGTGCGTGAAATACTTATGAACCGATCTTCGAGGGAAAACAACTTGTGTTGTCTACAATGTACTGGGTATTATAACTAAATACAAAAACAAACAATTGATTCGCTGAGTTTCTCGTTCGGTACTTTACCTAATGGAATCTGCCGGCTGTTGGCTTTGCCAGCTAACAACTTGTCTGTGGTCAGTTAGCAAACTGTATACCAAAATAAAGAGACAGAGCGAGAGAGAGAGAGAGAGAGTGAGAGTGAGTAGGTGACGGGTATGCCAATTCATAGATCGAGCTGAGCTGATTTGAACTTTGCTTTTCGGGTATTTCCACAATTTGACGCCCTCGCGACTCGAATCGAATCGATTCGATTTGATTTTTATTTTCGTGCCATGATTTTCACAGATGATGCAGCAACTTTCCGTGTCCGTGTCCGGGCCGTGAATGTGAATGAATGTTGGCCGACTGTTTGTCTGCTCGGTTCGTTTTGGCTTGTGCTAAAAAGCAACTAAGCGTTTAGTGAAAACCGCAAGTACGTACTAGCGCGGCTTAGTAACGTCTAAACGCCTATTGATCACTATCCTCTTCATGATCAACGTCATGCAGCATCCGCCTACGATTGCGCAGCATCTTCAGTTCAATATTAATATGCAAGCAATTAGCTTCCGGGTAAGGTGACATTATTTAATTCTGCTCAACTTTGATTGACTCGACACAAAGTCAGGTGATTTTTCTGAGTCCTCGAGAATAGAATTCAACGCTGAGAACCGAAAAATAAATAATAATATAAGATTTTTGCTGTTTCATATGTGAGTTGGCACTATGAAGAAAAAATATCATAAAATATAGTAGCATTATAATTTTCTAGTTCCTAGTATCTAGTTTCAATTTTATTTTATTTAAAAAAAAAAAAATTGTGTATTTTAGTGATTTTTAGATATTTATGTTTAAATCAGGGATTAAAACCGATACGAATATTGGTTTCAGTTACGGTTTCGGTTATGTTCGCATTTGGGTTTTCGGTTATCGGTTACTCAAAATCTTTGAATAAAGGTTTCGTAACGGTGAACCGGTTTTTGTATGTGTCGGTTTTAAAATACCGGTATGGTTTCGGTTCAGAAAAAAATTTTTTTGCAAAAATATAATTACGTTAATATTATAATAATAATAATTAAAAAAGCATTACTTTGTTAAATTTTCATTCACACATTTCTTTCACATATTCCTCAGTTTATTTTAAATTTATTTTATTTGAGCTTATTCAGTGCTATGAAAATTCGATCATGAATATCAAAAAAAGATTCAAAATTAAACATAAGAAAATTAAAATCAAAAATCAAAAATCAAAATTAAAAATTAATAATAATTTTTTTTGTTATGTGTGAAAAACCGAAATTAACCCTTATAAATAAATCGGTTACTAAACGGTTATTTCGGCTTTAAGGTTTCGGTCAAATGAAAATTTTTTTTCCGGTTACGGTTTCAGTTACGGTTTTAAATTTCAATCGGTTTTTACCGGTTAAAGGTTACGGTTTTGGTTAGGGTTTTAATCCCTGGTTTAAATTTATTTAAATATTTAAATATATGTCACTTATATAGGATAACAGCTTTTACATTAAACTATTCAATTCAAATTGTCTACAATCTGAATGTCCTTTCATTATAAACAAAAGTTCTCTTCTTATATATGTAGATATGTCAATTCTGTTTGTCCCATTTTAATTTACCCACAATTATAATCATATCTTCTGGAGTTCATCTCCTTTAAAATATAAACACATATGTAGTTGCATAATAATTTTCTCCAATTAAAAAACATATTTATTAAATTAAATTTATTTCCGATATGGTCTTTGGGTTGGAATTTAAATCAAAATCTAGAACACATATTTACATATCAATGTCTTTTACTTATATAAAATTTATTCATGAGTCGTGGCCTTGAACAACTTTGGGACTTTGCACCTTCTTCAATCATATTCTTCGATTAGGGATTTCACACTACACTACATCTGATGGTAAATAAAGGACAATTAGATGCCTCATTTTGACATCAAGTGATTAGACAGTGTCAATGTATATTTGTTTGTTCCTTCCCTACTAAATGCAATTACAGTAGTATTATATTTTACTACTGTTATATCAAATGTGGGTTACTTTCTGGTGACGGAAGTTTGATATGCAATTGTGTACATTGATTAAATATTTAATGGGATGTAAAATATGTACATGTGCTCTGCAAGCTGACATAAACTAATTAAGTGAGACTTTGTACACACCATAAATTATCCGCCATGCAAATGCAATATGGTACAAGTGACTAATGCAAAGAAAAAAATCTTCGTGGTTTACAGTTTGTAAACAAGCCTAATGATAAGAAGGGTAATAGATATCCCTGGTAAGTCAAGTATACGTACTATATTGATTTGTAAAACATTTGATGCAATTCATTGATGTGTATACGAGTGAGTACTACTGTGAATAGTATGTGAACTTTGTCGACGTCACTGTTTGTTGGTCAATGCGTTGGTCATTTCTAAATTAAGCAATTCAAACTCAAGAGAGTCTTAATGCCAATTTGTGTCATTCGATAGGAGGAAGAGCAACAACAACAATAGCAACAAAAATGACTACAAACATTGTTTATACTTAGATAAGCTGATATCGTCGTTGTCTTTTCGCACCTCATGTGTGAGAATTAGCAGCCAGATTTGTGCGTTGTCATGACAACAGCAACTGCCAAACGGGTGTTTTTGAGGGGGCAGAGGGGGACATTTGAATGGGAGGGGGACTGAATGAATTACAGGTAACTGCAGCTCATTGAAAATGCCGGCAACAAACTCAAGCACACTCATGTACATATAAATAGTACTTTTAGTTTAGTACGATTGATGGCATTTGATTTTCCACGAACTCGACATTTACTTACTTACCTAATTATTTATTGCATTTGCCTAAAGAAAAGAGAAAATGGAAAATACACCAAATCTGATAATGTGATTTTGATCATTTAATCATTCAAAATCAGATCGATTTGCATCAGCAAATGCAAACTTTTAAGATTGGAATATATGTACAAATTGATGAATATGAATCAGATCTTTATTTGCACAAAGTTTCCTTGTGGAAATGCAATGTTTAATTACTTAGGAGTGACTCATTTTTTAAATTGGTGAACTTGGAATGGATGGTAAATAAATGAAGAGAAAAAATGTTCTTGAATGTACCTTAATAATCCAATTCGGAAAGTGGTTGTTTTGTGTTAAAATTATTTATTTGATTTTAAATGACAATAAATGTTGAAGAGTGGAGAAGAAAGACAGTGTGTGAGAGAGAGAGAGAGAGAGAGCGGGAAAGACTGAGCGCGAGTTGTGTGGGAGAGAGCTCGCGGCAAGTGCAACTTGGCCAACTCTCTTTTAAATGAAGTTCTGTCTCTCTTCTTTTTGCATTTATGCATTATCAGAAGGCGCCTTTTGTCATTTGTGCATTGGCCTGGCTTTCAGTTGCTGCGCTGTGTTACGGCCGCGTGAATCGGAAATGCTAAAGACAGCATTGCAATTCAAAATAAACAACAACGCAAAACGATAACAAAAAGAATTATGTAAATATGTGCAAAAGACCAAAGCCAAATGAGTGTTGTGAGCGAAAAGGTCAGAAATTAAGGCAAAATAATTGATCATACGATTTTAGTAAAACCATAAGTTAAATTATATATGTAGTGGGTCGACAATATACACACATATGTATAAAAACAAATACAGTTTTAAATGCGGGTTTATGTGCAAATGTTCTGCTTAAATTGATGAAATCAATTTGCTAAAAATGTGCATAAAAAAATATGTTAATAGTCAGTAAAAATATCAAAATGTATATAAATAATTATAAATCTACATTTTACAAGAAGAGAGAGGGAGAGAAAGAAAGCGAGAGAGAAGGTGAAAGGTAGAATGTGAAGAAGAGCGAGAGAAAAGACAGCAAAGGAATTCGCTGTACTTTGTCAAAGCGGAAGAGCGGAAGTGCTGCAAAGTGCTAGAAAGCAATGTGGCAAAATAACAACAACAAATACATACACACACACACACACACATGCATGTGTTTAAACATGCCGCGTAATATTGCAAACTGCAATGTGCAAATGCCACATCCGTTTTGGGGCATGCAGCGTGCAGCGTGCGCATAAATTAAAACCTTCCTAAGACAGGAAGAAAACAAGCGACAACAACAGCAACAACAATAACTTTCAGTTAAAACATATTTTTAGGGTTCTGTTGACTCACTGCAAATCTTTTCTCGCTCTTCTTTCAAGTCTTTAAATAATTAAATGAAAACAATAATAAAAACTCAATACATATACGAAACTTTCTGAAACACCCCATTCCCTGTCTTCCCATTCCCCACACTCTCGCTGCAATCGTCGTCGTTGCTGTAGTTGTTGTTTTTATCGTTGTTGTTGTTGCAAAGTTTTCCAAAAGCGCGCGTGCCAGGCAGCAGCCCAGCCCAGCCGCAGCTAGCAGCATGGAGCTTCGGACATCTGCATCGATATCGAGCCCAAGCCGTCTGCGCTTACTTGTCTCCCCATCTCGCTCGCGCTCACACTCTGGCACTCTCGCTTACAATGTGTGTGACTGTGTGTCGCTTCTATTCTTACTCTCCCGTCTTTGCACTCAGCCGGTACCCCGCATTAAACGAAGCAACGGCCTTCGCGTCGTGATTTCGCGACAAGTGTGTGTCTCTGTATTTGTGCGTGTGTGTGTGTGTTTGTGTGAGCGTGCGTGTGTAAGTGTGGTCGCCTTGCTCACATACGATTGGCTGTTGGCTGAATTGTCGTCATCGTAATCGTCAATGTTGTTGCTTAAGATGCTTTCGTGTGCTAAAGCTTTGCGTTCGGGCCTCGGCCGAATCCGTTATTAATATGCTGCTATCACGCGCAAATATTAAATAAGTTACAGATCTTGAAGTGTTAACTTGTGTCGCAGTCCAGAAGTCTCAGTAGAGTTCAAGCAGTCGATTTCGATTTCGATTCCGCATTTGCAGTTGCATTTCTAACCCACTTGCAATTGTTACACATTTCACTTAAAACTCTCTGTGCGTGCAAAACAAAAAAGTCAAAGAAGAAAACAGTTAACTAAGCTAAACAAATTGAAATTATTGAAATTGATACAAATCAGAATCAGAATTAGTATCAGCATCATTATCAGCATCAGAATGACAACCACAACAGTGTTAAGTGCATGCGGTGGTTTCACCACGCGTCGCAATATTCATATCCAAGCCAGAAATGAGCTCAAATCAGCAGCGATCTCTAGTCCTGCGTCCTGTGGTCAGCAATATGACTCAACGGCAGCTGCGTCAGCAGCGGCGACAGCAACTAATACAACAGCAGCAGCCGCAACAACAGCAACAACAATAACTCTCTGCTCTAGACTAAACGTGCCACAAATCTACAGTTCAATGTGTAAGTTATTGTACCACGTGCCACATGCGTATGCAACAGTTGCATACTGCTTTGAATATCCACGTTGAATGATTCACTCAGGTAGTTCGAGTACCCACAAGTTCATACAATTCTAATCTGATATTTGAGCTTGTGGGCTCTGTGAGGGAGTGTTTTTTTTTTTTGTGATGTGACTGTTTACTTTATGAACTCTGTTATTTATGTACGTCACAGCGAAGACGTGTAATCAACTCTCAATCTCTCTGTTGTCTCTCTCAGGGCAGGGGAAAGAGACGGGGACGACGGAGAAAGGTAGATACGACAATTCGTTGGTGGCGTTGTTTTTCTTATCCAAACACCAACCGAACCAGCGAAGCCTAATTAGAATCAAAAAATCCCAATTAGTGCAGCCAATTAGCGAAAAAATAAGAGGAAAAACAGAACAACGGGATAAAAATACTCATAGCATATTAATATTGTGATTCAATTATAATCGAAGCCAAAAATAAACAAATCCGAGTAATCGAAAATCTGTTAAAATTAACTTGCAATTATTTTTTGTATCAAACAATTTGCTTAATTTAAATACGTACATATATTTGAAATATAAAATAATATAAATTATAATAGATTGCATAATTAGAAAGAAATATTGTATGTGACTTTTGATAAAAGTCCAAAAGTAAGGTGAAAACATTAGCTGTTAATTAGTTAAACTTTTGCATACTCGTTGTCTCTTCTTATTCCACATTTTCGCAAGTGGACGTATACTTATTTTGATAAGTCTATACAAAGTGTTTGAAATGCTCCTCTAGTTCTCTTTAAAGTAGCTGAACTGTACTACATGAAAGTTGAATTTATAATTCTTATTGTAAATGTTGTTATATTATATTATAAAATGCATTTTTTAATGTTTCGAAAATGGAAAAATGTAGTATAATTTTAGTTAATGCATAATTAAATTACTTGATATATTTTACAACCATTTGATTTTGAAATTGTTTTGATAATCATGATGTTGTTGTTCAATTGCAGCTACTAATTACTGGGTGCTGGCAGCACTTCTGTTAATAGTCGCCTCCAGTTTTCCAGCAAACACAAACGCGCTGCCGCGTCGCATGCACGGTCGCCACTTGATTCTGGCCCATCACCATCACGTCCATCTGAGATCTGCCGGTCAGGAGCGTCATCTACCACATAATCCAGTTAAGGCATCGAATTGCTCGAACCCAAATATGTCGGTGACCCAGGAGCAAATCTCAAAGGCCATTCAAGTCAGCAATCAGACGCGACACGTCATCCTTGAGCTGCTGGAGAAATGGGTAAGTTTTGTCCGAGTTATTGAGTCAACTGTTGACTCTGGATTCTTGATTGCTGTGTGCTAACAAAAGTCGATTCCTTCCTTTGGTACAGTTGCTCAATCATAAGAATCTGTCCAACGAGCCGGCTGCTGCGGCTAGATATGCATTGCACTTCCTTCAACTCGAATATCCGCTTAAGGATGAGGCCAACAACACGGACTACGATGGCACGGACACCCAATCGCCGGACATCGAGTTGCCCAAAATATATGAATCCCTGAACATCGTTCATCATTTGTTGGGGATCGCCAGCCAGAACGTCACTAGAAAGGTCTACGATAATTACTTCAAATTTATCGCCGAAAAGATTAACCACAATAAGCACGAGGCTTTCAGTATGCTAAACTTACCCGAGAGCTGCGACATTGTTCCAGAGTATAGCTATAATCACGATCACGATCTGTTGGAATATGCCGTTGTCAAGGAGAGCTTGAAGATACTCCATGTCATCGAGAAGAAGTACAGAGTTATGAAGGAGAACCTTTTGCAAGCCTAACTTGTGGGTTAGGACACTGATTCTCAGCGACCTGTCACTGCCCGTATTCAGTTCCCCCCCACCCTGCCCCGCCCCCCTTGACGCAAAATGCAGTGTCAACAACAGTGTACAAGAAAATACCAAAAAGAAACCACAACATCAAATGAAAAACAAAAAACAAAAAAAATTAAATTTTACGAATTCTCAATGCAAGCTACAGTCACACGCTGGCGATATAACGACTATATAAATATGTTATTCATACATACATACATATATACATATATGTAAATGCACCTATTATAGTGCTATTTTTTTTCCTATATCATATATAACAGTGTATGTTTACTAATAGTCTGTAGTAGCTAATAACGCCCCCTCAATGCACACGAATTACTTAATTATTTATTTTATTTTATATTTTATTTAATTTTAATGTTATCCATATTATTAGTTAGTTAGATCCTGAGCATTCGCTATTCATTATTATAATTATTATTTATGTATTCATGTCATCGTCTTCACAATATTATTTATGTTTAACGATTAACTCGCATTTTAATTAGAAACTTTACAGCTTTTATAAATATTTCTGTCTTTGTTTCTGTTTCTATTGTAAGCTACAAGTATTATCAACTAATAAATGTTTTTTTTCAAAGTACTGCTTAATTTATCTTTTTCAAATTGTTAGTCAAGTGTTGTGAAAAGCTGCTCAAATTATAAATCTAAACATTTCAAAATATTTCTATTGAAATGGAACAATGTAAATTTATAGCAAAGTAATTTATATTTTTGCGAAACATATAACTTCAACTTTACTTCGATTAACAATATTTATGGTAAGCATCAGCAAAATGAGTTTTGTTGATTTTTCGCCCAAAGTTAAAAGTATTTGTTGTAATTTTATGTGAAAATACTTTTTTACAAATTAGATTCCTATTAATTCATTACTTAAGAATTTTTTTTTAAATATGCTTACAAAAAAGTTTGGAAAAGTTTCCGGATTGCTAGCTATATTTTTGATCTATAGAATAGTTATCTACTTCCTGTTTGATAACAAATTGCAATCACTAAAGGTGCAAAAGTTTCTAACTTATGTCATCTTAGCATTGCTCTACCGTTCTATGATTTCAGAGAAAAATAATTATTTAAATCGAGTATCTGCAGTATTTGAGAGTGTTTTTACTATTTGGCTTGATGCTTTCTGGCTTTTTCTGTGCCATGTACTTTTTTATTTCTTTGACCAGATTCATAATAGCTTATATTCTCCTTTATAGTTAACCTTAATTAAAAACGTTTTTTAATTTGGAGGACTCAGTGAAATTAAATATATTATAATTTATTCCTTTTTTTTATAGGTAAATGCGAGTGTAGTAACTTAAATACTTATATTTGTCCTTAAAATTATTACCAGTTTATGATTCTTTGAAGATCTTACAAAGTTTACAAAGTAGGAAAGCGATAAGAGTCTAGAATAATTATACCTAAATTGTGCTCGATTTTGTACAATATTCTCGACTATATAGCACGCTGGGATTTAAGCCCAGTCAGTGTTGAGTCGCACGGCTGCCCGTTATTTCCGGTTTACGGTGGATTCCGATGATTTGGTTGGCAACAAATTCGCGACAAGCCAGCGACAGTTGCCTTGACCCACCCAAAAAGCGAAATATATGGAACAATGCCCGAACCAGAGCCCGAGCACGTTCCATTGATAGATACCAATTCACAAAATGTACAGAAGCGAATGTACATTCATAGCAACACAATACATGCATATGTAAGTACGTTGTATAGCTAAAAGTGTTTAAAAAAAAAAAACAAAATTAGAAAAAACCCATCTACGTATGTTAACTCTGTTGGCAGCTGACTCAGTGGGGCTATTAAAATTATACGAGTACTTGCCGCGAACGTGGAGCGTTAACAGGCCCAAAAAGTGAGAAATTCAAGCACAAGTTCATATGTACAAACATATTTGTATGTGGTATACATGTAGTATGTGTATCGACCTGTTGCATGATTTCTATGGCCGCTGAAGCATCGCATATTGAGTTGCGTTGGCGCCGGCGCCATCGTCATTGCCACAGAGTGACGTTGGTGTTGACTTCGTTGATATTGACATTGCCGTTCATACTCGGCACACTTCGCTGGCTTCCAGTCTGGGTCCTGTGCTTATGGTTAATCGGTAATCGGATCGATCTGCGGTTGGGCCAATGCGCGTGGCAATGGCGACATCATCAGCAGCAACAGCCTCAGTAACGTCATCACTGACCACACAGGCTAATTAGAGCTAACTGTTACCCCCAGCGCGTGCCTATTGAGTCAGCAGCGACTACGACTGCGACTGCGACAGCGACAGCGATAACGACGCTTACGTCGACAGCAATGTTTTATGAATGAAATCAACGAGTCGCAGTGACTGCAATGAGCGACAGCAACAGCAGCGGCAGCGGCGGCAGAAGCAGCAACAACAAAAGCAGGGAACACGTGAACTTGACCAGAAAGCAGGTTCTGTCCGCATTTTAGCTCATTTTCATTCACTCACATTCGACTCTTGCTCTCGCACTCTGTCACTCACTCACTCACTCTCTTTGCTCTCACACTCTCTCAGAGAGCCGACGAGTGAGCGCAATTTATGAGTTTGTATTGGTCCATGGGCTTATCAGCTGAGCGCAACTCAAACTGTCTCTGCGCCAATGAGCACTGAGAATAGCACACACACATGCACACATTAGCACAATGAGAGCGCACACTGTTTACTCTTTCTCGCTCTCTTGACGTCGTACTCGTGACGCCGCCCCAAAATACAAGTGCTTAACTTGCCGGTTAGCTGACTCAAGTTTTATTATTGGAATCGGGCTGGGAATTTCATTGCGGGCAACTTCAACGTTCAAGCAACAGCAACAATAACAACCAAACACATTGTAATAAACTTGTTAGTATATTTATCGATTCTGACTCTCATGGATTTCCCACGATTAGTATTTCTCAGGAGCTTCTTGTGGAACCGATTTGTACTTGTAGTATTACCAGCATAATTTGAAGTTTATGCAATTAATACATATATTCAAGGATTGGAAATTTTGAAAAATAATCATATCGTTTTTTTTTAACAATGGGCATTTCCTGGATCGAGAACATTTACGTTAAAAACACTCCAATAAATAATACGTAAAACAAATTTGTTTTATTTTCAATAGAATTGTAAGTGCATAAAGTAAGGTTTTACCGATTTGTGGTTAAAAATTGTACAATATTTCTATTTACATACATATATACAAGCAGAACGATCGCGTATGGTTTATGGACAAGTCAGGCGACAATTTAGACCAACGAATTGCTCTGCGAAAGCACCTGCATCAGTGATGGTTTGGGCCGCAGTAACTGCCACAGGAAAGATCTTAAAATATGCTTTGCTACCTTGGGCACGTAAACAGTTCGATAGAAACCATTGGACATTTCAACAAGACTCGACACCATCTCATAAAGCCAGACAAACCCAGCGAATTTTACAACGGTCAACGCTTTGAAAACTGCTCTTCTCCGAGAATGGAACAAAATACCATCAGATCACATTCGTGCTGCGTGTGAAGCCTTCCCGAACGGACTCGATGCTGAAATCCGCGCTAATGTTGACAACATCGAACAATAAGTACATCTTCCTAAAACTTGAAATGTTTCCAGAAGTTCCACTCTGAAGTTTTGCAATGAAAAATAGAAAAATTTACAAAATTACAGCATTTTTTATTGGTAAGACTTCGAGCGCCGACCCCTGCATAAATAAAATTTAATTCAATTAAGTCGACGTCATCATTTAACTTATTATGTTAAGTAGTCATTGATTTTACAGATCTAAAAAGGTCAAAAAGGGTATATAAGATTTGTGTGTAAAAGGCAGAAGGAAGCATCTGCGATCTGATCTGTTGATCAGCATCAACAGCCGAGTCGATTAAGCCATGTCCGTCCGTCTGTCGGTCTGTTTGAACGCGTCGATCTCAGAGACTATAATAGCTAGAGCTATCAAATTTGGTATGTAGGCTCCTAGATACCGGACGCAGATCAAGTTTGTTTTTAATTTTGGATCAGACCACTATATCATATAGCTGCCATAGGAACGATCAGTCGAAAGTCAAGTCTCAGCATGAAAAACTTTTTTGTTGTTTGAGATAACTCAACCAAACTGACAGAATATGCATACGGGATGGCCCGATTTATTTTGACCAAATTTGGTTAAAATCGGACAACTGTATCATACAGCAAATTCGAGCAGCGTTAAATATTTATGTTTTATATGCTCACATACATATTTCTAATTCTTTTATAATCGGCACAGGGTATCCTACAGTCGAGCAAACTCGACGGTAAGCGCGCCCACTTGCCTACTTTTAATTTTCTGATAGAATAAGAAAATTTAAATGACTAAAATATTTTATTAAATACCAAAAATATTTATCTACCCATGTACAGTTCGGAAATTTGTTTATTAAAGTTTTCCAAATATAATACATAGTACATATGGGTAATTCTCCCATGTCGAATGCGACATTCGTACGCATTCAACGTGAAATAAAACATATGCCAAAATATAAATTTGTTGTGACAAAATTGGAAACTCATAGGTCTTACTTAGCACTATTATTGGTGCAAATGTTTATTTTGGGAAAGTGTTCGTTTTCAAGATAATTTTAAAAAACCAAGGCATTCGCACGCGACTCAAATAGAAGTCGTTTTTTCGGCGACCAGTTCTAACACTGATTCCGGCAAAACGTGAACGAATATTTTGATGAAATTAAGTTTAAAATGTAATGCATTGATTTATCTTAAAAATGTTTTTTGTTGGATTTAAAAATATTAGGTATATTTTTTTTTAATTTAATTTGAATCACTGTCGCACGCTACATGTCGCTCGCGACATTTTGTTCCACAATATATTTATGTTGTTTATGTCTCTCTTTTTTTTTATTATGTATCGAAATAGCTCGAAAAACTTGTTTTAAATTAAATTTCAATATATTTCTTTATATTAAAATGGTTTATGTTACCATCTTACTATCTTACTTAGTGTAATCGATAGAATACAAACGGTCCATTTTGGAAGTCAATTTTTAAGAAAATGGGCAAAAATATGGAAAAAGTGAATTTACTCCAATGTTGAATCTATATGTTCATCCTACTGAATATTTTCTAGCGTATATTGCTTAAATAAATAACTTGAATACATTTTTTGATGAAAATTTCACAAGATGTGAGTTTTTGATCAATTTTACGTTTTTGGCCTCGGTTGACATTTCTGTGGAAATGCCCATATATAGAATACTAACATTAATTGAATTTGTGCAGCTCGTGTTTAACTTTTATGTTCATTCATGTACGCCGTGCGAGTATTAGGGCTAATTTCAGGCTCATCATCCATAGCCAATGTGGATTGCAACGGTAATTTGGCAAATCAAACAGCAGCGATAACAACAGTAAACAAACAAACAAACAAACCAATCGACTAACTGACCGTTGGACAGAGGAGTTTCGAGACACCTGAAACATTCACTCAATGTGAGAATTGCAGTAAAAATCATGATAAAGCGAAACGATTTTACGCGTAATCAAAACAGCACTAGCCTCTAAAAACTCACACCTCAGCGCGCTGTTGTTGTACAATGTACACCCACAAAAACACACACACACACATACAGTCACAACATAGGAAAGACCTCGAACAAGAAGGTTGAGGGCTGTGCTCGGGCTCGGGCTCGGTTTTGGTTTCGGTTACGGATTCGGTCGATTTCGGTGTGTGGGACAGGAGCTAAGCAGCGTGTAATGATTATACCCTATGCAGTTGGTCCAAAGCGGGCATATTGGTGAAAAGGTGATTGTAAATGTGAAGAATCCATTACTTGTAGAAAAAAAGTGTTGTTAGTGCTCTGTGCAATTGGTATACATCGGGTATATTGGGTGCCATGAAGTAATGGCAGATGTAAGCAGTTGATTCCCTATATTATTAGATCACTTTTAGTAATATATATAGAGACACAGAAAAACAGAGGCAATTTAAAATTCACCTTGAAAGTTCCTGATTTTAGGATATTTTTGTTAATTTAACACAATATGCGGATAAGACGTCAACCAGTCAGCATTAAAATAGTATTAAATGCGATTAACATTTGATTTAGCTGAAAAAGTTTTTATAGAGCCTCGATAATCAAAATATTTGCGAAGAACCTATTTGAAAAACGTACTTGAATCGAAACTTTCGTATTCGATTAAAGAAATTCCGAGATTAACGTACTTTTGACACCGTTTTGATTGTAGTATTATATAAAAACAGTCCCAATTCATAGGGTATCCTCATGTCGATCCCTTAGTAAAAATATCGATTACTAACTGATTTCCTCGTTGTCAAAAGTGGAATTTTGTCAATACAGGATATTTCGTTAGTCGACCACTTGCACTTGTGGCAAGCAGTGAGGACGATTAACCTTCCACTGGTTTGAGGCCAACGGTGCGAGGTCGACGAAGGTGTTCGCCGCTTGGCGTTGGCTGTCGCAATTTAAGCGTATCCTTTCGATTAGATACGGCCGCTAAGAAGAAGATGAAGAGAAATTACAACAATTACAACAACATGACAGCAGCAGATCGGGGACTCG
This sequence comes from Drosophila limbata, assembly GCA_963924055.1. Lineage (NCBI taxonomy): Eukaryota > Metazoa > Arthropoda > Insecta > Diptera > Drosophilidae > Drosophila > Drosophila limbata. Next base: position 18,101,571 of record OZ001351.1, read on the forward strand.
GGGACCGCACACAACAACTCAATTTTGTAGCAAAATATTTTGTTGCCCAGAACGAATCGCAAGTAAAACAGACTGAGCGACTGCGGCGAGGTCAGAACGAAGACGAAGACGAAGGTGAGAACGAGAATGAGAATGAGGACGAGATTGAGATTTAGGCATGACTCGGTGGCAGCCATCGGATCCTTTCGACGGACGACGGGCGTCCTGCCGCGCCTGCGCACTTTCTGTATACAGACAGCAGCAGCAGGAGCTCATCAATGCAATAATCGTGTTTGTTGTTCATGTCGATGAAGTTGTTTGGTGCGAATTGGACACAGATATAGATATAGATACAGATACAGATACAGATACAGAGATACAAATACAGAGATATTTACAAATATAAGAAACATCTACGGACACGGATACCCAAGGGACGGCATACCATACAAAAGGCGCTGCCATGTTGATATATGTGCCTCGCAGCGAGTCCTGCTCAGAGCCGCAGAGCCTCAGATCCTGTGTGTCCTGCGTCCTCTGTGTGGCGCGCGGCGAAAATCAAGGCGAGTTGCCCCGCTGAGAGACATGGCTGCTTCCTGCTGCTGCTGCTGGCCAACAATTGCACTTACGGTTAGACGGTTGGACCAGAGTATCTATCGAGCATACATAGTCGGCTCCCGGGCGTTGTCTAGGCCAAAAACCCACGGATGGATCGTACAGCTGTTCGGTCAAACAATGTGGCCATAATTTTTGTTTGTAACAAAGTCAAATACAAAACAAAGCAGCAACTAAATTTAATTAGCTCGTCAATTGTCTCACATCGAGATCGACATCAGGCACCTACGATAGGTACATATTTATTGTAGATGTTGCAGGCAACAACAAAACCAGGTCAGTTTTGATTAGGCGACCGCCCAGCAATTGAGACCAGGTACACAAACAAAACAAGCATCAAGTACCGCTCTTTGGGGGCATTTCAAGTAGGTAACAACAATAACAACACCAACGAAAACACAGTTGACACAAGCTAATCTTAAGTTACCAATCGACCTGCTCTAATTGAGTGCAGCTGAGGATTCACCTGGATTCAACAGCTGCTCAGCTGATTGCCAAAACTGCATCAGTGGCCAGCAAGTATAAATATGCAAAGCACTCGTCACAACAATCAGTGTGCTCAAAACTCTTTACCCGAAAGAATGCTGGAAAAATTATCTCAAACCGATAGAAATCTGGAATCTGAAAGAAAACTAAAACAGAAAAACGTTGGAATTAAGTTCTTAAGTTGAAAACATTTCGCATTGTCATTATGTTTTTAACTCGTTTGACCATACTTCAAAAACTTAAGAAAAAACTGTAAACTGAAATGTTCGGAAGATTGTTTCAGTTTAGGTAAGTATAGATATAATAGGTTTCGTATTTAATTATCAGAGAGATCAAGATAACACTAGAACTTTTATATATTGCTTAATATCTAGCAATCTGGTAAGAATATTGGGAAAAACGTTTGAGTTGAGTTTCTTAGTAAAAAAACATTTCGCAATTTAACTAATAATTTTCATAAATATTTCCCTTGTGAAAATTTTTCAAACACTTAAGAGAGAAGAGTTTTACAGACATCAATACATACATATAAACTTTACTGTAAACTGATGATATATTCGGAAGATTGTTTGGGTTAAGGTGAGCATATGAGTCTAGTGATAAACTTTTTGTATTTTAGCCCAATATTTTTAAAATCATCTTTGACTTCTTTTAAGCTTAACCGTGCTTAATACATTTTATTTGTTAAGAACGATTTATATCAGTTGTAGCTATTTATCAGCAATCTAAAGGAATATTCCAAAAGATCGTGTAAGTTAAGTTTCAAAGTTTACAACTTTTTGCTTTTATCTATAAATTTTCGTATTCATTTTTATCTTTAATGAGAAATTTGCAATCAAACTTTAATCGGCAAATCTTTTCATAGCACTTTTTATCCTTCTATAGCCTTAAATAATTTTTGAAAATATAGTTTTAAGTATATTTAAATTTTTGATGTACATATTGTATATTTTCTGGTATATTCGCAATATCACTTCAGTTGTGATGAGTAATATACATAGTTGAATTTATCATATTTTAGCAACACATTTTCATTAAATTTTGAATCACTCTAATCTTTGAAAATTCCTACAGAGAAAAATTTAACAGCTGCCTATAACTGAAACTTTTGATGTTTTAAGAGTATTATTTATTTTCTTTTAAATTGTACAATTTCTTCAATCTCCTTATTTCATTAATGGATTTTAAGTGCTCAATTAAATGGATAAAGATCCGTATTTAAAGGTTTCAAATAAATTATTATCCAATATTTGCTATTAATTAAAGCTTAAACTCGTAAACAAATAATTTGCTCAGAAATTCATTAAAATTGTTTAATGTGATAGTGGGAATTTTATTTTACCAAAATATAAAAATGTCCAGTATATCAATCTATTATTTGCTAATAAACTAATAAATTGAAGCATACAACATTAATTATCTAGTTATAAGAAATGGATTTAAATTGTTTTTATTTATTAAATCTTTTAGTCTAATTTATGTTATGTTGTTGAATGTAGGTAAATGTAAGCATCAAGATTAAATAATTCAAAATATTAATGTAAATTATTAAACTAATAAATTGAAACATACTATTTTAAATAGCTATAAGAAATTGATTCAAAGTGTTTTTATTTAAATCTTTTCGTATAATTTATGTTATGTTGTTGAGGGTAGAAATGTAAGCATCAAGATTTAATAATTCAAATAAATGCATTGAGTATTTAAAAAATCTGAAATAATTTAAATGTTTTTGACGTAATGTTTGACTGTTACTTGTATTCAAAAGGGTTTTGATTATGGAGTTTCTAGGACTGGAGAGAATTGAGGGAAGCCAATATCAGCATACTTTGCGGAGTCGAGGCCTTTGCTTTAGGCCTGGCTTATAGACAGGTAAGTAAGCTTAAAGGCCTGCTCAAGGTCGTTCCTTGGGGACAGCGCAAAAGAGAGAGAAAAAGGAAGAGAGACAAGTAACAGGGAAAGACAGCTTGAGCACGAAAGAGTGACACTCCCTGTGTGAGTGCGAGAGAGAGAGAGAGAGAGACGCAAATGTTGCCTTGGGGCAGGCGCATGATGAATAATGTCCGTCGGCTTGTCGGTTCGTCAGGTAGATTTGTCCGTTGCGCAGTTTCTATGAGAGCACTTTGAGTGAAATATTTTCATTGGGCGAGTCCAAAAAGAGCCTGTTGCCTATCGAGCACAGCGATGGCGACACACACACACATACACATACACACAGCCGAACAGGGACCGGCTTAAAAAATGCTCGGCTAGCTGGTTGGTCTGCCTTTCGCTGGCGTTCGTTGGTCGAAACGAGATATACGCACACACACAAATATATAAATGTATATACATATATATATGTATCAGGTATACAGTGACTTAGAGCGGGGCTGGCCCAGGCAACTCTCGATCAGGCCTGTAAGGCAGGCAGGCAGCCAAGTATGAGCAGGCAGACAAATGGACATGGACTTGCAGGCAGCGCTGCCTCACACACACACGCACATACACACACGCACACCACTGGCAATACCAATAGATTCAGAGGCAGACTCTCGACCCGGTCCGGTCCGGTCCGGTCCGTTGCGGGTCTTCAGTCTTTCAGTTGTCTTTAACATACCGTTCGTTTTTCACATGGTCTTTTGGCTCTGGCTCTGACTGACGTCGCGTCGCGTCGGTCGCTTCGGTTTCGGTTATCGGGTCTCCGGTGTCTGGTCTGCTTCTGCTGCTGCTGCCGCTGTCGCTGCTGCTGCTCAACAAAGAAAGCTGGTCGAATTCAGCACAACTTTTGGTTCAGTTCGGTTTTGTGCCTGGACGTGAACAGTAGTGTCCGCGAGAAGTGTTCTTCTAAATATAAACAGCAGTCAAAAAAATTATCAACTGAATCTGTTATTAGCATCTAGAATCCAAGACCAAGTTTTTACCCAAGAAATACTTTTTGTTCAAGTGCTCAACGTGTGTTTTACCCCACAATAATAAAAGTGCTGAATTTAATCAAATTATTTAAATAAAAAACATATTATAACAAATAAATACGAGAACGCGAAAAAACACTGGATTACATTGCAAATTGTTTATAACAATTTTTGTGGAAGTCTTTTTCAACTATTATGTGGTGTGTGTATTAGTTTTGTTTTGATCTATTTGATATTATAAACAAATTTTATTGCATTTTATACGATTTTTGAGCTTGAAAGCGTATTCGAAACATTTTCCAAAATATTTAATTCTTTTCACTGATCTGCGCATGCTTAACATTTGTGCTCAAACACACTTGTGGAATCCTTGGAAAAGGATGTTCTGAAATACATTTGATGCACAAATACGATTGCCGACAGTTTTGATATTCCCTTCAAGATTCGAATATGATTTCAAGATTTGAGTTAACTGTTATAAATTCAGAGATTTTTGTAAAATAAAAAAAAAGCGGATAATTTGAACGCACAAAAAAAATGTTACAAAATCTTACAAAATTTTGGAGATACAAGCAAGTTGCATTGCTGTTGCATTTGCATTGTTGAATGAAACGGAAGTCCTGTTGAATCTTACATATTACAAGCCAGCGACAACAATTCTTGCCATGTTAATCACTTGATATTCATTGTGTGTGTGTTTATTTTTCCTCTTTCTGTTCTCTTTTGCATTTCGCCAAACACACGATCTTTTTTTTTTTTTTTTTTGGGAATATTTTTTTGTTTTACAAGCGATATTTCGATATTTTGCAATTTTTGGCAATAAACTTTATTCTTTTGGCCCAATTGAACACACACGATCAAAAATCCAATAAAATCGAAAAATTATTAAATATATATTGCAATAGACAACAATATATATACATATATATTCTTCATTATTCCAATCAAATCCAATCAAATCAATAACGCATATAAAAATATATTGTTATCTATCAATCGAATCCAATCTAAACAGTTGTTGGTTGCCATTGCGCTGCAACCAAAGCTAAAGGCAACAAGACGGCAACGGCAACAACAAGGACAACGCCAGCGACGGCAGCGAACCAGCCCAGGAGCAGACGGAGTCGGAGTCTTAGGGCCCAGCAGGATCATCATCACATCGTGCATCGGCAGGACAATGCGGATATGTGGTCCACTCTGCTGTTACCGCTGCTGCTGCTCCACTTCAGCAATCTGCATGCAACAGTCGCCTTTTCCATGGCCCACGGCGGCCTAACGGTCATCGAGGGATCCAGCACCAGCAGCAGCTCCTCCTCCACCTCCACCTCCACCACCAGCAGCAGCAGTTCCACAACAACCAGCAGCAGCATGACCGCCTCCAGCTCCTCCGCCAGCTCCTCCTCCGCCTCCGCCTCTTCCTCGTCGGCATTTGTGGCGGCCAGCGGTCAGCGGAAGCGTCACCGCAAGCGGAACAGCAGCTGGTATGATTATCGCAACTACAATGAGAACACGACGGCCCTGGAGTGGATGAATCCCTGCGGTGGATCCTATTACACGCCCTCCGCCACTGAGCGTCGTCGTGCCCATCGTCCCAAGCAGGTAAGCTTTTAATTACTAATCATTAACCAAGTTCCAAACTCAATCTAATCTAATTTATTTTAAAATCTCTTGTTCTTGTTGTTTTGCTCACACAGATCTTCAATCAATTGAAGCGCGCCGCCGGCACGGAGTATCGCATGCTGAACAACAGCCAGGAGCAGAAGGGCATCGATATACGGAACATGGAGGTCTGGTCACTGCACAATCCAAACTACAAGTTTCTGCCCAAGCTCAAGCCCAATTCGACGGTAGGTGTGACTCCCCCCCTCTCACTCTCTCTCTCTCTCTCTCTCTCTCTCTGCATCGATCTCTATTAGTCTGGTTCTGTCTCTTTCTGTCTGTCGTTCTCGCATATTTATTTTATTTTATTTATTAATTTATTTTATGCCCAATTCAACGGTAGGTGTAACTCCCACTCCCACTCACTCTCCTCTCTCTCTCTATTGATCTCTATTAGTCTATTTCTGTCTGTATTTTATTTATTTGAAGCCCAACTCACACCTCTTCTCTCTCTCTCTATCTCTTGCTATTGCTATGCCACATATTTACTTTATTTCATTGATTTAGGACTAGATTTAATTAATTAGTATTTAATATTAATAGATACATAATTTCTTTGTTTAAATCTTTCATTAAATAGATCGCCCTGAAGCGCTGGTATCGCAACATGCAGACCTATGTGGCAAGCTTCGCCTATTTGCGGCGCGTGCAGGTGAATTGGGATCGTCACTACCTGAAGCGCGAGTCGCCAGTTGCCAAGGAGCTGAAGAATCTGCTGTTCAGCTCGCGGAGCATGCTCTGCGAACTGGAGCAGGCGGTCAATCGCACCTATCCGTATCCGCATCCGCATCCGCTCAAGCAGCGGCGTCAGCGGCAGCAGTTGCCGCAAATTTCGCGCAATGATATGAACAAGCGTCTCAAGCTGCGCAGCAAGCGTCGACCGTCGCTGCCAGCGCCAGCAGCGGCAGCGTCGTTCGCGTCGTCCGCGTCGTCATTGTCAACAATTGTTGAGGCAGACGCAATTGATATGCGATTTGTGAAGCATCATTATTACGAGTTTCTGCGCACCATGTGGCAGCTGCTGCGGCGCGACGCGAAACGCCAGCGGCGGCAGCAGCAGCAGCGTCGCCAGCAGCGTCAGCGACAGCAGCAGCCGACGTTGCAACAGCAGCCACAGCAGCAGCAGCAGCAGCTGTGGCAGCAACAGCCGCAAGAGCAGCAACAGCAGCAGCGGATGCAGCTATCGCTGGCTAACGCTGGCAATCGCAACGAGTTCAACGAGGTCTCCAAGCCCATGTATGCCAGGGATGCCACTAGGAATACCAGGGATGCCACTGATGCCAGACAAAATACCAGGGATGAGAGCGCGCCCAGCGCACTTGCCGCGAATCGCCGACGCGGACGCGGCAAACGCCAGCAGCCGCCAACATCATCATTATTATCATCATCTGCGTCAAAGTTACCGTCTGCGTCTGCGTCAGCGTCAGCAGCAACACTTCGACACCAGCGCCGCGTGCTGCGCACGTGAAATCACCACAACAACAGCCACAACAAAAACGAAAAGAAAAGCAAAAAAAAAAAAATGGAAAAAAACGAAAAAAATATGATTATGTATATTGCTCCAAAACACAATCCCTAGCTCGCCTAGTTTAAGTAAATTATTTGATGGAGTTTTGCAAACAAGTTTCGCCAGCTCTTTCTATACGCCCATCTCTTTCACCCATTCCCATTCGCCCTCGCTTTCTTTCGACTGCGTCAAATACTTAAGTATTATTATTTGTATTATTTTCTGAGCTACATTATACTATAGTTATTTTATTATTTATTGAAACCCACAACAACGACAACGACAACAATTTCACGGTTAATTTAATTATAATAATTAATTAATAGACCTAAGCGATTAGAATGTACAGCTGTTGCCGTTCTAGTCACATAAGAGCAACCGCATCATCCATCAACTCCGAAAACATTCCAATTTCAATCTCAATTTCAATTCCAATTCCAACTCCCATTTTCACTCACATTCCTAGTAAGTTTACTTTTGGCATCCAAAACCAACTCGAAAGTATTACAAAGTGTTTTCCCAACATTGTCTTAGTTTTATATATACATATATATGTATATCACTTTTTTTTTCTCTTTTAACTTAGTTTTTAAGTTAATTTATGTATTTTAATTCCAATAATGTTTTTTTTTTTGGGTTTCGTTTTTAAGAATTTTTTTACTGTGATATAGTCGTGAGTGTTAATCGCATTATGCTTAGTTAGTTTGTATCTTTGAAATATGATCAAATTGTAAATACATATTAAGTTAAAAGAACACACATTTTTTTTATACAGATATATACATGATATCATACTATAAGCTGCAAAAGAGAGCGAATAATAAATACAAAACAAAGAAATAAAATTTTACTTGTGTTTAATTTGGTTTTCACTTTACAAATTGACTTGGTCTAATTTACCGATCTAAAGGAAACAACAAAATCATTTTTCCAACAGTTGTAATCAAATTTATATTCAAATAGAATTTAAAAAAAAAAAAACCATTAAGAGAGATCTAAAAGATGAATATTTCTCCATTTTATTTAAATCTCAAAATATAAAGTTTATGAATAATACAAACAGTTGATAAATTAAAAACTTCATTTTAAATAATCCAGACACCAAATTAAATTTTTGTTTGATTCTTAAGGATTCAAATATGAGATTTTTTTTCACTGTTTCGGATTCTCTCAGATATTGAAAACCGAAGCTTATCTATTTGAATAGGCGTCAATCGTTCACTATCTATAATTATAGATCGAAAGTCAGATTTCTCTAGATACCATATTTAATTTGCTTCTGCTTCCTTTTATGATCAGACAATTTGTGCAACATCTTTGGCGCCCTGGTGAAATATTTATGTGGGGTCTACAGATCGTTTGTCTTTATGGCTGCACTGCCAGTGGAGTGCCAATGGGGTGAGAGGGCAAGGAGGGAAAGAGAGGGGGCGATGTGTGCCCGCCTTCCAATTGTGTTCAGCTCAGCTCAGTTCAGTTCCGAGTTTTATGTTCTTTGGCAGCGGCGTCAAACTATTAGCACTTGGTGTCCAGCACGCGCCCCCGAAAAAAAGGAACCGAATCAGTTAGAGAGAGAGAGAGAGAGGGAGAGAGAGGGAGAGAGAGGGAGAGAGAGGGAGAGAGAGAGGGAGGCAGCAGCTGCACCAACATCAAGGAGTCGTTGTCGAAATCAGAAGTCGTCAGTTGTCCAACGCCTCCACCTGCCTACCTGGTCCAATGTCCAATGTCCGTTGGCCATTGGCCATTAACACGCAGGTGGGCTTAATGAAAACGTTAGCAGTGTTGGCCTTGAGATGCCATCAATGAGTGGACGATAGAAACAGTAACAGAGACAGAGTCTCAGTCCGCCAAGTCTGAGCCAAGTGCAGACCAAACACTTTGGCTAAGCTAACTAGTTAACTCAATGAACTTTGGCAAGTGCGGGATGAGCCGCCTTTTAGCCGGGCTAAGTAGCCCACAAAGTATATGTTCTCATACTCATACTCACACACTACACTTGTCTAGCCAAAATGTGTCTAAGCTCCTCAGCAATGTAATCCATTGCTTTGTGTTAAGCGGATTTAGGCAAATTTACTTTTTAATGCCTTGGCTTATTGAGCCAAGTACGACAAGCTTCGTTTAGGGCGCTTAGTGGCACCTTTTAGGCCAAGATCCGATTCGGGATTAACAGAAGCGGCCAAAACGGAAGCTGTCCTGACTGAGTGCCATCAATAAGTTGTTGAGCAAAGAGCCAAACGGCAGTTTATCGTTTTTCATATTTCGTTTATCGTTTTTCGTTTTGTTCTTGGCCAAAAGGGCCAAAGTGTTGACATGCAAATAGATTTGAGACCGGACCTTCAAATGCAACAAGCAACAAGATCGAAAACAACGCAAGCGAATACAACAATCGACAATCGACGACAATAACTTAGCAAAAATATTTGAATATTATGATGCTGCCGCTGTGACTAAGCCGTTTATTGATTGCAATCGAGCCAGGCCAGGAAGATGTTGGCCGTGTTAGTTAAGCCAGCTCGAGCTGCCTTTAAGCCGACCTCTGTTCAGTGTCAAGTGTCCCCGTTTTTCAAACATCAACCAACAACCAACAACCATCAGCCAAGGGCCAAAGGCAAAAGGGTCTGGGCCCAAAGTAGGTGTTGTTATGTTTTTAGCTGTCATAAATATTGTAAAACTTCGTAAATATTTAAACAGCGTGCACAATAAAGGCAAATGGCAGAGGCTCGCTCGGGTTTTGGTTCTGTTTCTGTTTCTGTTTCTTTTCTGGGTCTCCGTCTCCGTCTCTGTCTCTGTCTCCGTCTACGACTTCTGGCTTGCCTGACTCTCTATTGTCCTGGCCTGGTCATAACGGTGGTTGCCTTGTGGCAAGCGAGCGAAAGAAAGAGAGAGCTGCTTTCTACCTGGTCTTTATATGTTTGTTTTACTTCTTTCTTTTCTTTTTTTTTTTTTGCACATTTGCGGCATGAAATTTGAATATTGCCAAGGGCCTTGGTCGTGGTCGGGATCGGGGACGGGGCAAAAGATTAACAACATTTAATAACCCATCATTTTTCGGGGCATTTTTGGTTCGTCCTGTTCGATGCCTTTGTGCACAGTTTTTAGCCATAATGCAGATAACTGCATTTTGTCTCTTGACCAAGTCTATTGTTTTCTGCCCCTGTCTACTCTGTCTATGCCTCTGCTTGCGTCTCTGCCACTTTTTGCTATTGTCCTTTTTATTTTACAATTTCTTTTTCTTTTCTGTTATTTTTTTTTATTGTTTCGCTGCAGTTTTTCTTGGAACATTCCTGTGCTGGGCTGTCTCGCAATGAAATTAAGAGAGATAATGTGTGTGTATGGGTGTGTGTGTGAGTGCGAGAGAGAGAGAGGAAGGAAACATCGTGTTTATGACATGGCAATCATTGACAACAATTTGCCCAATCGACTGTCAAGTGGCGAATCAATTATCAGATTTATTTGACAACCGATCAATGCGATAATTCAATATTAATTTGTTGACACACTCAACTCAATTCAATTTTAATTTAATAATTCGAGATGTATTTATATTTTTATAGTGTTGCCCCTTTTTCGTCTTATATATTGCGTTGCTTTTAACTAAATTGATTCGCATCAGTAATTTAACGCTTCAAATTATTGGCTTGAGCATATATTTGTTAAATTTAATTTTTAAATATGTTTTTGCATATTTCAATAAATTTTGTAACAAGATTTTTAATTTAAGGAAGTCCTTGTTTTGCTAGGAATGTGTAATAAAATAAACAAATTAAATAATATATTTTATTTATTTATTTATTAACGTATGTATACAAGTATTGAATTATCATGTTTGAATTAAAGACGACTATCAATATTTGGGTCAATTAATGATCAATTATTTATTTTATTTTATAGGGATAGAGATAGAGATAGAGATTCCTAGTTGAGCATAGACGCAGCCAATAATTCAAATAAAATGCGTCTTTGGCTCATTGCGATGAGTGCTCAATCTTTATGCTTCAAGATTTATTAATGTTTTGCTGCCATTTAATAATAATGTTGCATTTACAGCAATTCGATGCTAATATTATATACTTTTGATTTGGTTTATTATTAAGAGATCTAGGAAATGCACATATCGCTGTCTCTCCTTCTTTAATTCTTAAGTCAATTTCGAGCGTCTGTAAAATTTGATGTAATGAAAATATATCATGAATATATTCAGGCAAAAAGTGCATTTAGTACATAATTGTACTTAATATTTGTGGCTATTTATATTATTTAATTTAAAGCAGTGTTTGCTTTTCAACAGATTCTACTGTCTTTATGGAATCTGTTCAACAAGTTTCATGTAAAAGTTTAACATTATTAAATACAATTTAAGCCTGTAAACATTTTAAAAGTTATACAAACATATAGCCAGAGTCTGATTTAATCCAGCTGCAATTCAAATGTCTTTATGGATCTGTTTAACAATTTGCAATCACAAATATTATACGTGGGGACTAACAAAAGTTCGGTAAGTTGACCGGAAAAAATAAATCGGAAATTTTTTTTATTTATTCTGAATCTTCGTCTTTTTTTATCTTCTCTACATAATCGTCATTGATTTCAATGTATTTCTTAAGCCTAAAAATTCACTTCTCAAAACAGTCTTCAAAATCTTGCTTTTCATTTCTATAATGCCATAAAATCAGCTACGTTTACAGTTATAACATCAACGTTAACATTTACTTAAGTCAATTTCAATTTCCATATCAGTTTCGCATTCGATGCCGATTTCGATATCCATGTCGATTGTCGGCTTCAATCGCATTCAATTGGCTAACAAACAAATAAAGCGGCTTTAATTAATTTGACAAATGGCGCGTGTGATATGCATTTTTAAGTGCTTGGCATTTAATTTGTTATTATTTATTTATCGATGAATTTGTTATTGTTTATGTTATTATTATTATTATTATTTACGTTTTGTTATTGTTTACAATTGCAGCTGCTGGCGTTATTTATTTATTTATCATTGTTATGGTTATTGTTGTTTTTATTATTATTATTTTTTGTACGCATTGTTATTGCTTATAGTTGTTGCAGCTGTTGTTGTTGCTGCTGTTGATTGAAAACTCCACAAAATTTTAAAGTGTCAAATATCAGAAGCTCAATAAAATTGCTCTGTTGATAACTTGAAAAGCTCGCGTGCAACTTATCGGTAAATTCGATTGTGTGTGTGTGTGTGTGTGTGTGTGTGCGAGTGTATGTGTGTATGGGAAGCTTCTGCGTGTGTGTTTTTCATATGGTTCCGGTCTCGAATTGAGAATGTAAATCACGAACTTCTCAGTCGCTTTTGCTGTTGCTGTCGCAGCGACTAATTATATAATTTGTCGACTGTGTGTGGTTGTTTTTTCTCTTGTTGGTTGTTGTTGTTGTTGTTTTATTAACACACACTTTTATGGTCATTTATGTAATTTCATAGAGTGCGGCCACATAAATCCCAAAGCGAGTTCTCAGTTAACAGTCGGGCTCTGGGATTGAATTTTCAAACTCAAAGCTGGAGTTGTCGGGGGAGTGAAGAGTGGTGAGTGGGGACTGGGGATTGGGGAGTGGGAAAGAGAGGGGTCCGCGGTTTTTGGGTCTCGCTGGCAGGCCTAACAAATTTTGCGTATGACTTAATAAACATGTCGTTGAACTGTCGCCAGCAGCACTTTTGTTAACTTTATGGCTCAGACGAGCCTGCCTAGTTGTTGCACGTTGTTGCTGGTGTTGTTGTTACGAGTGCTGTTGCTGTTGCTGTTGCTCTGTTGTTACTGGGCTTTTAAGCACCTCAAAACACTTTTTAATTGTTCAAAAAAACAAAAAAAAATATTTTTTTTTCTTCTTGCTGCCGTGCACATTGAACTTGAGCCGACAGCGAAAATAAAAGCAGCAAAGCAGCAACAACAACAACAACAAGAGGAACAGCACAGCACAAAAATTGTAATTACCATGAGTAATATTTTATTACACTTTGACACTGAAGGAAAAACTTCACAAGAACAACGGCTGAAGAGGTAAAAGCAAATATACAAAAAAAAATATATATATGTATATATGAATATATGTAATAATATTATTAAAACTGAAAAAGAAAACAAATGAGCAAAGAAATATCATCTGAGCAAAGACATCGACATTGATATTCTCTGCATTCGGGTCATTTCTAGATCTTTCAGAGGCAACATTTTCAAATAGCCATAATAAATACACTAATTTTGTGAACAGTGAGATTATTTAGAGATTTTTATCTACTATTAAATCAAAATAAATTATTAATAAACCAGCAATGATCTAATGATATAATTGAAGGACACTTTTTGGAGATAAACAGACAAAAATTTCAGCTCCGAAAAGCAGCTGAAAACTGAGTTACAACAAAACTGTTGAGAAGTTTCTATAAATCATGGTGAAAGGGTATCAAAAACAGGAAAATACTCGAAACTGAGTGATGTTGGACAAAAAAATAGCGTAATAAAAAGTGCAACAAATTCGTAAATCTCTGCAGTGAGCACACAACAACAACAACAACAACAGTAACAACATCAACAACAACAAAAGGGGCACAAGCGCAAGAATAAGAAGAAGAAGAGGCATCGTTGGCAACCAACTTAAGTAGCGGTTGGTAGCAACAGGCTACTAACATGTTTATGCTACTTTTATGAGGTGGCAATAAAATCGAACCAAGTACGAAAATGAAAATAAAAATGAGAAAAGGCAAAGGCGACGTTCGAGTATTGTCTATCTCTCTCTTAAACGTTCACACACAGCCAGGTCAGTTGTTCTGTCTCTCTCTCTCTCTCTCTCTCTGTCTCTGTTGGACACACTATTAGCTGGCAGGATTGTCGCCGCACACACTATGACTTCATCGATTTATAGCGGTCACGAGTGACGACGACTTGGTCTTGGACTTGAGACTGGAACTCGGACTCGGACTCGGACTGAGACTTGGTGTTGATGTTGGTTTTGGTTTGCTTTTGGACATGGGCGAGTTGCGTTTTCGTTTTTATGATGATATTGTTTTGCATTTTGCACATAGGACTTTTGTTGTTGTTTGTGTTTTGTGTGTTGTGTTTAGTGTCGCACTCGCGTCTCGTTTCGTTTCATTTCGTTTCGTTTTTTTTCCCATTCCCATTCGCATTCGCATTTTCAATTTCATTTTCGTTGGGTGCGTGTGGTGCGTGGATTAAGCCACGTCTAGGACCCGGCCAGCGTCCCTGGCCAAATGCGTATTCCTGGAAGCCACGCCGACATAACTCGCGACCTCATCCTCGGCTGCATTTTATGGTTTGTCGTCATAATCACCGGCACAGCATCTTCATCTCCATTGCCAGATCTCCATCTCCTTCTCCTTCTCCTCGGCATCGGCATCTTGCACCAGTGACACACTCAACACGGCGTCAACATCGCGTTGTTGTCACTTGATTTATGTGCCCTCGAGATTTGCCAACTACGCCTAGTCCTCCCTCCTAACTCCTGTCTGCACCGTCCTCTCTCCTCCCTCCACTGCCCTTAGCCTACATAGGCCTTCTTCCCCATAAGGTCTGTCATCTCTTGCGGGATATTTAACGGTTACAGTGGCATTTTAAGCACTTAATTTTTTATTGCACAAATATGAGCACAAATAAATATAAATTTAAATAAATTGGTGATTTTTGTCAAAACAAATAATGTTAGTCTTTGGCAACCATTGTAAGAATAAATAACTATACAATTTTGAATGGAAATATGTGTTAGTGACTTTACCATCATATACTTATTATATTTAGCAAATTTGATTTCAATTACGTAAGCGATCACTTGATCATATTATCTTATAAAGAAAACATCTTTTCGAGGTAAAAGTCTAGTGACGAAAACATATTCATGCCCCAAAAATGTATGATATCCAATTATGTTTAAAGTTTAGCGGGCTTTAGCGATTTCCCGCTAAACTAGCGATTTTTCGAGAAAGTCGTAGAACAAATGTTTCTATATTTTTGATCGGGGACAAGTCCTCATTCACCGATTTAAGAAATTTCAACGCTTTGATACAAACAAACAAACAGACCAACAAACAGACAAACTGACTTTTCATCTTATTTTCGGAAGGCCACTAAAAGTTTCAAAATTAATTATCTTTTGAACCAGTAGTCGGACTTTAATGATCGAGGCGTCATTCGACGCGTATTTTTGATGAGAATAGTAAAAAATTTAAATGTTATTTGCTCCAATCGTTTAAATTTTGCCTCTCCCACTTACTCCTGTTTATCTCACGAACAGGTGAGTTTCCAAAAGTCTTAGAATGCATATTTGTTAGTTAATACCGTTCGATTGGTATATAACTCGACCTGATCGGGCAGTCATAGGAAATTTTCCATTCTTTCTGTATATATTGCTAGTCGCCTTTCGCACCCTTCGTGCTGCTTTCGTCACTAGCGCGGGCTGCCGTCCGTAGCAATTAAACAAACTAAAGAATATCACCTAATATCCACATGTTCATAACAAATAAAATAACTAAAAATGTACAAAAATGTTATAAAAATTAAAAATTAAATAAATAAATTAAATAATAAATTAAATTCCAATAAAGAAAGATAGAAAAAAAAGTTAGAATAGTATTTTAATAAATTTAAGTAGGCAATAAACCTCACATTTTGTCATATATTTAAATCAGGGACCAAAACCGAAACCATAACCGTCACCGTTAACCGGTCTTAGCCGATACCGAAAAACTGAAATTATTCCAGCCGAAATATCCGCTTAGAAACCGATTCATTCACAAAGGTTAGTTTCGGTTCGGTCAAGCTCACAATTTATTTATGTTATTAAGGTGTTATCCTGGTTTTCAAAAGTAAATTTGATTCTAATGTGTATATTGATCTCAATAAAAACATCATGATTTTTGAAATTTTTGAATATATGTACAATATTTTAAACCAAAAAACCAGTAACCGTTACTTACCCGATGTACAAAAATTTTTCGAAACCGATAATTGAAAACCTAAATGCGAACATAACCGAAACCGTAACTGAATCCGATATTCTTTTTGTTTGATACACTGGTTTTTATACCGTTACTTAAAAAAATGAGTAAATGGGTATATTGTATTCGTTGCAATGTATGTAACAGAGAGAAGGAAGCATCTCCGACCCTTTAAAGTATATATATTCTTGATCAGCATCAACAGCCGAGTCGATTTAACCATGTCCGTCTTGTTGTTTTTTTATTCTTGACGACAGACCAGTCGAATAATAAAGTAATACAAATATTATAAATTAAATAACAGTCTCTAGGATTTAGGTGATTAAGCGGACGGACTGAAGACGGACTTGGTTTTTGTAGAAAATCATTTTATAAAATTTATTAAAATTATTTTAATTTTATTAAAAAAAAAATAATTAAATAAAACCGTTGTAATATGGATCTTTCTGGCAGTTTGTGAAGAAAACACCGTTAACACTTCCGTTATGTTATGTTGCTGTTGTTGTTGCCTCCTCGGGGCAAGAAGATGCTGCCACATACATACATAAATGTGCATACATACGTACATACAACATACAACGTTCATTGGCGGTGGCATTGTTATTCAGGTGTGCTGTAGTTTTGTAGTTTGATGTCCTGTTAGTCCTTTGTTGCTGATGCTGTTGTCAATAGAGCGAAACAAATATCAGGAAATGTCATCATTTTGTATGGCAAGAGTGAGAATTGAAAAGAACAAGCCAGGGGAAATTCAATTAAAGAAAGACGCACACGCAGGGAGAGAGGGGAGGGGAGGGAGAGGAAGAAAACTCACAGGACTCATGGAGGACACCAAGGCGAGATGAACCCACACAGGACGCATGCAAGTCTAAGACAGACAGAGAGGGAGAGAGAGAGAGAGAGAGAGAGAGTTGCCTGCTATGACACTCACAATCGACGCATCACAATAATGTCACTGCCAGCTGCGCAGTCGACGTCGATGTCGATGTCGATGTCGAAGTCGAGATGCGTCGGCAGCGGCATCAGCATCAGCATCTTTCCCTCAACTTTTCTCGCTAGTGCTTGTTGTTGTTGTTGCCTTTGGCTCGTTTGTTGTATCAGCATCTTTTCTACTCTTGTCTTGTTTGCATTGTTCTCGCTCAACAGATTTGATCAGTTTTTAATGAACTTCATTCATGTTTGAATGACTTTGATCAGTTCCGCTTTGGCCTCGCCTTTGCCTTCGCCTTTGCCTTTGCCTTTGGTTTACCTTTACGTTTGCCTTTGCCCTCCATCTCTCGCTCCTCTTCTCTCCTCATTGCGCTCTGGCAAACAATAGCAAATACACAAACCTTTTGAACGCGTGCGACGATTGTCGCTCAACTCTTATTATTATTGTTGTTGTTGTTGTTCTCTTTGCTGGTGTTGTTGTGACAGTGACAAGAAGATGCACGCACAGAGTGTGCGTGAATGTGTGTGTGTGCGTGTGTGCGTGTATGTGTGGGTGTGCCTCACTGCCTCGTTGTGCGTATCGAATTAGAAAGTCGAATTGGCGCACGCGGCGTATGTGTAATGTGTGGCATTTGATTCGAGCCAGGCTAATCCCAATCGCAGCTAACGTTTAAGCCGCTTTGCCCAACATCAGCAACAAACGTCTACCGACCGTCAGTCCAAGCGCATCATCATCATCATCAACGTGATCGTCATCTTCATCTTCATCATTATCATCTCATGTCAAGATCAACGAGGCGTACAAAATACTTATTTTCACCAAGTGTCGACCGTCAACGTTCAAAGAGAGAGAGAGATAGAGAGAGGGAGAGAGAGCAAGAGAGAGCGAGTGAGTGTGTGAGAGATAGCGAGTGAGCGTGTGAGAGAGAGCGAGTGAGTAAGTGAAGTGAGAGAGAGGGAGAGAGAGAGAGAGTGAGAAAGAGGCAGGTGGCACACATTGATTGAGGGTCCTTAAAAGGGTACAAATCATCAGAAAATTTTATTAAATGTCCCACATAATGCAATGTAAAAAGCAATCCCAGCTTAATACTATGTTCTTTTTCTTCTGCACCTCCATCTTCTCCATCTGCTTCTTCTTCTTCTTGTTGGTCATATTGAAATCGTTGTTGCTATTGTGCATGTCAGAATCATCAGAGAGGAGTCTGATGGTGTCTGATGTAGAAGTAGAAGTAGAAGATGATGATGATGATTATCATTATTGAGGCACTCTTGCTTTGATCTCTAGTCTCAAGTCTTCAGTCCCTGGCCACTCGTTGGCAGTTCTTTTGGGCCGATCCGATGGGCGCAGCAAGTGCAACCGGAGTCGGGAGTCGCCGCCAAAGTTGACGCATTGTGTCATTGTCAAGTGTTGCGCCGTGTGTGGAATGGGAATCTGCCTCTGCTCTATTTGTATATATTTGATTTGTGATTAATGCTGTATGTACAGTGTGTGGCTGTAGAGTGTGAGACTTTAAACGAAGTGCACTGGCAACTATATATACATGCGAGTATGTATTTATGGCTGTAAGTGTGACTATGATTATGTGTGTGTGTGTGTGTTTGTGTGTGTGAGAGAGAGTCATGGGAACTTGGCTGTACCCCAATAAGTGCTGCCCTCTGCTTTGAAATAAATTATTTAAACACCAAAATGTTTACAACAAATACTAGATTACAAATAATAAATAATAATAAAATAATTAAAATAATTTAAATTTAATCATTTTATAAAACATAGATATGGACTGAAATAAATATAAGGTGTAGTTGAATGACTAAAATGACATTAAATGCTATTTTGTTTGTTTAATTTCTTACTTTGATTTCACGAAATTTACTTAAATATAATATCCTTACGATTCTCGTTAGTTAAGGAATTTAGTCCAACATAATAACTGTGTTTCAACATATTTTAGACTTATCAATATCAGTGAAGTTTAAATATATACATTTTAAATTATTACCAAAGAAATTATAATCGCCAATAGATTTTTCAAAAAGGAAAGAAAAAAAATTAAAATCTTAATCTTGGAATTTCTTAAATAAAGTACGAAATTGTTGATTCAAATACGATTTTTTAATCCTTATTCGCAAATATATTGATTATCGGGGCTTAAGACATTTTTTCAGAGAAATTAAATGTATTTAGCTTTTTTAACTATTTCATGCTGTGTGGTTGCCATTTAATTCTTATATTGTGTTAATTTAACAATATTATCCTGCAGACGTTCCTTAAAAATTGCATACTAAAATCAAAAATTTCTAATTTGGATCTTAGAATAGTTTTTGTTTCTGTGTAACGCTAAAAAGCTCCAAAGCGGCAGCTCTGATCCCAATGCCAAGGTGAACCTTTGGCTTGACGGGATACATAAATGCATCAAAAGTAAAGTAACTGCTTAAAATAAAAAGTATCAATTAATTTATTTTGACAATAATTGAATTGTTGTTGTGGGAAACTTGTGTTTGATCTCCCATTGCGTATACGCCATGTGAGGTAAGTAAATTTGCACAATGAGCCCAAAGAACATTTCAATTTTTGGGCGATTAGCCATGGTCAATACACCTGGGACACCTGGCTCTGTGGGAGTTAATTGAGCTATTGGCATTACCTGCCAAGATTGAGAAGCGAGCGAGCGAGAGAGTTTGCTTTTTTTTTTAGAGCACCTTGCAGGCTGCTGTGATGGAAGAAGAAGAAGGCAACTCTCTCGGACTGGGACTCTGATTTTGATTTGGACCCTGGCTCTGGCTCTGACTCTGACTGTGTTGTTGGCTCGCTGGTTGGTCTGGGTGGTCCTAGACACGACACTTTAGACATTTTGTCGTTGCCTTGCAAATTGAGCTAAGAGCTGAGACACAGGGGCGGCAGGGGCGTGCCGTGCACAGCTGGTTGTCGTTGTCGTCGTTGTTGTTGTCGTCGTTGTTGTTGTCGTTGCCAACGCCGCCGCCGCCGCTTGTGTAAATATTTCCTCATTTTATTTGTGCCACACAAAAGAAGCAAAGCAAATGTGCAGGCGGCCTGGGCATATTGTTTTAACACATTAGCAGCGCAATGCAACAAATAATTTCCATAAAACGCTGCTACGACAATGACGATAACAACCGCCTGTAAATGGAGCGGCGACTACGACAACGACAACGACAGCGGCAGAGACGCCGACTGCGCTGCCAATAGAGTTGAAGTCAATTTCAATGCATGGAAAGAGATATGTCACAGGAAGAAAATATTAGTCTTTGTCATTAGGCAAAACAAAACAAAACACTGCACACCAAAACGAAACAAAACAAAACGTAACGAAAACGAAAAAAGAAAAAAAAAAAACTAAACAACAACAAGATTTAAAACCCATCCATGGATGGGTTACAGCTTTGGCCCACAGTCAGTGTCAGAGTCAGAGTCAAACTTCGAGTCAGAGGCGAAGACGAAGGCGAAGACGAAGACGGAGCTACAGTTAGAGCCTGAGTCCGGCCCTGGCTCTGGGTCTGTGTCTTTGTATGTGTATGTTTGCCTGATGTTTGCCCACCAACAAAGTTAACACTGGAAATGTCCAAGAGCTGTTGTTGCCACATTCACATGATTTAAGCAGCAACAACGGCAACAACAACAGCAACATCAACTCAAAAGACAAAATGTTTCCCATCATAAAAAACTGAGCTCTCCACGTCTTCGTCTTCGCCTCCATCCTCCTAAAGAGTCCAAAAGTCCAAAGCGAAGAAAATAAAACCAAAGACAAAAAAAACCGACTTTAGACAAAGTAAACGAAATTAAAAACAGCTCAAATGGTTTGCTTGTGTAAGCAATTGGCTTATACCCCCCTCCCCACCCACCCCTCCCCCATCACCACACACACACACACACACACACTACATACCACTCCCCCTGCTTAAAAGGGCGCTTTCGCTCTCTCTCTCTCTCTGCCACAGGTCGCGGTATGTGGAAAAGCGGCGGGGGAAGGGGTAGCCAGATCCGCAGCTTTAAGATGTTATACACAGTAAAGAAATCTTCTTTTAGAATGTACGGCATTAATATAGTCAAGGAGGCAAACAAAATTTGATTTCACTGAAATAATCAAAAAATATTTGAGCAAAAAGAAATGGAAAAATCATAATTGGATCGAGGATTTTTTTGTTTTTATTTATTTATTTGCTTATTAGTTTAGATATTTGTTTATTTATTTATTTATTTGTTTATTTATTTATTTATTTATTTATTTATTTATTTATTTATTTATTTATTTATTTATTTATTTATTTATTTATTTATTTATTTATTTATTTATTTATTTATTTATTTATTTATTTATTTATTTATTTATTTATTTATTTATTTATTTATTTATTTATTTATCTATTTATTTATTTATATATTTATTCATTTATTTATTTATTTATATACTTAAACGCGGGATTCCAGATTTGTATTTCTGTGTGCGTAGAATACTTCAATAGTGTGATTTTTTTGGCGAGGGGTTGCAGCATGTGGGGGATGGCCATGGGGAAAGGTTGTGGGAGGAGTGATTGGGGCAAATCCCCATCAACGATTACGAGTATCTTATGGTAATTGGCATTGTCAGTAGGTGTAGTTGCATATTAATAGATTTATTAGTAAATATACAAAAATAAAACAATTAAGATTGAGATATTTGTGGGCGAGGCAGCGTGGGAATCACAGGATGGTGCCAATGCACGTAACATTCTACTAACGAGTAATTGTCGACAAGTACGAGTAACTTTCTTGATGTGCACGCAGATTCAGCCAGTGAATCAAATTGTATACATAAAATTCTACAAGTCTCACATTTTGGGGACTTACCTCAACAATTCGCATGGTAGTCTCGTGGGGGGTTTCACTGTATTTAATGGATCATTTTCAGCAACATCAGCCAGCGAGTTGATCAAGTTGTTCTCAATAATTCCAGAAGCATTTTGAGTTGATATTTACAAATGTATAGTATATCAATTATTTTGCAAAAAAATATCTTTTTATGGTTAATTCATCTTATTTCTTATTTTATGAATGAGTAATAAAATAAATAAACCAAAAAAAAGCTATTAATTTAATCAATTAATTTAATTTTGCTTGGTAATTACATTTTAAAATAATTATTTTATTTTAATATTTGAATATACTTAATATTTATTTAATAATTTTAAAAATCAAAGTTACATCTTGAAGTAGTATATACTTTATTTAATCAGTTACAAGTAATTTAAGTAAAGCACTGGGTATCTCATAGTTGATTACTGTTGGTGGTAACTCAAACTTTTAAATAAATTAAAGTAAACTATTCATGAATTCAATAAAACAAATAATTGTATAAATAGATTTAAATACAGTCAGAAAATCAGTCAATTGGTACACATACTTCACATAAACTTATTATTATAAAGTGGAATTATTTAAATGTTTTTAAAAATACTATAATTTTCACTTTTGACTTGTGCAAGTTTTGGAGACAGAAATGCAACTGAGCCTCGTGTTGAGCAGCTTAAAGTGAGTATCGAATTTATTACTGACGAATTTCTGTGTAATTTAGTTGACGAATTAAAAATAAAATATTTGTGTTGCACGATTAGATTAGGCATTATATTTGTATTCGCATTTGTATTCCTGGTATTAAACGTTGTACTTCTGTGGGCTTTTACACATGGATTTCAATTCAATCAATTGCCTAAACTTTGCGGTTGATGAATTTTCGAAAATACTCAAATGTTAGTTAGAAAGGAATTTGGATGGAATTTCCGGAGTTGGCTGCCCACATAATTGGCCGGAAATCAACCGACTGCTATCAAATATTTTCCGCTATATTTGTAAATAAATCAATCATACCATATTATTGCATAAATCTAAGGGCAAAGAATATATACATATATCTTGTTTAACTTTAATGCTCCGATTCTTTGACGCAATTCGGGTTTTTTTCTGTTCCAACGCCTATTTTTGGCCCGACAGTGAAACGGAAATACCCAAGTTGACGACAAGCTAAATGTTTTGGAATGTTTGTGCTGTTATTGTATTTCTAGCAACAACAGCAACAAATAATCACATTGTTCACTCAAATTTTATTGAGGGGGAGAGACCTGAATGCCATTGATAAGCGTCTAAATTAAGTTCAAAGATCTCTTCCATATTTGCCAGAAGTCTCAGTTCGGCTGACTAACAGATTGAAAAAATTTCCCACAAATGTCGATGATGTTTTGATACTAATTTATAGTAATTATTCGTATGTCCATCTTAAGAAAAGGACTGTATAATGCATAAAATTATAGAAGTCAGACTAAAATATAATACTAATCTTATTATCATGACAAGGTTTCAAAATACTACTACTTGTTATTATTCTTATTAATTTATTATGCATTAAGTACATCAGTATTTTTATTAAAATCCCGAGTCCCAAAGTATATTATCTAATAAATAGATCACTAATTGTCAACTTGCATTATTTTTAGAGGGTAATATAGATAATAAATTTATAAGAATTTTATTTTTACTCACTTATCTTAGATAAGAAATTCCATTTCAAGATCTTATTGTATCTCTATCTTGGAAAATATAAATAATACTTTACATGATTACTTCTGATTCATTTACAGGCTCTACAAAAGTCGAGCACGCTCGCTTAAAGCACTTTTGCTTGTTTTCAAAAATGTATTTATTTTTTTAAGCTTTGCTTGAGAAAAATGTCGTGGCCACATTATTGAAGTACCTGCGTGGCGCCCTTTGCCAACCGGTAACAAAATGAACAACAACAGTATGAATGAAAGCAACAACAACGTCAACAACGACAACAACGAAAACAACAACCGTCTCAAGCTTACTCGCACAGTTAATTTTTCTGAGAAAAACGGCAGAGTTTCTCGCAATTTTATGATCAATTCATTGAATTTTTTGTTGTTTTTTGCGCTGAAAATATAAAACAGAAAAAAAATAAGAAAAACCCGCACACATCACGGCGCGCCGCGGCGTGAACTGAACAACAACAACAAAAACAGCAACTAAATATGGTAACTTGTTGCTGGTTATTGACTCTGCTTGCGAGCAGAGAGTACGAAAATGCAGTGCTAACGGGAACTACGTCACTGATAAGAGACTCGCTTATCAAATTGGCAACTCGTCAACTTGATACTTTAAGTGTGTGTGTGTGTGTGTGTGTGTGTACGTCAAGGGGTCAAAGGGCGGTTATCAGTGGCGTGCTAAAACGCTGAGCAGTCGAAACTTGGCAGAGTCTTGGCTCCCGAGCTGGGTCCACAAAGCAAATACATAAATAAAATAAAGCTATAAATAAATAAAAATGAATGTTAGTGAAAGATGCTTAACATTTTCATTGAGTCAGTGGCAGTGCCAAGGCTCCACTTCTGACTGAAACCTGGAGCTGAACCTGGACCTGGACCTGGACCTGGTCTGGTGATTGGGCTTGGCAACCTCCGAGAAGACAACGTGCAGCCGAAATGCCTGCGGCCCTGTTGAAGTTACATACAGTCAACGTTGCGTTGCGTAGCGTTGCCTGGCACAGTGGTCAACAGTTGTTGAAAAAGGCGAAACATAAATAATTAAATACTACAAATATCACTCGATATGTCAATTGTTTAGTAATACTAATCCTACAAACACTGTTTAATATTTTTTTTAATGCTTTAATTTGAATGAAGAAATAATTGAAGTATATAAATATATAATTTAACATATATCGTGACTTTGTCTTAAACGTATTAAATTGCCGAGGATATTACAAATCTTTGATAAAAATATTTTTATTAAAATTCTCGAATAATAAAACAAATACATATAGGTATTTTAGAAAATAAATTAAAAAATGATATGTATACAAAAAAAAATTAGCGTTTCCGGGATATAATCAATTACCGATTGGGTCAAGATTTCGATAATATGCAAATTTCTTGAATTAATACGAAATACTTGGCTTAAGCTCGATTTTTTAATTCCTTCTCCGCAATCAATTTCATTAACAGGGGATTATATCGGTAAAATCAAATGTATTATGCTTTTTGACAATCTTATTGCTGAGTGGGTTTCATTCAATCCGTACATTGTGATTTTTTTTTAGGAATAATGTCCTGAAAACATACTTAAGAAATACAGTTGAACTTCCATAACTCGAACTTCTATAACTCGAATTTCTGTCTAACTCGAGCTAAATGAGTGGCAGTAAACTTTATGAACTTAAGAAAAAGAACTCTATACGTCGAATATCTCCATAACTCGAACGTTTTCTTTGGATATTGGCGATTCCAGCTAGGCAAGTTTGACTGTATATGCTAAAATTAAGAATTTAAAATTTGAATTAAAGACTAATTGTTTTTCAGTGAATAATATGAGTTTTATAATCACTGTGCGATGCGTTTCGCCTGCGTCTCATACTCAAAAGCAGACTGGGACGGAGATGGAGATGGAGACTGAAACTCGGACCGGTGTCAGCTCCGTCATCCTGTTGATTTGTGTTGAGGAAGCAAGTGCTTATGTCCATGGGAGTGTGAGTGTTGCTGTGTGTTATGAATGACGGCGGACCTACTTAGCCCGGGTGCTGCTGCTGATGCTGATGTTGATGCTGATGCTGATGCTGCTGCGGCTGATGCTGATGATGATCGGGGGACTGTAGCGCTTAGATGGATGGCCACGTAAATTTATCATCATGTGCGCCAGAAGACAAAGTAGCAGCCAAGCGGCTTAAAAGCGTTCATGGCGCATGCGCAAGGATCTTAAGAGCAGAGAGGCAAGTCTCACTCAGTCAAGGGGCACAATTAAAAGATGTATGTGTGTTTGTGTGTTGCACATGCAGATGCCTTGCTTTTTGGGGGCCTCCTGCTCAGCTCATCTCTACTCGAGTCGACTCAGTTTGAACGGCAAGTTGAGCTCGTTGCGGCGCGTTTCGAGTGTTGAAAAGTAAGGAAGCTTTAACAAATTACCGCCCAGTTGCCGACACAACGAGCTGTTTATAAAAGTTGTAAAAATTTGCCAAGCCAACACCGCAGACAAGAAAGAGCAAAGCCACGGCCCAAACTCCATCTCCAGACATACATCTCCATGTCGGCTGCGGTGCCTAGCGGCAAACTTGGGCACACAGAGACAGCAGCAGGAGAAGAAGGAGAAGGCGGTGACTGAGACTGGAAGTAAGGCAGTGAAAGGGAGAGAATGAGAGAGAGAGAGAGAGAGAGAGAGAGGCGGCTGGCATTAAAGGAGCTGAAAGCTCTACACTTGGCGCAGGCGCATCGGCACTGCCCAGACAATGCCAGAGTTCCAAGTTCCAACCAAAGTCCCTTTCCCAGTCCCCAATTCCATCCCCAGTCCCTGTCCCAGTCCCCAATCCCATCCCCAGACCCAACCACTGTCCCCAATCCCAACCCCTGTCCCATTTCCTCAGACCTGGCCCAGGTTGCCTTATAAAGTGAGCGTTGAGCGGCTGAGCGTCGAGCAAAGTTACTCATGTCATGACAGCAAACGAGCAGGCAGCAAACTTATGACTGAGTAATTGCTGGTGATATTTATGCGACGAAGCATCCGACGATATGACGATGCAACGCAGCGACTGCGACAGCGACAGCGACTGCGGCAACGTCAACGGTGACGGTGACGGAAACTGCCGCCGTATCTTGGCAGTGGTTGCTGCTTATTATCGCTTGCCCCACAGTGCGTTTCTCATGGCATATCAACCGTCCGCAGACTTCAGACATGAGAGAGCTAACAACTCTTATTCAATTAATTATTTTTTATTTGTTTATTTTCCAAATTTATTTATTTTATTATTTATTTAATATTTTCTTCTTTATTAAACGTCAACTGTTTGCAAAAGTTTTATTCATTTCTCATTTGACCAAATTATTTTTTTTCTTGATATAATGTCATAAAAGTGCGAAACTATCACTTTATTATTTATTCAATATTTACTTATTAAATGAAATCTTTTTTTTTAGCGTCCACCAAAATATCGATCGACCTCAGACATTGGCTCTTCACAACCGCTTGATTTATTCTTGATAAAATTTTGTAAAATATATGATTCGTTATTCGTTTACTGAATGTATTCCTTTTCATTTAACGTCAACTAAAGTCTGTGTACAAAAGTTATAAACATTTAAAACTTGACATCAGATATTAAATTAAATTATGTATTATATTAAATTAAGACAAGGGAAGGAAGATTTAAAGTTTTAGAATACTTAGACAAATTTGTTATTGATTTAACAATAATTGCAAGCATTTTAGAAAGCTTAAGAAAACCTGAACTAGATTAAGATCTAAGACAATAAAGAAGATATGGGGAATGACAAAAATAATAAAGCAGAGTTATATCTAATAAACAGTAATTTCACATTATAAGGAAATAATTTACAAGGAATTTTTTTCGGGTTTTTGTCCATCGTTAGCTACAACATGTTCCGCGTCGGAAGAACGCCTCGTCCTTTGAGGCCATCCACAAATCTACCCATGAAGTCACAAAAGTAAAACCTTGGAGCTTATGAAGTAAGCTTTGACATGAATATAGTCACAGGTTTACATAATGCGATTTAGTGCTAGTGACGCCATCTCGTATGAATCCCTTAAAATTAATTCTAGCACCAAACATATTCGTCAACACACTGTATTCTTCGATGTCTAAATATTTTCTAACGAATATTTTTATAATTTTAATTTCCTAGTCTTTTTTTATTTTAGTATGTTTAAGATGGGTTTGAGTTTTTTTTGCCTCTGTTAATTGATTTCTTTTAAGTATTCGCTAGTTGATTTTCATTCTTTTTTTCTTAGGCAACTATCAGTTCGTAGTAGTTCATTTATTCCAAATTTGAGTAGATCAGATCTGCAAAAAGCTTTTCATTATTTCGAGTGTAGGGAATCTACAGATTCGTTAAGCTTGTAATATTATTTCGAGCGCTTTTGCTTGAAGTGTAGTGGAGCACACACATGCGTATGTGTGTGTGTGTGTGTTGTTATTATTGTTGCTGGTTTGTTTTTAGTGGTTGTTGTTGCTGCTGCTGCTGCTGGTGCTCGCATAACATCACATACCGCAAAACAGTGTGTTTGCTGTCTTTTGGAATGTAAATCATTCGCTAAGTACGCTTGATTTAGGCGACCATCACACTACATTCTTCGACGGAGTCATGCACTGAGTTGGAGTTGAGGTTGGGGATGGAGATGGGCATGGGGATGGGGATGGGGGATGGAGCTTAAGTTGGAGATGGAGATGGAGTCTTGGCCTGTTACTCTGGTACTGACAGATGGCTGCTCGTATGTCTGTCTGAATGTTTGGATGTTTGGATGTTACAATGCAGATACATGAGCACTTTCGAAGCAACTGGCAACTGGCAACCAGGCAACGAATGATGGTGACGGCGATGATGACGATGTTGACGAGGCTGTGGCCTGACGACGAAAGCAATACGCCATACATAACTCATCGCACATAATGAGACTGCAATAATTCACTTGCTCTGCATGCTCGTGATCCTCGCGGCGGCGGCCAAGTGCATATAAAGACACAAGCCAGCGAGTCAGCACTGTTATAACAACAACAACAACGACAACAACCAGACCAAGACCAAGACCAAGACTGAGACAGAGACTGAGATCCAGACTAAGACAGAGACCGAAACTGAAACGGAGACCCGCCGCCTGGGCACTGACTGAACTGAACTGAACTGATCTAAGGCAGCTTGGAGACGAGACGAGACGACTCCACGGTCCAGCCTCGATCGGTCGGACCGCAGTTGGAAATCTTCATGCACTCCTAGTTTTCTGTAATTAAGTGTAATGAGCGTAATTGCTAATGTGTGTAGAGCGCACGCTGCCGCAGAGAGATTTCAACAGAGCTCAGCTGAGATCCAACTACCAACTTCGAACTGCCAACTAGCAACAACAACTAATACTGGCCAGGTTTTGTATGCGATTGCGTTTGCGATTTAGTTATAGCCTCGTTCGTTTTCGACTTGCAGCTTGGTCTTGATCTTGACTTGGCTTGGCTAACTTGGGACTGGCTTTGGCTTTCGTACTCGTCGTCTTGGTATTGGTATTGGTATTGGTATCGGTTTGATTTCGTTTCATTCCATTTGGCTTGGACCGACTTGACTTGACTTGGCTTTGAGTTGAGTTGAGCCGAGTTGGAATCAGTTTGGCTTTGGCATCGTATCGTGTGCACAGCAAGTGAAATTAAAATGTATGACAAAGTGCGTGCAATAATTCGTGCAAGTTTAATGAGTCTCCGCAATGTGGACATTTGTCGTCGTCTAATTGTACTAGATATGGATATTTTAATTGAATGAGAACGATGTCTTATTAGTCGCGGGCAATTAGTCTATTTGTGCCTTCCTCTCTTTGGCTTCAGACGCGAACAGACTCCAGACTCTTGACTCTAGACTCTGGACTCCAGACTTGGTCAGCAACTTGCTCACTTGGCCTGGCCTTAACATTTGTTAATCAAATTGCATTCTTAAACGCACAAGGCATATGGGCAATTTCAAAGTCTATTCTTTTTAATTCTTTTAATATTTTCTTAATCAAATGCAGAAAAGTTGTCTATATACATAAGCAACATTTAAAATAAACACACAATGTTATTACAACACCAATATTACTAACTTCTATTTACCATGTAATATTTTTCATTAATTGTTAACAAACAAACAGTAAACCAATAATTTAATTGTAATAAATAAACTCTCAAAATATGAAATTTGCTTGCTAGCTTTAAATCTAAATCTCTTGAATGATCGAAGTAAAACATAATTTTTAAATATTGTGTGTATTTTTAAATAACTTTTTTTTGGAATCCAATAAATTAATATTAAAAATATATCTGAATAAAAAATTCGTAAAAGGTTATAATATCCGTCAAGTCTAATTTAAGTGATTATTTTTTACTAAAAAAGCAAGAAAAGATTTATTATTTAAGGAAATAATTTTTTTCAAATCTTTATCAACTTGCTCATTTGGAAATATATATGTAGTTCATTCGTCAGTCGGCTTACAGTGATCATGATCAGCATGATCATTAAGATTGTCATCCTTGCACTTGCACTTGCATTTTAATGTCCATTTAGGGACTGGACTGAGCTGGCTGGGACTCATGTCTAGCGATAGTTTGTTGAACTGACAGGACTCGGTTAAGCCAAGTTAACAAGCTAACAAGTTGGGAACGTAACAAGATCAGAAGATAACAGCACATTCCTGACCAGTTGTTGGGCAAGCAAGCAAGTCGCATTTCCGAACTGTTGGCCAAATATTTGTTCGTTAACATCGCATTCGATTGTTAAGTTGGTTCGCACTTTCTAATCCTTCATTTTTTCAAAAGGATTGCTTGTGTCAATGTTTGTCCAGGTACTTGTGAGGCACGTTCTCCCATCTATTGCCTGTCACCTGTCCTCTCAAAATCCTCACTCCCATTCGCATTCTCATTCTTAGTTCCAGTCTCATTCTGAGTCTCACTCGCAATCTCTTTAAGGCAACGTGTGTGTGTTCCCATTGACTGATTGTTCTGGGCTCTGTTTGACCGATTGGCTGGCTCCTTCTGGGCTCTGTTTGCCTTCCCCGTCGATGTGAAGTCGCGATAAGGCGGCTCTTTCGAAAGGATATCGAGGGAATCAAGGCGCGCACGTTCATCAATTCACGTTGCTCGCTAGTTTCCTGTATGTGCATTTTAAATATGACACAAACACAAATACAACAACTACAATAGCAACAATAACAAAACACAAATAACACAAGTCTCAGATGCAAAGTTCGGATTTGGTTCACAGGCCTCGATCATCACAGCGTCGTCGTCGTTGTCGTTGTCGATCGGAGGCTGGCGCCAACCTGGCCATTAATTATAATGATTCCAAGCATTGTCACACACGCACACACGCACAACACAACACATATGCCTGAGTTTGAGTTTACTCCCAAACACGTACATGTCGAAAATTTATAGGTCCTTGGATCGACGAATTCCTCACCTGGGTGGTGGGCCATTTATTTCACCTTTTTGAAGCGCAGAAATGCACACGGCACATTGCACAACCAAAAACAAGAACAATGTAACACATACCAACAACAACAGAAAAACATTTTGCTGGCCAGCCGCAAAAGGTCAAGGGTCCGGCATTCCCATTCCCATTCCCATTCCTCATTCATTGACAATTAAAAACATTTTTCTGGTATTGATCACTTTATTGTCCTCTCCTGTCCTGTCCTGTCCTGTTGTGCCATGTCGTGTCCTGTGTCCTTTGCACTCTCAGCTGCTCTTGTCCTTGTTCTCGTCCCTTTGTGCGCCCTCAATTGAATTAAATGCAATTGTCGTTTCGGAATTTTGAAGTGGGCGCGTCACCTTTGATGTTCTCTCAGTCCTTTCGAAAATTCTTTCATAATTTTTGTCACTTTATGTGAACAATGGATGTGGGTCCAGCAACCAACTGGCCAACAGTTATTGTTTTGCAATTGAAACACCTTTAACCTTATTAAGCGGAAAACTGCACACAATAAGCCAAAAAAGGCCGTGAGTGATCCGCATTGTTAACCGAACATAATTTATATGGGCCAAGGCGCCGCACAGACGGGCCAAATCTTTAGATCACAAGCACATTAACACGGCCCAAACCCTCTGAAGCTGCCAAGGCTCTGACCAGAAGGCAACAAACATCAGTTAACATGACTTTTCTTCAATGGCCGTACAACTTCAATTGAAGTGATAGAATCAGAAATGAATTGACTTCGATCTTTTTGAATACTCTACTTGAGTAATGCTAAAATTATTTTATTAACTTTTATTTTCTCTTATGTAAGTGTTGAAGTATTCAAAAAAAAATTGTATTTTGTGCTTACCATTTTTAAAAACTCTTTTTAATACAGATAGAAATAATTTATTAACAATTAAATGAAAATGTATTGTACACTTTTACTACATAACTAAAACAAAATTAAATATAATATAAAAACGATTAGTTTGACTGGATTCAAATAATAATATTTATTCTCTTTTATTTCTCTATTTCTCTATTTAACTAGTGGACGGTGCTACAGTCGAGCATACTCGACTGTTGGAGATCCCGTACTTACTATACAAAAAAAGTTTTTCATACTAAGACTTGATTTTGACTGATCGTTCCTATGGTAGCTATATGATATAGTGGTCCGATTCCAACCAGATTTGGTCAGGATGTATGGGACCATTATACATGCATATTCTGTCAGTTTGGTTGAGATATCTCAAACAACAAAAAGGTTTTTCATACTAAGACTTGATTTTCTACTGATCCTTCCTATGGCAGCTATATGATATAGTGGCCCGATTCCAACCAAATTTGGTCAGGATGTATGGGACCATTATACATGCATATTCTGTCAGTTTGGTTGAAATATCTCAAACAGCAAAAAAGACAGACATGGCTATATCAACTCGGCTGTTGATGCTGATCAAGAATATATATACTTTATGGGGTCTGCCACGCCTCCTTCTGCCTGTTACGCACATTTTTTTTTGTGACAAATTTAATAGACCCCTATACTTTTTTAAAGTACGGGGTCTAATAAAGTAATTGAATGAAAATGTATATAATAAAATTTAAAATAATATAAAAAACATAAGTTTAATTCGATTCGATATTGATATTTGTTTTCTTTTGTATATTATAGAAAAATATTGATTTTATAACTACAATTTTTGAAAGACTCCTTTCAATAGAGTAAAAATATATTAACAATAAAATAAAAATATACACCTTAACTAAATAAAAAAGAAAATATACACCTTAACTAAATAAAAAAGAAAATATAGTAAATTGTTTGAAAGACCCAAAAAATGTATTCTTGGACTATATATGTGCAAAATGAACTTAAATATAATTTAATTTCCAGTTACACTACTCGTATTTGCTAAGCACTGTTCATATCAAGTTGTTTATTACACACAACAACAAAGTGCTTTAGTCATAAATTACAAATCGTATAAACTATTGAGTGATGTATTTCACTAAATAAAACCAATAACGAGGGTCAATTTCTAAGCGGACAACTCTTCGAAAAAAACTTAAATAAATGCTCGAAATAATTTACTAAATGATAGTGCTTAATTTAATTGCTATTTCAAATTGTGCAATTGTACTGTAATCGTTTATGGAATACAAATTCAACAAGTACTGTAAATAAATAAATCTATAATTTTTTTATGACCCCTGAATTTGATATTATTCAGTTATCTAGGGAATTTAATATTCGCTAAGACCAAAGTATTTATTTGCAATTACAACGCTCGACACCTTGGCACTTGGAAGACCCATAAAAGACCCATTTAAAGTGATGTCAGCACTATAAATGTACATATTCATGAATTGTATATAAAAATAATATTTATATTTTTATGTTAGAGATTTGGAATTGAGTGCTGAATCTATAATTTGATTGCTTCACCGCTGCCAGATGGAAAAGATTTGTTTTTTGCTTATGGTTTTTTTTTAATTCTGTGAAAGATGAAACTGCTGAGACTGCGCACAAAATTGAGAGATTTCAACACCTATTCCCAGGCGTCCAAGAAGTGTCAGAGTCTGAGCCAGCACTTTCGATGCAATTGTCTTGAGATTGCTTTTAAATATATGTAAACAAAAATCGCCGAGGAAACATAAAAAGAACATTTTGCAATTTATTTGACTGTATCAAAAAGCACCACAATCAAAATATAATGTGAATGTAATGTAAACTATATAGAAAAAGAACTGAAAAGTTGAGACTATTGACCATTTCTAGCTGGTAAACAAAAAGTCGAGTGGAATTTGTTTTTCTTTTTTGGAAAACACTTTAAGTGGGCGAAATGCGTTGGTCTTTGGGTTCCAGTTTAAGTTTGGGATCGGTTTTGGTTTTGATTTTTGTGTGTTGGTTTAGACGCATTTAGGGCCCATAAATGTAACGCCATTATCTATAAATCTGCAGCGGAAAACATAACTCAAAAATAACAGAGCAACAAAACAAGCCAGCACACAAAACATAAATGAAATAAGATATTTTTAATTAATTGTCACAGAAAAAAAAAATACATACAAAAGCAACTACAGTTTTATGAGAAGCTGCACGTGACCGCCGGCAAAACAGCAACAGAAAACGAAGACACACAAAAAAACCAAAAAAAAAAAAACAAAAAAAAAAGGAAAAAACGAAAAAAAAAAATATAAACTAAAAAGAAACCAAATAAACATTTAGATTAAATCAGTTCGAGTCGGAGTCCAAGTCCCAGGCACAAGTTCATTGAGGAACACACAGCAAAGGTTCCAGATTCCACAAAGAAATACACATCCGAGGTAACCAAAAGAGAGACAACAATTTAGACATTTCTCATAGAAAGACATAATTTTCAATTTAATAAAGGCCATCGCATAAATACGATCGTAAAAACCTATCAAAAGTTAAGATAGATGAGCGCTACGTGCACTTGCTGGAAAGTCCATTAAAACGGCGCTTCAGGACTGAGAGTGTCCGAAAGGGTTGACACGGAGAGAGAGAGAGAGAGAGAAAGGGATAAGGAGGGAGGAGAGGAGAGTAGGGTATAGGAAGGGAGCAACCTGAGCGAGTAAATACTTAGCAGCAGCTTATTTTTGTTCTTTTTTTGGTGAAT
Source organism: Drosophila limbata (assembly GCA_963924055.1). Taxonomy (NCBI): domain Eukaryota; kingdom Metazoa; phylum Arthropoda; class Insecta; order Diptera; family Drosophilidae; genus Drosophila; species Drosophila limbata. The sequence continues at coordinate 18,136,227 of OZ001351.1, forward strand.
GGTGCATAGTTGCATAGTTGCATGTTTCTCTCTTTTTGAGAAGTGAAGAGAAAGAGATGGAGTTGGTAAGGCAAGGGTATGGGGAGGAAAGGGATAGAGGGTAAGAGGCTGCATCGGGGCCACAATAAAATCAAAGCGATAAGCATCTTTACTGTGTCCCAGGGGCACTGAGAGATGATCGCCTCCGACTGGCCTGACTTGGCCGTCGGCGGCAGCGACTGCAGCGACTGTTGCATATTAAATTGTTGAATCAGTCACTGAGAATCCAAAAGAGAATCCAAGAGACAAATCGGAGCACGTACACAGCGTCCGAAATTAATGACAATTGCTGATTGTGTGAGATAAACGGATGCAGGCGCAGACGCAGGCGCAGGGCAATTGTGGTGGAAACCGCGACAAACAGACACACGCACACACGCACACACACATGCAGACAATGAGGTGAAAGACATTGGTAACACACACAAAAGGAAGCCCCGAGTCGGGTCCAAGTCAACTCAAGTCCAGGGTGTGCGTAGATTCCTCTGCCACGATAAGCCCAAAAAAAAAGAACCAGCGCTCCCAAAAAAAAAAAAAAAAAAATGAAATAAATAAATAAAAAAAACATTACCAAAGAAACAAAAACAACAAAAAATATGCCGAGCCAAAACTCACACAAAACAACAAAATTGTCGCTCTGCTCATGTCGTAAAAATTGTCGAAAAGGAACCCACAGCTATGACAACAACAACAACAACAACAAAAACAAGATGACCAACAACAACGACAAAGAGATCAGTGCAATGCGACTGTGAAATTATTATATGGCTCATAAAATATTTCTACAAGTCTATAAATGCCGCGTAATTTACTTCTTTCTGCAATTAAAAGAATCTCCAGCAATTCGAAATGAAATTGTTTCGGCTTTTATTCTCTTTACACCCTGTGCGAGTGCACACTAGCGGGTATATTGATCGCTCACCAATGCGACTCGGACTCTGAGTCACTCTGAATACCAGGTTAGTAATTAGTTTTTATTTTTTAAAGTCAAAAACCTTGTGCTAAGCATTCTTAGGGTAACTATTGAATGAGCATACCCGATTGCAGCATTTAAACTTGTTTATGTCTTGTTTTGTTTGTCTTGCATTCTCAAGCCAATCGCATTGCAATCGCTGGCATACGCTGCGTATGAGCAATGCAGCTGCTGTCAAGAGATGTGGGAATGAATTTCGAGTTGATGTAATTGATATGGCGCTACGTTAATAGAGGACCCCCCACTCACACACTGACACACACACTCACACACACACTCACACACACACAGACACACTCTGGGCCAATAAAAATCTAGAAAATAAATTAATTGGCAACTAAATACGTAACTCTGTCCTTTTATAAACAACTGAACATCAACGACAAAGGCTTAAATTGAATTTTTCCATCTGTAATGAGTTTCCAAATTGAGCTGAAAAATAGCTGATAATCAGTGTGTAGAATAGTAAATATAATTTTGAAAGATCTTGGTAAACTTAACTATTTGCTATGCTGTCAGTAAAATTGAATCGAATTTACTTAGACCCTGTTCTTTTGTTTTTGTCCAGAAATTTTGTCAATATCGGCTACTGGAAAATACAGAATCCATTTTGTATATTGCATTCCTCTTCTTGTCTATAGTTTCGTATTTGCCAAAAATTAATGTTATTAATGCAAACTTCAATTTAACAAATATTCAATAAATTATTGTTAAAAAAATTTAAAAAAATATTAATATTATTAAGTTTTATTATATCCATCGAAAATATTGAATACAACAACATCTTCAAACAATAACACAAATTTACTTTTTTTCTTTAATCTTTCATAAGAGTCTTAAAAGATTTCTTGATATTTATAAATATTTCCGCAAATTTTAAGAGAGAAACTTATCGGAATTCTAAGCTGAAAAATCGCTCTGATCGGATATCAAAATCGAAAGTATTCAAATAGATAGAAATAGATTAGAAATGTGGATACATTAAAAGTCCTAAAATTATTGTTCATTAGTTAAATTTTTAACTTGTTTCAAGAGATTTGTTGTTACAATGGTAATCTTTAAAGTGATTTTGCTGTCTTGTCTACGATCTTGACCCTGGAAAAATCGAATCGATTTGGCTTTGGATAAATTCAAACATTTTTATCTTCAATATATACTTACGACCTTTTAAGTCACATACCACAAAAAATGCGCATAGTTCAGTTTTGTACTTGAATTTGTAGTACTATATATTTAATTATAAATGTTATACAGTAGTATATACAGTAAATTATATTAAAAAAATGTAGGTACCATATATGTAGGTATGAGTACCGGACTTAAATATAATACTTATAGATCTGTAATGCATTTTCATAGCAACTGGGCGAGATATATTTGCGTACGCGTTTCGTGTTTCGTGTTTCGTATTGGATGGGCGTCGTCTATCAACTATTATCACAGCTTTGTAATACAAGGCAAAAGTCGTGCGATCTTTTATATAGAGTAGGGAATACCTTAACTTACGATCTATAGCGAATGTGCATATTGGTGTGTGTGAGGAATGTGTTTGCAAATAAATAATACGGCGAGCTCTTAAAATAATTATTAAATAGAAAGAAAAATGTTGTTAAATATGAGAAAGGCAATCAAAATGTGTTGATAATAAATAGTTAATGTAGTTACTAGAAATGTTGTATGGGCGTTTCGAAGTTCGGATTCGGATGTCATAGCCGTTCTTGAGAATGGTTTTCAGTACATTAATTAAGGGTAGTTAATTACTAGTCGAATAAATAAAAAATTATAGAATTAAGTGAGCCTTGGTATTGGACATGGTTAGTCCTTGTTCTTGTCATATACGCTCTGAGCTGGAGCTGGAACTGGAACGGTAACTGGAACTGAAACCTCCTTTGGCCGCCTGTGCTGGAATTTAATACGTGGCGTTTTAGGCGCTTTCTTTGTGCTGTGACTCGTGCTGATGCAGTTCTTCTTGCGTTGTCTGGCCAACAGTTGCGTCATCTGCTTGAGGTACTCGATATACTGATACTTGAGGAAAAGCGCATCCAGCTGATGGGGCACGCGTGGAGTTGCGGCAGGTTTGTTGTTGGCCGCAAGCAGCGCCTGTTTGTGGAGCTCCACCAGAGGCGTCTTGAACCTCATCAGACGCTTCTCCATGGGTAGCCGTGGCACGGTCTTGATACGACCCAGGAGCGGCATTTTGGCACCACGATGTTTGATATGCTTCTGGCTGGGCGCATACAGGATATTGGTGGCATTTATGGCCTCCTCTACGAAGCACAGGATATTCCGTGCACTCGTGCGGTAACGCGCCAACTCGGACGACAGGACGCTCTGCTTCCGTAGAAATTCGTAGTCAAAGTGCAGCTGGGCGTGGCGCAGATAACTGAAGGCGGCAACGTAGAATTGCAGATCGTGGTGCACGCGACGCAGCGGCAACTAAACACGTGATAGGAAGAAGAACGCAAGAGAATGATAAATTAGTTAAGTTGAACACTGCTCTGATTCACTGTGATATGAATATGAATATCATATGCAAATTGCTATGAAAGATTATGTATGCTAGTTCGCTTGATAAGTAATTCCTTATATGGCATGATCTACGATTTTTATAGAGTTTTTTTTTTTTTTTTTTTTAGGACTTTTGGAGTAATTAACTTTTGTTAAGTAATTAAAATTGTGTAAAATTAACGTTTGCAACATAAAACTTTAAGAGCTCTTCAATTTCACAAATCACAAAATATTAAGGAAAGCGACTACTTTTAATTGGGAAACATATAAATATGAGACCAAGTCAAACAATAAAATAATATGAATATTTTAGATAAATATAAATGAAGACTTCTCTCAATTTTATTCAGAGCTCTGAAATAATTGAATTCATAATCGCTATGTTGCCGATATGTATCGCGTAAACTGTTATCGGAAATGTTTAGCACGTGGTTTAGGAAAGAAAACCGGTTCGCGTGGACGAGTAAACCGGTTAGCAACAACATCTTCCCTCACCCCTCAATAAAGCTGCTTGCGAGTTGAGTGAACTCTTTGCGCACGTAGCTGATTAATAATCAAAAAAAAAAAAAATCAATCATACGACGCGTTGCCTGAAAGTGAAATCCAAGCCCATTCGCCTATTTGTTGCGTTGTTCGTTCTGCTAGTTACCCACCCCCACTCTCACACCTACTCTCACACCCACTATCACACACACTCTCACACACTCACTCCACAACTCTCCCTCCGCTTCGCTCAACGAACGCCTCGCTTTGCTTTCGGTTTCGCAACGCATTTCGCGGCCGCGTGCTTATGACGTCGGCAGTTGCTCGTTGCTTATTGTTGTTGTTGTCGTTGTTGTTGTCGTTGTCGGCCCGTCATCGTCATCGTCATCTGCTTCGCCTATCGGCGTTCGTTCGTTTCATTCATGCCGCTGCCGGGGGAATCCACGGCTCGCTCATTCGCATGATTCACGCGAGCGCGCGCTTCGTATCGCGCTTGTCTCTCTCTATCGCTCTGTCTCTGCCCGTCTGTCGCTCTCTCCCTCTCTTCCGCTCTGTGTGTGTCACTTACTATATTCGAGTGCCAAGATCGCTTAAACATAACATATGAGATATTGTGCCGCCTATCAGCTTCAAATATGTGCGAAATACTTTGGTTTTTGACGTGACGTCAAAAAAATGCCACGCGAGTTGCAAGTTCTTAGGAAAAGTGTGCAACGTAAGTAATTCCCTTACTTTTATACTTTATTCGCGCTTTTTATTTGCTTGTTTTTTTTTTTTTTTTTATTATACATTCATATGTATACTTTGTTTTCTTCTAATGCGATTTGCGCAAGTTCGACTCATTGGCATATATGTTTATAAATAACTGATTAGCTGGCACACTCCCACTTCCCAGAGCCCCGTCATCATAATTACAAGAATAATAATAAGAAAAAGAGTTGCCTCACTCATATCGAATAGTGGTAGACTCGTAAGCATTGTTAAGTGTAATCGGTTAGCAAGTCATCAATTGTTTGTCGCAATTGACGTTTCCTTTGGTGTCAACATGATGTTTGACGTTTATTTGCATTTGATATGATTGTGGTTGTTGTTGTTGTTGTTACTATGCTTGTTTGCTGAGAATTTATTGCTTAACGCCTATTTAACCATGACCAATTGCCAATTTTATTGGGTTTTTTTCCTATCCCAGTGACGCCAATGAGAAATTCAGCGAAAGCTGTACATTGTTAAGCAAACACTCAAACTCGCACTCACACACCTCCATACTCATACTCATACTTGTACAAGTGTAGTGTATGGAAATTGACTGCATGATAATGAGATTGATGATGATGTTGGCCGTCTAAGTTTAGAATATATTAGCCATCAACCAAAGTAACCAAGTTTGACTTCGAGAGCGCCAAAGATAGAGAAACAAAGTGATACAAAGTGCGATCAACAAAAATGAGAATCAGATAGAGTGAGAGAGAGAGAGAGAGAATAAGAGAGACAACGATAGCAAAGCTGCTTTTCGGCGGTGTTAATGATGAGTTGACGCTTTCGACAGACAAGCTTCAAAGTCGAGTCCAAGCTGTCGCTTTTGTTTTGGGTTCACTAATATACATGTTTAGGGAAAATCCAGTTGAAATTGGTATTTTTTTTAATTTCATTATTGCAGTTTTTACAGTCATGTTAACCGAATGAGAGCCGCAACAATCCAAAAATATCCTATTCGCAGATTTAAGCTTGATTCAGTTGATAGAAATTCATCAATTGTCAGTAATCGGGCCTTAAGAATTGGCCAGTAAGCGTGCATTGTTTGTCGGCCAAGAGACACCGTTAACTTGAGTACTATTCATACTTAGAGGTGACGATCTTATCTTTGATATAACTTTTACCTGATTGTCGCTTTGCTTACAATCTTTATATTGTCTGTTTACTTTCCGGTATTTTTATTAGGATTTATTTCGGTTGCTTGTGTGTTTTATGATATCGCGTGACTCGTATTCTTTGTGTGAGTGTGTGTGTGTGTGTGTATGAACTTGGCTATTAGCACATCATTGCCGACTGAATATTGAGATCAGTTTCCAAATTAAAAGGCATTTGTATATATACAAAATACTTATATATAATAAGTAGCATCTTCGATTTTGATTCGATCAGCATAATGGCACGTGTCCCTGATCAGGTTCTCGACTCAATTGCTGCTTTGTTTTCACAACAAATTAGCTAAACAAACTGGGCATTGGGTAATTGGTTTCATTTTCAGCTCGGAGTTCCAACAAAACGTGATCTCAACAAATGTCGCGTGCCCCTTGAATCTGCATATCATGCGAAGTTCTTTTTATATTTTTTTTTGACTCAATTTATTATTATTTTTATTTGTTTCCTTTTTTTTAATGTGCTGATTATTCCTATGGGCGCTCTATAATAGCTAAAGATTGGGCGGATTAATTTAATTTTGATTCAATTTACTTATAGATTTAATAAGTACCCTCTGAAGTAAATAATTGTGCAGTTCGATATACAAATGTGTATTTGGGGAGTAAACTCATTTCTCTTATTTAAGATCTCTCATTATCAAAAGTTACTTGTATTTATATTACAGAAAAAAATGTTGTTTATGCAGCAAATAAATTGCAGATTGATTGTTCTCATCTAAGACTAAGTTATTGTCTAAATGCTATTTATATTTATATTTAGAATGAAAAGTTTTTGATTTTATGATGATCATAAGAGATTTTTTTCAGTTCGGTTTTCTTTAATGATTCATATTTATAAACAGAAAACTACAAATTAGTGTTTTTAATTAGGTGGGCTAGATTCAGACTCAAATAATTCACCTTATTTGCCGAGTAAATTCGTTGCCACCCTCGCGGTTAGCCCTCACGATTGTGGAACTGAACTCAACTCATATGACTGACTCGCGTTGTGACTTGATTTTTAGCTTGTGACGATTTTTTTGCACCTACGCAATGACGAACGAACGGTGAACGGTGAAATGGCCACTCACGTGACCCGGTGGCAAAAGACTCTAATCAATTTGATTACTTCGCGATTGGATGGAAATAAAAATGGATTCGAGTGATGATGATGATGATGTTGAGACGAATTTAATATTAATATTTAAAATAGCCAATACTTACATTAGGGGTGGCACTGACATTAAGACGAGGCAGAAAATTGTACTGTCCGCTTTGCACCTTCCATCGGTTTCTCTGCGAGATGTCAATGGCCTGATTGGCGGACGTGTCCGGCGCCATGATCGAGTTAACGGGATGTCGAAGTTTATTTTCTGCCTTCAGTTGCCGCAGCTCACGGCCAGTTTTATTCTGTAAGTTTCGGAGCAGCTGAATATTCAAAAAAAAAAAAAATGGAAAGAGGCGAGACAAGATTAATATGCGATTCAGACTCAAGCAAGTTCTTCATTACTAATCAATTGCATTAAGTGTGGCGAAAATAAATAAAATAATATCAAAAAGTAGACATTGGCTTTAAAATAATGATGGCTTAACTAAAATTAAAATCGTTTAAAAAAATATTAAGAAACCATCCTAAATATATTAAAGATATCTCAGACAATCTAACTACTCTTTAATTAATATACTATAATAAAATAATGATATCTGATGAAAATTATACATTTACTGCCTAATATTGACAACAAACTAAAGTACGAGTAGTGAAGTGGATTTAAAAAATATAACAATTAGATTTGAAATTTTGTAAAATTTCCCAAAAGTTAATTAAGTGCTGGGAAATTTCTCCCTGAATAAAGCTATAATCTAACCAGTTGCTTTCTATATACGAAAATTAACGATAAGCAGCTAAATTGTTCAGTTGATGGATTTTCCCACGATCATGTTTCGAGGGATTAGTTAACTTGGATTTTTTTTCGATCGTATAAACTTTAATTTATTTGGGAATTATTGGACATTTTTTATAAATACAATTGAGATATCTTAACCAACTGACAGAATATGCATCTGAGTCGGTTTCATGCATCCTGACCAAATTTGGTTGAAATCGGACCACTATATCATATTGCTGACCACTATATCAGGTATCCCAACCAAACTGACAGAAGATGCGTCTGTGGTGGTCTTACACACTCGACTGTAGGCAGCGAAGCGAGCATGTATAATAAGTATAGTCTTAAATAAATTTATAAATAAATATTTAAATTTTATTTATTACACACCTTTTTATGCTTGGCACATCGCTTCTGTGGCCTCACCATGCTGAGCTGCTCCTCCGGCCCCGGCCCCGTATAGTTGCCCCCGCAACCGTTGCTCCAGTCGAGAACGGAGTTGTTGAGCTCGAGGTGGAAGCGCTCCTTGAAGCTGATGTAGCTGCCGCCATGTCGCTTTTGCACTCGCCTCGTTCTCAGTGGCGATGTGGATAATGTGGGCAGACTGCTCAGTGGCCCCGAGGAGGAAGCGGGAGCAGCGGATTCGGAAGCGGGAACTGCCATTGCGAGAGCGAAGCCGCCGCCGCCGCCAGCGAATTGCTGTAGCTGGCACATGAGGAGGAAGGCGGGAAGGAGGAGGGGCAGCGAAGAGCTCAGAATCTGTGGACGTCTTCGGGCGCTGAGCAGCGTGAGCGGCTTCGCCGTCTGCGACGTTGTTGTTCTTATCCTTGTGTTGGCCGTTTTGATTGTTGAACAAGCACTTGTCGTCTGTCAAATATAATAGATAATAAATACGAATAATATAAATAAAATGTAATATATTAAAATAATAAGTAATTAATATTATATATTTAAAATTAAATTATTAATAATAACTTAAGAAGAAGAAGAAGCAGGAGCCGAAGCTGGTCAGGACTATTAACCCTCTAAGGCTATCTTTGAAAATAATGAAGAAACAGAAGTCGAACAATATTTTCTAAGATGAACTTGGGCCTCTGAATTCAAAAATGAACTCAAAAAAGGTGTACAAGCCTTCGTTTACCTGTAAGATGACAAAATGTTAAAAGTGGCTCAAGGTTTTTTTGGGGCTATCAGTGAAAAAAGTCGGCTGAAATTATTTTTACATTTTAAATTTGTCAATTATCTTTTAATATGTAACTCCAATTCAACAGATTTTGTTGTGTGTGCAGCATAAGAAAATATTGAAATTGACCCTCCCGAGATTTTTCGAGTGAGAAAAACTGAAAAATCACATGGCATGTCCAAGTCAAAATAAAACCACTATTAAAAGCTGCCGAAAGCTTTAAAACTTGTTGCAAATGTCAAGCTCTGTTTATTACCAATAGTTAAAAAATATTTTCATGTTAAAATGCGGATTACTTTTTTAGTTATTGTGATTTAACGGATAAGTGTCTTGAGACACGCTTGGGTGTTAGAGGGTTAATTTGTCGGGAGACATTTTTACAAGGCTTCGTTAAATACGATTTGTCCAAAACGTGCGTGGCCCCGTTATCGTTATCGTTATCGTTTGTTATTATTTCCAATGGCAGTTGTTGTTGCTGTTGTCGTTGCTGTTATAATTGTGTGTGTCGGCTGACATAATTATTTAAAATTAAAGTCTAAATTGGGCTGAATCACCGAGCATTTGCGAATCTCTATACACTGCGCTACAAAGTCAACGAACTTGCATACTTTTGTGAAATACAACGTTGGCTGGAGTTGGAATCGTTGCCATTGCCATCGGCCGTTTGTCTCTTGTCCATTGTATTGTATCTTGTCTTTTCTTTTCTTTTATTTTTTTATAATTTTTTACTTTATTTTCACTCTCTTTCTCTCTCACTGTCCCTCTGTCTGTTCTTGTCTTGGCCCGGACCTTGTCCATGCCGAAAAAACGCCGGCGTCGTTTGCTGACGCATCGCATCGCGCACGCTCTGACTTGTTGCTCTTGCCGAACTCTACCACACCTCCGCCCTAGCCCTCCCACTCCCCTTGCCTCGCAGTCTCTTAGCCACTTTAGCAAAGCGCCCGCCCGCCCCGAACGTGTAAATTAATTTCACATGTCTCGCTTTTGACTCTTGATTTGAATTGAAAAGGTTTTGTCATTTGGCGCTGCTCTTTACTCATCGCTTGGTGGCCAGGCCAAAAGAGCATGGGTTTTGTTAACTTGACCTAGACGCACTCACCTCACCTCACCTCACATCTTTTCAGTTTGAGTTTCAATTGCAGTTACTTATTAAGTTGATATATATATCAGAGTTCTATACCCTGTACTCATAAATTGATTCAGGTGGTTATGACTGCAAGTTTAGATTGATTGTTTAAATGTCACAGAGCACGCGAAGATTAAGGAGTCTAGTCTAAATTTGTATTTATTTATTTTATACACTAACATAGTTTCAGCTGATGATTATCAGTGATTACAGGATATTCGCTGGTCGAACCTCTGCAGCATTTGTGCATTGCCCGCTGATAAGTGCGCGATTTCCCGGAATCGTTGTCAGCTTAACTTTTGTTATGATTGGCCTGTTTATGGGCCAAAGTAGGCTGAATTCTCGAGGCATGTATTTCTTACTTATTTCGTGCAAACTCTTAGTACATAGGTCAGGGTAACTAACTAAATACCTCCACAAATGGAATACAAATGTTGACAGGTGTTTGCAATAAATATCAATTGAATTCAAATTAGAGTGTTTTTAATTGTGATAGTGATTTAATTTAATAATTCATTAATTTTACATATTAAATATATTTAGTCTCTTACTTTTCCTTTTCCTGTCTCCCTCTCTAATCACTTTATCACATATTTGATATGCGAATTTCATCACGTACTCGTTACAGGCCATTCATTGTTAGTAACCACAAGTAAATACTCTACACTCGCATTATAAATACTGATTTATTTATTATATAGTTTATCAGTAGGACGACGGGTTCCCCACAAATTTTTCTTTCACAATGCACGACAACAACAACAATAATAGCAAAGATTAAAAATTGTAATGTCAAGCGAGCTTTGACTTTTTCGAACTCAAGTGAACAGTTTCGTGAATAACTGAAAATAAATACGCACCATTTACACATCAATTGTCCAATGAGTCCTGTGGAAATTCCGCTGGGATATGGAAATTTTGCTGCGTCACACAAAACTTTGTAGCACTTTTAATTCACCAAATTCGCAACAGTCTGTATTTTCGCGGCAATATTACAACTTTACTCGTAATAACAAAACGACGGCAATTAAAAAAAAAAAAGGAAAAAAAATATCGGAGTATCTGCAAGATATACTCGTATTATTGGAAAAATGTCGACGCGCTGCGTTTGACTGCCTGTTTTGATTTGATTTGATTGCCTGGCGATCGAATTCGAATTCGTTGGCTGTCTCGGGGGCCTCTCGATAGGTATTCGAGTGCGAGTATGAGTATTTGCCAACCTTGCAGAGAGTGAGTGTCGAGTGTGGAGTGTAGCAGAGAAAGAGGCAACGCCAAGTGTTGTGTTGCAGTTGTGGAAGTGGAAGTGGAAGTGGCAGAGTCAAAATCAAAAGCAGAGCACAGTCCAAAACGCGTGTTTGTGTGCGAACTGAACTCTTCAGTTACTATGAGCGAACTAATGAGCAGAAGTCATTTACTTGTGAGTGTGGCGCGCAGATTCGCGACCGCCTCTCTCTCTGTCTCTGTGTGTGTGTGTGCGTGTGTGTGTGTGTGAATATGAGTGAGTGTATCTGAGTATACACGTATGCTGAGTAAGCGCTGAGTGTATCGACAGTCTCGTGTTTGTATCTGTGTGTGTGTGAGCTGACAGTTAATACGGCGTTCTCGTATTAAAGTTAGTCGCTGCCAGGCGATAATTATGTTTACAATCATAATAACGATGATGATAATGATTATATCGATAATGATAATGATGGAGTGACTCGGCAAACGCTTGTCACCCCTCTTAACCTTTTTTTCCACCTCGAATCGCTTTTAATTGCGGCAATACGATTAGGAACAAGCTAATGCCGAAACTCCAGAGCTTTCGAATTCTCCCAACAGCTGTTGCACACATACATACACACATATGTACATATGTGTATGGTAAAAACGCTCAAGCCAGATGAGCGTCGGTGTCAGGTGAGAATCAGCGTCAGCCGGCGAACGTTCGTTCTCAACAGCTGAGCGAACAGAAAAAAACAGTGAATAACTGCGTTTCTGATGCCCTACAAACATCAGACGTGGGAGGGCCAAAATGGGGCATATCGATTGTGGCGACAGTTTATCGCAAACTTTGTAAAAATCTTAAATAATGGTTAAATAACCCTTAAGTCAATTTTTAATATCAAATTTTTATTTGTCAAAATTTAAATATTAGATTTGCTTTTTTAATAGTAGAAAAGGCTTTTATAAATCATTCTTCTTTTTTTTTTGTGAAAGAACTTTTGGTCAGCTGCCTTTAGTTGACATTAAACAAATAAATAAATTTTGTATGTAAAGAAAACTATTGTACTCTATTTTTTATACTCGAGCGATTAAAATATTATTAACAAATAATTATCTTTCATTATCCATGATAATAATAGTAAAGTCATTTTGTATACAAAATAAATAAACAGAAGTCAGTTTTGAATTTCGTATATGAATGCATAAATTAAAATCAAAATTATAACTAACCAAATTTGTGTGATGTAAGTCAATTATTAAATATATATGTTTATTTATTTATTATATTAATTGCATAATTGTAAGTTTCGTTATTTCGATTTTTTTTAAGAATAATTCCGTTACCTTAAATACATATACGTTGAGAAGTTTATTTTCATGTAAAGCGTTCAGCTTTTTAGATGCTTATTAAAATGTAAATTAAATACTACTAATAAATACGATGTTTATAATCTTTAAATGTGTATTTTTTAAAATTGGAAATTTAATTATACATAATTATACTTACATTTAAATTATCTATATGTTATACCAACTGAATCTTTATGATCTGTTGTAGCTCAACGTTGAGTTCGTTGAGAACTTTGCTTTAGATTTACCGCTACAAACTGCAATGAGAAGCTCAGTCATTTTATGAGACACTCTCACCCAGATATTCTTACGCTCTTCCCTCTCTATGTGTGTGTGTGTGTGTGTGTGAGGGGGTTACCAGCTGCCATTGAGTGAGCGTTGAGCATTAGATACGCTGAGCGCGTGACTTTGACTCTGACTCTCTTTTGTTTAGTTTGACCACGACATTGATTTCATTTGCCATTGTTGTTGCTGTTTTCAGTACCGTACGTTGATGACACACACACAAAGAGAGAGGGAGAGCCACACACACACACACACACACAGCTCGATCAGCTGTTCAATCTAGATGGATCAGACGCTACCAGCTGAGAGCTGAGCGCATAAGAGTACCTTAGATATCTCTGCTTCTCTCTCTCTTTGTTTTTATTTCTGTCTCCCTCTGTGTTTGGAAAGTAAACAAAATGAAAAGAGAGCACAGGCATTTGACGATTATGCCGGAACAACACACAATTTCAATAAAATAAAAATAGAAATTAAAAAGGCCAATTTAGGAAATTATCGATAAGGCGACAGCACGTTATTGACAGGCGTGGCACGTTATCAAATTATGTGGCTCACTTTCGCTGCCATAATCGACCCACTGACAGGGTAAACTAAGTATGCTATTCTGCCTATCAATCACTTCCGATTTTTACCCCTGGGATTGGGGATGGCGAGGTACAAAATATTATTCATCGCCGGCTCGAACTTTGCTGTCTTGGCGTGACTAGTGTGAAACACAGGTGGGCAGTGTTGGGTCACACACACACACACACATGCGCTCACACACAGTTAAGCAACGACGTCACAGCCCGTACAAAATTTCAGTTATTTCCGTTCAATTTCACCAGAATTGAGATATTACTCATACGCGCCGGTGTCTGCCAGGCAGCCGGCTAGTCGAAGCTCGCTCTCACGCTCCAACACACGCACACATAAACACTGACACACTCACACAAACACACACACTTACACACCCATACACAGAGAGATACACTCACTTGTTGATTGCTGGCGTCTCATTTGGGTTCATTCATGAATTTTTTCGCGCCGTTTCACGCCAAGACAACCGCCAGACCAGTCAAAGGCAGACAGAGATGGCGAGATCGAGGACAGACAGAGAAGACGATAAACATTGTTGTACACGTAAATTGGTGAGCTAAATTTCACCATACCAAAAACATGATCAATCTATAAAATATTGAGCATTTGTTACTCATGGAGACGTCGCCAAATGGAGGCGACTCCGTATCCTCCCCCCTCATTTTCTGTAAACGGTATTTTCGCCGCATGATTGGGCCAAGCTATTTTTAAACTATTGTGTCGAGGCATGGGCGTGAAGTTTTCATTTGGTAATTTTGGTTTTTTTATTTATTTATTTATTGTGATTGTACTCCAATCTTTCGTTAGTTGTTGCCGGGGGTGAGCAGAGCCTTCACCTCTACGTTTAGCTCTACCTCTACCTCCACCAACATCTTCGCCTCCACAACAACCTTGATTCTCATTTCGGGGGCCTTTGCGGCATTTAATGTGCCTATTTGGCATGCATGTGGTATATGTGTTGATTCAATTGGGTTTTTATTTTAACCGGGTCGTGTGAGGCGCCTTTATTTATTGCCTAATATGCTCGCTATTAGACACCGAGCTACTTAGCAATGTCTAATGCATGACGGTGGCGTATGAGTAATATTTGGCATATGACAAGCTGGCTAAATACCAAGCCAATAGTCCGTCTCAGTTAATTGAAGTTTGATGCGATAATTAAATACCAAGTCTTAGTATGTTGTTATTTTCAAATAAAGTGCTAATTTTTTTGGAAGCTAATTAAAATTGCAACATTATTTAAGATTATCAGAAAACAATTTTTTTTACAATTTTGTTACCAAAAAATTAATTATTAATAAATGGAATTAATTTTTTTTTGAAATTTAAAGCTATTTTTTCAAACTTTTTTTTTAACTGAACTATTTTTTTATTTGTTGACTTTGTACTTTTAGTTGACATTTAATAAGTAAATATCTGTACGTAATTTAGAAATTTATTTGCAGATTTAATTATTTATAATTTTACAATTATTATATAAAATAATAATTAGACAGTATATACTTATCAGCCTTATGCTATAAATGGGAATAAATTGTACATTTACATTGCAAAATTTTTAAAAGAAAAAGAACCATAATAATAATTAAAATCAAATAATTACAGTATTGAATAATAAAAATATGTCAATTGAGAAATGAAATGGAAAGCCCACTTAAAGTGGTAAAATGTGTGCAAATCATTTGACAACCAATTAATAAATAAATAATTAAACAGCTGCAAAGTGTAGGCACACTATAGGGTAGCTCAGTTCGGATATCAATGGATAGAAGCGATTGCAGTCGGCTGCGGTCTTTGAACTTGGCCGACCGCCAACAACCAACTGCCAGCTCACTCCATGACTTGGATCGCAAATATTTCTGACGACACACAAATTGTAACCACATAATGCTAATTTACTGTCCAATCGATTTGAAACAGCAACTAAAATGCAGCGTCGAACGGCGAATGTCGAATGCCAAAAATGACTCATAAAATATAATTCACGGCTAATGAAGTTTTCTTCTCCCTTTTCCTCTTCTGCTTTTGTGCAGCGTTGGGACAACGTATTTGTTGTTGTTTTTATTGTAACGATAGTTATAGTCGTAGTTGCTGGTAACCAGCAATTGATAACACAAATTCATTCATATTTATTTAGCTGCAGTAGGGCTAGGTTCATTCATTCATACTCGAAGTCTGTGCTCGCCCGTGCGTATACGTAATACGTTCCTAAATTAATAAGTTTTCATATTTATTTATGCAAAAATACTACAAAAAAAAAGAAATTAAAGAGTCCAAGTCAGAGCTTAATACTCTTGCCCCCAAAACGGTTATGGCGTGTAGCAAATGCGAGAGTTGGTCCAGTGGACGGTCGAAAGGAGGGAGGGAGGGTGTGCGGGGGGAGGGAATAATACGCATACAGAGAGGGGGATGCTGCCCCATTAATGGCCGGCAATTTGGTGGAGCGCTGTGCGCAGTGTTTTCATGTTTGCCGACTCTCGAAATTTAAAAGTTTCACACATAACAATGTGCGAAGGATGCAGATCGGCAGAGCCAAACTTAATTAGCGCCCATTGCAAAAATATTTACGGCAAAACAAAATAACACCCATTAAGCAAAAAAAAAAAGCAAAAGAGGAGCGCAAACGCGTGATGATCAGTGGGCAACGCCCCTGACAAAGCCCAAAAGACGACGCACAGACGGACAACGGACCACGGACCACGGACCAGAGACCACGTTCAACATCCAACAAGGGGCACCCAAAAATAAAATAAAACAAAAACAAAAACAAAGCAAGACAAAAGAAAAGAAAACACATGCATGAGCATCAAAGGCCGCCACAGGAGCACGTTGCAGCCTGGCCATGGGAGGTGCAAACGCCTCAAACTCAAACTCAGTCCCAGTCCCAGTCTCAGCTTTAGTCTCAGTTTCAGCTTCAGTCTGAGCTTCAGTCTTAGGTCGGCTAACTGTCCGTTCCGGCCGCGGCCGTCATTATAAGCCGTCACCTTGTTGTGTAGACATTGGCCATGGCCACCGCACAGAGCCAACAACCAGAGTCAGAGTCAGAGTCAGAGACGCAGACAACAACAACAACAACAACAGTAACAACAACAAGTAGATGAAGACCATGCAAACTGCTAATCCGGTTCGGATTCGGGTTCGAGTTCGGCGGCAATCGCTGAAGTGAAATCAACTCGTTAACTCGTTACCAAAACTGATCCCATTTAGCGGCGCATCGCAACGCGGCGCCAGAAAAAACAGGCTAAACGAATGCGCTACACTCTACATTGAATGGGGCTAATTCATAGTTGACAATCAAGGTAATTGCACTCATGAATTACTATATATAAATACAGACATGCATATTAATTTTAGTTTATCTGGCATACAAGTTCAACTTAAAAAACCAAAAGAAATAAAAGGATGTGCAAAAATTTATTTCTTGAAGAAGTAATTTGATTAAATGAATAATATTCTGTATATGTATGTATAATAAAATAGTGTATAAACTTTGTTAATTTCAGTAAATATAAAAATCTAGATAAAGGACATGGAAGTTGGTGGTTTTGATTGTCTTGCTGAGTCCAGATATAGTCTTCCGATTGGATATATAAGACAGTTACACATTCAATTTATGAGAGTTGGTTTAAATATTTAACAAAACAACAAAAATATTCAAACTAAACCCCAATTTTTATAGGAATGTAAAAGCCAAGATACAAGCTGAATTATGACACTACTCACTAGCGTAAATATAAGCTTATTTATTTATTCACTTAGTTTAATGTCAACTAAGAACAGTTGACCAAAAGTACTTTTGAAAATTAAAGTTAATGTTAATTTTAATATAAATTAAATTTATACTGTCTTGTCAGTTGATATTTTTTTATAAAAAAGAGTTTTTCAATTATTAACACATTGCGTGATTTAGTTAAAATACCCTCTGGAAGGGTATCAGAAATAAGCGAAGACGCATCCGCGTCATCAGCATCATCATCACCAACACAAAGACCAACACCAACACCAACACCTTCATCATTATCAGTGGCGGCGGCGTCTTCGAGTTTGGATTTGGAGTTGCGACTTGGACTCTTAGTTGGAGCTGGAGCTGGAGTTGTTGTTGGAGTTGGAGTTGATGCTGACGCTGAAGTTGAATTGAAGGAAGGCGACGGAGGCGGAGGCGGAGACGGAGACGGAGACGGCATCTTGGCCTGAGGGTTGTAGTAGTTGGCGCTGCTTCTCTCTCATCGGGATGGACCCGACAATTGCCTAGGGGCATGTGGGGCATATATTGGGGATTTGGGGCATGGTAGCTCGATGCGAGGTCCAAAAAGTAGGTGGTTATGATGATATACTTTGGCTGTTTGGCTTAGCTGTTGAAAGCGACCTTATGCGGCTTCCGCTGCAGCCGCGTCGATGAATTTCCAGAGTCGGCAATATTGTTGCATGGCAATTGTTTTTGTTGTTCTTTAGAGTCTTGGATAGGGACAAGGGATAGGGGCTTAGGGGAATAGGGATACGAGTATGCCTTGCCGACGACGTCGCGACGTCCATGTTATTAACTTATTTTCAACCAATAAAACGGCAATGAAGCGAACGAGCCGAAACGATCGAGGCGAAACTCGGCGAGAACGGAGGCACAAAATGCGGTTCCCACAGTTATTATTTTCATAGGCTGAACTATTTGGTGTGGAAGTAATGCGATGACGGTGGTGTCCACTGATGATGACCACTGATGTCCAGTGGTGTTTTCAGTGGTGCCAGTTTGCCAGTTGCGACGATGGCGCCTCATTTGGCATTGGTGTTGATTGGCCCAGGCAAAAGTGTCAAATAACAATGGCAATGGCAATGACAGAGAGACACAGCACAGAGCACAAAGGATAAAGAGCTGAGCGAGAAAAGGAAACTGATAGGGGCTTGTGAAGGGAACAGGGAGGGGCAGGAGACAGGCATAGGGTACAGGAGACAGGAGACAGACAAAGGGAAGCGCTACAAGTGTTGCACAAATTGTTGATGGCGCCCAACTGATGTACTCTGATTAATGAGTAGCCATTAATCTTGCACAGCAATGGAGCACTTGCTGCTTGCTGCTTGCTACTTGCAACGTTCTACTTGCCACTTGCCTCACCTGACTATAAGAGAACTCTCAAGCACACACACACACTTGGAGACCACACAAAGCGAGAGCTCGGTAATTGCAATAAAATCAAGAGTGAAAAGAGACAAAAAAAAAGAATAATAAAGAAATACAAAACAAAAGACATTGAAATACCCAAAACGAGATTAATAATTATGTAGAATGATAGTTCCTTTTTTGTCGTCGTCGTCGTCGTTAAATCCCCCGTCGCAATCTCCGTTTCAGTCATAGTGTCCCCGTTCCCGTCTCAATTCCACTTTGAGCGTCCTCATTCCCATCAGCATCATCATCATCGTCATCACCATCGTCATCATCGTCATCAGGATTCATCCGCGTCGTGTGCTCGCTTACGACTTACACGAGACTCCAGACTCGAAGCGTTGTGTGTGTTTTTGTTTTGAAGTGTACAATTTCACAACATTTAATTCAAGATTTGACGGCAACAGGTTCGAATTCAAGGATTGAGCGACAGGTACACACGGACATCGACATGGACATGGACACGGACATGAACATGGATTCGGACACGGACACTACAATTCAATCTTTCATTTATATTTTTATTTCATATACCTATATAGAGATGTGTGTTTTACTTTGCCTTCTTCTCATGTTCTTCTCGCATTTTTTTCTCATTTTACAACGAGACCTCCCGCACATGTAAAACATGCCGATTCATAATTCCGCATTTTATTTTTTAAGGAGGCAACACTGAGTGGAGTAGTTGATGATGAGCAGCCGCCGCCGCCGCCGCCTCGACCGCCTCACACAAAGGTTGAATGACAGCGGCAGAGAGTAAAAAAAAGAAAATTGAGAAAAAAATAATAATAATAAGAGAAAAAATTACTAAACTGAACTGCCTCACGAGATAAACATCGGCGACGAGGCCTGAGCAGCCGAAACGACCACCCGAGTCCCGATTGGAACTTACACAGACCAAGTCCACGGTCTCAAAGTTCCCCAGCTCCAGCCAGCTGGAATGACAGATTGGACCACCATTTGCACATGTGACGAGGATGAGGATGAGGATGAGGCCCAACCTGAGGACTGAGAATGAGAATGATGCGGCGATCGTCTGAGACAATAAAATACAAATCGGCGAGCGGACAGAAAACTTATGCTGGACATGTATTGTACATGGGGGAGGAGGAGGAGGAGGAGAGCACTGTGACCAGAGATAAATGATAGAAAGGCAGAGAACAAGATAACTTCGGACACGGACTGCCTAGCAGCCAAGTAAGCAAGTGACAAGTATCGAGACCAGCTTGAAATTCACAATTTTATGGTTATCTGGAATTATTCATCTAATTTTTAATTTCCCTAATATTGACAGATTTGTGGAAGCTCAAATTTGACAAAAAGACGATACACCTCGATACGCATCGTAAATTAAGGTAACACTAATATATTTCTAGTTCCATCAACGTTTAAAAAATTTTTAAGATGTGAAATTAAGTAATACTTTGATTAAAATCACCCTGGACAACAAACTTTGTGTGATCAATATTAGAAATGTGATGAACATGATTCAACTAAAAATGTATATAAGTTTATCGGGTTAAAATACCATTAATTTTAGACAAAACAAAACTTAAATATAATATGTAACTTCGATATCAAAAGTTATTTCTAACATACGAGTATTATGTTTGATCGATTAGTTTAAAAGGAAACAGGGAAGAGAAGAAATACAAGCTGTGAGTAGAAATGATGTATGGACTCGGCTTCATCACCTTGAATATGATTGAACAGTTTTAAATGCTTTAATAAATATATAGAAGATATAATTCAACGTGAAGTCCGATTGATTGGTCAACTACAAAATTAGTAAAACAATTATTAAATTTGATTTGGTATTTAATTATCGTCTTTAACAAAGCAGGATAAATTTTATTTATCTAACATCAGTTCGTTGCGTGCCGCAACTTTAAAATATTGATTAGTTAACTATATCCAGGCAAGCAATGTTAAATTTAAATTCGATTAATTCTTAAATTTGTCCGATCAAAATGCTATACTTTTATATACATAGATATTTAATTAATTCAGAATACGTGTATTATTTATCTACTCGTATTAGTGATATCCATATACGTAGTACTATGAGTACTCGTATCACAATTACGAATGCTATCCCATACCATTCCATCCAATTCCATCACATTAAATCGAAAGACAAATGAAGCAGCAGCTAAAGCAGAAATACGATAATTGAGTGCTCATTTGTCTTACACGCAGAGAAGGTAGTTTCAGCCACAGATACAGCTGGAGGGCAACAAGGGGCCAAGGAGTGCTGAGAAGGTGTTGTGAAGTGAAGTGGAAAGGAGTGGAGAGATATTCAGTCAGTGGCAGGTATATAATATATGGTATGGTATCCGACTACACGCGTTTTCATGCCCACATTGACGCAGCCCAGGGCACAAATCTTTATGACAGCGCCTCGGATTTGTAAGCTGCCCCCGAGTGTTGCAACTCCCCCTCTACCGGCCATTCTCTTTCTCACTCTCTCTCTCTCTCTCTCTCTCTCTCTCTCTCACTCTCTCTCTCTCTCTCTCTCTCTTATTTGTGCCCTGCATTACTGTATCGAATATCCTGGCATTTGGTTTTGAGCAAACGAATGCACTCTCTGCTTCTCAGTCCACTTATGCAATGGGCCTTTTTCAGATGCATTCCACAGTTAAATGAATACCAAGCGCAATTGTTGTCGTTGTTGTCAGTTGACGGTTGTTGTATCTGTTGTTTGTCGGTTGTTTGTCTGACATAATTATAGATCCATCAGCTGTTTGGGCCACTTGCAGTTAGACTTGTATCTTAAAGCTACAACGCCACTTGTTTTGATTTTCCTCAATCTCAATTGTTTTGTAATGGCAACTGCAACTGCAACTTGCAACTTGGACAACTCTGCCAATGCAGCAACAGCAACTGCCATCTCGATAACTACACCCCATACAGATACATTTACAGAGACACATGCACAGATACAGATACAAGTAGAGCTCACAAATTGATAAGCAAGACTCGTACCGAAGAATTGACAAACTGAATGACTGACTGATTGACTGACTGGCAAAGACAACAACTACAACAACAACAATATCACTTGCCGCTCATTCGATGGCAAATTAATATAATTATCATTGCACGAACCGGAATTACACGACCAACAACAATTGTACAACACAACACAACATAATACAACGACAACAACGATTCCAACTACACACGTCTCCATTTCCATCTCCGACTTCAACTTTAACTTCGACTTCATCCTCTCAATGGATTCAATACGAACTGCGAACGACCAACGAAAACAAACAAATAAACAATCAAAGACACTGCGAAACCCATAATTAACGCCGCAAACGCAAATATTAAGCCACAATCGAAGTCGGAATCAAAGTCGCAGTCAGAGTGGCATTCACAGCATTCACAGTCACGTTATCGATCGCCGCAATCTGTTGGCCTGTCTAACTGCCTGCTACTATGCACGTTTGTAAGTGCGAGTACTTACATATATCTTTCAGATACGCATTGCATAAAGTGTACTCAAACACAATCACACACACACACACACACATACACACACACACTCACACTCACTGAGTCAAACTCACTCTCATGTGGTGTATGTGCAGTAGCCAAGTGTGAAACAAGTGGCGCTAGTTGCCAACTAACTGGCTTAGATCATGGCTAGATACGAGCCTGAGACTAGTTAGTACTTATGTACGTAGTTAGTAACTAGCCAACTCAAGGAGGGCGTAGCTGTTGCCGTATCTCGAGATGCATGCAATAGATAAATATACATATAGATATTTGTATCAATATTATCCTTCCCTTTAATTTCACATCCTTCTTTTGTGAACAAAATTACAATAAATAAAAAACAATTTAAAAAAAACACACAATTATTTGAATTACCTGAGTTTCAATAACAAAGAAAATAATAATTTGACCAAACCCGAGTTTTATTTGAAAACAAATTTAAATAAAAGTTCTTCTTAACTTGAAATCTTCTTATATTGGATCAACATATAAGAATTTACTTTTCGATAACAAATCGCAATCTGATAAGTTTAGCACTCCATATTATTAATAGATTTTGATGATTCAAAAATTTCAATCTTCCAGAAGATTGCACAGTGTCTGAAATGATTAAACAAATTTTATGACATTTATCTGGGTCAGGCATATTAATTGTTAGAAATTTGAGTGTAAGCGAAGTTCAACAATGTGCTAATAATTCTAAATAAATAAAATATACGAAATTTTAATATGTTGATCACTCAGTTTTTAATGAGCCAGTCTTACTTTTGCTATATTACTATATAATAATACATATTATTATATCAATATATTATTATTTTGTTATGTTAGTATGTTATTATTAAACAAGAACTGCATATTTATGAGAACAAAAAAGCATATGCAATATTAACGAGATAAAAAAAATTATCATTGTTTAGGATAATTACCTGTAAATTAATTTATAAAATACATTTTTTTCCGATATGTTTATGATATGTGTTACATATTTACAATGCTAAAAATTAATATTAAATTCCAGTATCAAACTTCATAATGCCAATATTTGATTTTAAATAAATTATTATTATTTATAGGTTGTTTTGTAATTTATAAAAAGATTGATTTACCACAAAAACAATAATTTATTCCCTCATTTTAAGACAAAGCTTGTGTGTATTTGTCTTTCAATATAATCCTTATTTAACATTACATGTGCATTCGTGGTTGCTCCCTATAAATATTCGAATTGCTGCTATGCTGTGTTTTGGCCACATTAATCTATGATCCATGACTCATTTAGGTTTTCCTGTCTGTACTTAGGGCAAACTTAAGCCAGAACTGGAACTCAGAAGCGCCGAGTCGTTGATATTAGTAATGGCCCAAGGGAAGTTAAAGCAATAAAGTGAAATAAAAAATTAAAAAAATAAAAAATTTAATAGTAAATATTTTGCAGCAAAAAGGGAAAAGGCAAAGCAACCAAATAAATACTTTTATTGTATTTTATTATATTGAATAAGGAGAAATACTTAGGCCCCTTTTTTTCAATGTCTAAATAAAGTGTTTGATAACTATTGAAAATATATTTTGTCGTAAAATATATAGAAATTACTGTCAAATTTTAAACTACATATGTATATCTTAGATAAAGTTTACATGTATATTGAGGAAACCGCCCTTATTCTAATAATAAGATTTATATATAAGAAGTTCTTATATTATATTGTCATTTCCAATCTCCAATCTAATCGTTAATCTAAGACAGATACTCACAATATCCGAATTTTAATTTAATTCAGCTGGAGTCAATTTTGATAGATTTTAATGACCAATTGGGTATTTGCGAAATGTTTACAACTGATTGAGTTGTAACTGCGCCAGGTGGAAGTTTTCAGTTGTCAGTTGTCAGTTTGCAGTTTGGCAGTTGCATTTGAAGTTGTTTGAATTGCATTTCAGATGTTTTGACAAGTGTCTTGTTAACAAATGTAATTAAATGTAATTAGCACACCTCCAGCGGTTGAACAGTTCAATTAGAGTGTGCTGCCTAGAATTGTTGATGGTAGTAAGGGGTAAAGGAGGGGCAAAACATTGCTAGAAAAATACGAGTTGTTGCACAGCAGCGGCAACAACTGTGGCAACTCTGGCAACAGTCAAAGAAGTTAACGTAGCCACATCTGCAACTGCAACTGCAACTTCTGACTGTAGAAATCGTGACTGTGACCCGCCGATCCGATAAAAGTGGCAAGCAAAAAAAAAAAGCGCAAAGCACATAAGAGAAAAATTTACCCACCAGCAGGATATATTTAAGATTGGCCCAAAAGACCACAAATGTGCGGACGTGGACGCGAATGCGAACTCAGAAACTCAGAGATGCAGACCCACCGATGGCGACTCTGGTGACTCTGGTGATGGTGACGGTGACGGTGACGGTGACGATGATGCAGATGATGCTCATGATGATGACGATAATGATGATGATGATGATGATGATGAGGCACAAAACGTTGCACACTGCCTGCTAGTCTTCTTCTTCTGCTTCTGCTTCTTTTCCTGTGGCATTCAGGGCTGCCTTGCAGTTGATTAAGCGACCGCTTCGGCGGCGGCCACGGCAAACAAATTTGCATATTTCATTGAGCAGTTCAATCAAATGGAGGACACCAAAGCCGGGACTAAAAACAAAACGTGGACAAAGGTATTTTGTTGTTGTTGTTGTTGTTGTTGCAACGTGGCGAGATGCAAGCAGTGCGATTAAGTCCGAAATAACTCATTCATACGCAGCCGTGAAGCTGGACAGGATATGGCACCGTCATCCGTCCATTGGCAACATTCAGTCTCAGTCTCTCCCTTTCGCACTCGCTCTCTAATTCCATCCCTGTCTCTCTCTTTTATTCGCTCGCTCTCTCTCTCTCTCTCCCTCTCTTTCTTTCTCTCTCGGTCAATATATGTGTGCCTAATCTGAGGAATGTCATCATTGCTGGCAGCACCACAGAACAATGGCCATGGCCAAAATGCAAGTGGAGCCTCACAGCCTCATCCTTTAAGCCTCAAACTGTGACGGAGACTGCGACTGCGACTGCGGCTGCGTCGCTGACTGCAACCAGAGTCGCAATTGACAGTCAGTCCAAGATGGCGATTTGATCAGCAGCCATCGCCAGCCAAGATGGCGATGTGCAGGGCATTTGCATAAAAGCTCGCCCACTCGCCAAAAAAAAAGGGAAAAAAAGGGAAACAATTCACAACCATCTCACTCTCACTATTACTCTCTGTCTCTTTCTCTCTGGCCGCTGAAGCGCACTTAATGCGGGCGGACACTAAGCCACGTGTGAAATTCAATAGCCGGCTCTTCTCTTCTTCTTCTCTCTCCTTTCCGCTCCTCTACTCGACTCTCCTCTACTCTCCTCTCCTCGAGTCTTCCCGTCTCGAATGTCGTCCGCCTGGACACCTCGTTAGCAACTCTCCGCTCAACTGCTGACGCCGACGTCGACGCCTGTGGGGTCCCCAATCCCAATCCCAATGCCTTTACCAATCCCTTTACCAATGCCTTTACCAATCCCTTTACCAATTCCTTTACCAATCCCTTTACCAATCACTTTACCGAATCCAATCCCAATCCAGGCGCGCTCGTTTCGGTTTCGGTTTTCATATTTTGAGGTTCACCGATGTGTTAACAGGCGGCGGCTGTCGCATATTAGGCGGCCCATGACCAGATACCAGATCCCAGTTCCCCTTGGCCAACACATACACATACTCATACACACACTCAGACATATTCACATCAGCACATCGATGGCCACGTTCACGTCCATTGCGATGCGCCTGACGAATTTCGCAGGCAACAGGCAGAAAAGAGAGGAGAGAAGACAGTAGACAGTAGAGGGAAGAGTGAGGAGACAGGAGTGAAGAGTGAAGAGTAAAGGGAGAAGGGAGACGAGTGTAAAGGGGGAAGGGAGACAGACTAAAGACGCAACGATAGCAAGTGTCACGTCAAGCACATAAATTAAATGCACAACAACAACTAAAGAGCAGCGCTTTTTTATAATTTAACATAAACCGAATGCCAATTGCTCTCACAAAGCTAGTAATGTTTTAAATAAGTCGAAAAAACAGACAACTCGATTTTAGGTACTTCGATTTCAGGTACTTTAACTCGATATTTCTTTTGACAATATATCGACAGATCTATTTTGGTTTTGACGACTTTAACATTTCGATTTAAATCTCTATCTATAACTTGGAATTGTATGTCTACACCAAACACTTGCAATACATATATACATATATTTAAAAAAAAACTATAAATGGACTTTTCAAAAAAAGTCAGAATAAAATAATTCAGATTTCTAACTTTGCCATATCATATTGAAAACCGACCAATAATATGTTTTTTTGGTGACCAAACATTTAACATGTTAGAATTTATAAAACTGAATAGCTTTCCGTATCTACTTTATAAATTCTTATTGATCTTGTTGCTATGATTATTTTCGAAAAGAGTTTCTATTAGGCTTGAATTATTCAACAACAAAATTATAAATCTGTGTTATTGGTTTGACATCAATTTGTCGTAGTTGGAATTGTTTGTTACCAGTATATAACACTAATGCTTAAAATCAATATATTTATAGAAAGAAATATTTTGTAAATATACTCTGTAAGTGAGCTCCACAACTGTATCAGCAATTTTAATTTGCGTAATTTTTTTTTTCCCCAAAGTCATAATTTATTTTTGTGAAACGCCTCGACTCTAAGCAGTCCGTTTGCTGTGCATTGTTGTATTTTACTTGTATTTTTTATTATTTGTCGGCTACGGCGAAAAATCACGACGTTTTCTCGTTGAAGATGAAGAAGATGGCGACAGTGTAAAGCCAATTTGAAGAACATAACATTAAATTGAGCCACTGTTTGACCACCGCTGTTTTAGGTCAGCGGAGGGCACGCAGAGGCTCCGGGAGCAGAGGCTGCTCCCAACTTTATTTCTGCCTATTCGGCGCCGTGAAGTCGCACAAAAGACTCGCTAGCAAAATAAAAACAACAACAACATAGCTCAGCTGAGGTCGAGGCATTTTATGACCGTCATAGAAAGCAACAACGACAACAATGCAGTGTGTGTCTCTGATTCGCGCTGACTCAGACTCTAGACTCTAATAGAGTTGTTGTTGTAGTGCTCCCGATTTCAGATTTCGTGCCCACCGCTGTTTTGGATAATGACAGTCCATAGTATAATGAACTTTATTTAGGCAAATAATGTTATTAAATTTAAACTAAAGTGCCTTCTATCTGACGATAAACATCGATAAGTTTCTTATTCAGTCATCAATTTCATTCGACGGTCACCAATAACATGACCACTAAGCTGATGATTATCAGAAATTCGTTGGTGCCTGCGACTACTTGTCATGTAAAAGTCATGATACCCTTTGTCGAGCTGGTATCGGAAGAGAGGTGAATCCAAGGAACATGAATAAGCAGTTGATCGCAGCAAGCACAAGACAAGATAAGCAGATAATTTTCTAGGCAGCAGTGGCGACCACCGCAGGCAAGCAGAAAGAGAGAGAGAGAGAGAGAGAGGAAGAGAGGGTTAAAAGGTAAAGGGGGATGCTTTCAAATTGGACCACAGAGGCTGTGCTTAGTACCCTTAACAGCGACATGATGTTTTACTAACCAGGCAAGCGGCAACCGGCGATGAACAGTGGACACTGGACAGTGGACAGCAGGCCAGCGATGAGAGAAGAGGCTGCTAATAATTTGTGTACGCGACGCCGCCACCGCCACCGATGCTGATTCTGATGCTGATGGTGGTGCCAATACCAAAACGTCGAATCTTAGGAATACACACAATGGAGCAGAGACAGAGACAGACAGAGACAAAGAGAAAAGCAGAAACGGAGACGGAGGGACAGTCCATTGTCGTCCTTCGTTTCATGATAAACGTGTTGTTGCCAAATTGTGAACAAGATTCATTCATGTTTCAACACATTGAGCAACACGAGGACAGACGCTGAGGAGGATGTTTATGCTGTCCGTGGCGGTGTCGTTGCCATGGCCATCAACCGTCATCGTCATCATCCTCATCTTCATCATCATCATCATCATCATCATCATCATCATCATCACCATCATCATCAGCATCATCATCAGCATTATCATCATCGTTGTCTTCGGTTGCGACTGCGGCGTGTGAACAGACAATGATGCCGCTGCCAAACCCCAAACGCCTCACCCCTCATCCCCCTTATCACCCTCAACCCCCTCATCCTCTTCATCAGTCCTCATCCTTTCCCTTACACAAAATCTTATTTAAATTTGATGTCAGAACTGCGAAATATTTGGACAATTTGATGTAGCTGCAGCCTATGCGGCGTATGATTAATGAAATTAATTATAATCTGGACAGACAGTAATTAGGGAATTTGAAACGCCACGCTGCCGAAGAAAAGATTCCTCCCTTGACTTTGATGAGGGCAACTGAGGGCGATCTGCTAGACACGCACTTAGTCATCAGTCTCAGTCTCAGATCTCAGAAGAGATTGGGAAAAGGAAGCCATTGAGGGAATCAATTGCATAATTCGAGTATAAATAGTGCTCTATGAAACCTCTTTTCAAATGATGTTTCCTTAGAAAAGCCGCGAATTCGAGGGTATTTTTTTCATTTTTGAAATGGATCGAAGTTCGCAGACATCTTATGCTTTCAACTGCCTTTGAATTTAGTCATCCCACTATCTTTGTATGTAAAAATAAAATATAAAAGGATTTACAAGTTATAATCAGGGTTTGTATTTAAGTTAGAAGAGTTTAGAAGTATAAAATAGTTTATTGATTAATGCAATTCTTGAAATAACTAATACAGAGTATCTGTGTTATATTATTCAATAATTATTGCATACTGTATCCTTCGATATATACCAAAATTGTATATCTCTAAATGTTACAGATTGCCCTCTAAAGTTATTTTAAAGATTTAGTTATTTAAGACCAAATATTTGATTACGCATTCGTTGCAATGCTTTAAAGTATTTCATTTCAATTGCTTGATTACATGTAAGTGTGGTTTATTTTATTATCAATTCTTATCTTTTGGTTCGGTATTCTAGCTTTTCCGCAATAGCACTTATTATTTAGAAGGCGCCCCCAGAAACAGAAAACGACGCGTAGCTGTTCACCAGAGGCCTAACCGGAAATGCTCAACATTCCACATTCCACATACCAAGCCAGTTAACAATAAGAACAACAATAAAACTAATAATAAAAAAAATAAAAATAACACACACATACGCATACGCATAAAGTGCGCGCCATGGACATTGGTTGCTTTCATTTATTGTTGTGTGTTCTGAAGATGTTTCTTATTATGAAATTAGACTGAACACCGCAGCCGCAGACTGTGGAGCTGACGGCGACGGCGACACTTGGCCAAGAGCTCAATGAATGAAACCGAAATGGGAAATGAATGATATCATGCGCATTGTTAGCTCACACGACAGACATCGGTTTCGACTGAGGTCTCGACTGAGGCTGATGCCTGCGGGTCGATCCCATAGCCCGGCAAACGAGAACGAGATCAAATGCGATAGCGCCACGAAACGAGCCAGCAGCCAGCAGCAAGAACAGCAGCCTCCTGTCTTCTGTCTCATGTCTCATGTCTCCTGTTTTCTGTCTTCTGTTCTCTGTCTCCTGTCGCCTGCTTCCAGAGCAACGTGTTGCTCATTTAGCTGGCAGCCAGCGCGACCATAATTCAACGCTTTTGATAACTGCGTTAGGCACCGGCAACTTGCAACCTACAAACCGGCAACCTACAAACCGGCAACTCGCAACCGGCAGCGGCCCAGGATCGGCGCGCGTCAGCACTTGGATCTGGGCGAGGGCGAATCGGAGGCTTCGATTCCTTAACCAACGGACCGAACGCACAGTGATTTAAATAATTATAATAATAATTTAAATAAATAACAGAAATAACGAATATGAGCATTTTTATATTATTATTATTTTATTATTATTTGTTTGTTGAATTCCCAGCACTACAAGTATGTATAAACTTATTATTTGACATGCACCGCAACGATTAAAAGTTTTATGAAAAAAATCATAAAATAAGAGTTATTTGCTGACTTTTATGAACAAAATTGAAGTGCAACTTTTATTTTCCATTTTTATAATGAAAAACTTATTTTTAAATTTTTATTTTAAAGTTAGACCACAACTCTAATTTGCGCTTATGCAATTATCTCAATGTCTCTCTCATTTTTTTAGTGTTCGATTTTTTTCATAACTCTTGTTTGCAATCCCCGCTATTTAATTTGCAAGTCACGATGTATTGATTACTTAGTCCTAAGTAATATTTTACTTTAGAGCTATATTTTTCATTATTCAATAATTAAATTTGAATATTCGTCGAGATATCTGATTTGATTGGGTCGATTTAAAGTTGCTTTGTTTTTTAATACTTACAAGAAAAATTGTCATACCATCTTTTCATTTTATATAAGTTTTATAGACGACTTCTTTTAAATATGGAAAGCAATTCATAATTTTTAATAAGTAATCTCATGAGCTTATGCTTATTGAAAAAAAAATACTATATACTATAATATAATACAGACAATTGCCCGATATTTATTGTGTAGAATCGTACTATGGAAACATTCGACATTCGACTGTATACCAATGACATATAGTATGCATTATAAAAAAGCTTTTGCTAAAAATAATTCAAATTAATTCAGAACGTTTAGGATGACAATAAATAAGCTTAATACAATCTCCCGAAAATCTGGAAGCTTTCGGTGAGTGACATTATTTCTTTTCTGCATTATATTGTATACATATATTTTAAATATTTAAAATAAAAGACTTAGAGCCATATGCAGATGAGTCATTAGGAATTATTATTGAGTAAATATTTGAAAATTATGTAATCAGTATACAAATAATTTCAAAATCAAGCTTCAATAAAAAGTCGCTTACTGCTTTACTATTAAAGCACTTAAAATAAACTAGAATATATTTATTTATTTATATTTATATGTATTTATTATTTATATGCTTAAAATATTTTGATTTCAACAGGTCAAAAGTTTAATTTATTTTCGATTAAGTGCTTATCGAGTATACATATATAATATTAATTTATTTATTACATTTATTATTTATTATACATACATAAATTCATTCCAACAAGCTGATGATGAAGATTATTTTTAATTTTTTTTTCATTTGTTAATTCGGCGTTTGATTGAGTATTAAAATAATAGTTAAATTTAAATTAATGTGATTCAATTGACGGCCTAGTTGGTACCACTGTATTGATGTCTAAGGTCTTCTTCTCTTCCCCCTCTTTCCACTGCTGCTCCTACTGTCTTTTTTTCTTTGTTGTACAAAATGATTTTGGTGTTTGCTTGGCGATTTGTTGTGTTTGATTTGCTGCCTCGTCGCCGTCTTCCCCTTTCGGCAACTCAGTCGTAGTGACGGTCTTGGATTTTGGATCTTGGACGTCGTCGTCGTCGTCGTCGCATTCCTGCGTGCCGCGCGTTTGCATTGTTCGCTTTTCGGTTCATTCAAATCCTTTCGGTAAAATTCTTTTGTTTGGTGTCAAGTTTAACAAATATTTGAGCAGGCAGGCAACGGCGTCTCTTGTTTGTCCCATGTTTCTTGCGTGTCGCGCTGCTTGTCATGTTGTTGTACCTGATGTTGTAGCTGCCGCCTCTCTCTCTTTCTCTTTCTCTCTCTGTCTCTCTCTTACTCTCTCTTTCTCTGGTACATGCTTCATACGAGTTTGACATGGGGGCGTATGAGTAATCAGCGTTGCTTGCAATTAGTTGGCCTTAGACAAGACGAGCACGTCCCTCCCTCCGTTCCTCAGTACGTCCCTCCGACTCTACCTCCGTCTCTCCATTCGACCCTCCGTCCGTTCTAGCCAGCGATTAGCTTTACTTGATTTTCCAAGTGTCACTGTGCTTGCCAAACATTGTTGTTATTATTGTATTATTATTGTTGTAGTTGTCGGCGTTGTTGCTGATGTTGCTGTTGTTGCTGCTGCTGCTGGCTGTTTGTTTGCTGGTTGCTGGGCTGACTCCATTGTTGAGTTCTTATCGCGCCGCGAGCTTTTGTTGTGCGAAATATTTTGCACCCCGCGGCGCATCGCACAAAATGCCACAAGAATTGCATTCAACAAAAAATGGAATGGAACCAACTTGACTCCAGGCGAAGACAACGCCAACTGCTGTGAAGATGCTCGTTGCTTGGGGCGCGGGTTCAACTGCGTCTTAAACAACAACAACAACTGCAACGCGCAAAAAAAAAAAAAACAAAAAAAAAGAAAGGAAACCGTAATTGTTTGTTTATTATGGCAATGGTCAGAAGAGTTGACTTGTTGTTGTTGTGGTTGTTGTTATCGCGTGTTATTGTTGTTGTTATTATTGTTAAATGCTAAAGTGCTACACAATATTTATATAGGCATTGTCTGAGCACTTGGCTCCTCAGTTCAGGCCCCAACAAAAGTCAATGTACATATATTAATTGAAATGCTCTAAAGGAAGAGCACTTCATGGCGAAAAACACTTTTCAAACTTTGTCTTACGATCCGAATATTTTTATAGAAGTTCAATATTAGGATTTTACTCTCAATATATATCCAAGCATATTTTATTTTATAATAGTTCTAGATAATGCTTGTGTACTAAAAAATTACAAGATAAAATCTAAAAAAAAACACGATAAGTTCCTGATGACATTGTTACGTTTTTGCACATCTTTTTAATTGTATATAATTTTAAAACAAATTTTAAATTTAACTCTTTTTGAAAGCTTTCAGAAAGTGCAAGATAAATAAATAATAAACTCTGCTAGTTTCTTAGGTGTTTTTTTTTATTTTATTTTAATTAGCATCCTAGCACTATGATAAAGGTCGAACTTATAAATTAGTGTGCTAGTCACCATTCCAATTTCTATGCGATTTTTTTTTAAATTTAACATAATTTTTATTCTATGAGATATAACAGAGAAGCATTTTAATCATTGGACTGATTATAGCGTATATAATAATTATTATCTCCTAATTTTTTTGTACACAAATTAGATATTACATTTATACAACAGCAACTGTTTTAATTATTAGTAAGATTTTTAATTTTAATATAATATTAAACATTTTTCTTACTTCTTATAATACAAAGAGAAGAAGATAACTTGAGTTTAATTTAATTTAATATTACCATAAATCCTATCGCTTTACATACATATTTATTAAATTAAATCTATTTTGCAACTTCTCTTACTGTTTTATTTTTTTTAGTTCTAATATGTTTTAATTTTTAAATTTTGATATTTAATTTTTAAGTGTTTTTTTTTAATAGTTTGTCTTTGTACTATATCTTTATTACAGCTCATAGATGGAATGTTTATAGAGCATTGGGAGTGACATTGCGAGTAAAAGACATTTGCTTACTTTCAGTTTTCATACTCGTAGTACAAGTACGAGTAGAATGAACTTGCAGTGTCTCTTATTCAGATTAGCATCGGGCGCACACACGCACACTCACTGTGCTTCTTCTGACACTTCAATGGGGGTTTACTCCGGGACCTGGTCCATCCTCGGGCCTCACCTCCTCGGGCTTCTCAGCTCCTCGATGGTGTCGGAGGAGTTTTTGTTGCCGTTGCAGTTGTTGTGGTCGTTGTTGTTGCTGATGCTGTTGCAGTTGCCTCATGCTGTGGCGCTATGCAGCGATTATGGCAACGGATTAACTTCCTCTTTTTGTTACTGCTGCTGCGTTATTGAGGTTGTGTTTGTTATATTTGTTGTTGTTGTTGTTATTATTGTTATGCTTACAATAGACTTGCTGTTGCTGTTGTTGTTGTTGTTGTTGTTGTTGTTGTTGCCGCAGTTGACACCACCCGCTGCCACTTTGTGCCGTGTCCCTTTGTTGGCTGCTGATTATTCTGATTGCCGCATAAAACGAGCACATTATCCACATGACACACATTGTTAATAATACTTATACGATCACACAAATAACATACATATATACAATTATAAGGGTGCTCAATGCTTAATTCCTATTGTCGTCTATTAGGCGTGCATTTGATGCTTTCGCTTATCGTCCGATTTGATTTCGATTACCCGAGCACTTTGATTAGTGATAAAATAGACCGTGATAGGCCCACATTAGGGGGCGGGTAAAAGTGGGCGGGTAGGCAAGACCATGCCTAGAACTATGCAATGGATTTACTTAAAATATCAGATCGATTTACTAGTATTTAAAAATATAAATTTTCAATAATTTTTGAGCTTTTATTAAAATAATTGGGGCTATAATACACTACACAAATTATTTTACATGTCTGATTAACAAATTTTGTATTGCTTTAGAGTTTTTAAAGCAATTTTTTTCGCATATCCAGCACGTTTTTAAGATAGCTATAGAAAAATAATTAAAATAGCATTTTAAGTATAGTACATACATAAAATATGTTTTTTTTTTATTATTTATAATATGTTTTCATAATATATTTTAAATAATAAAATCAAATTGTTTAATGTTTCTGATAATAATGTCATTTTAAACTGGAACTTTACGTGTATTATTTATTAATGGGATTCATTTAAAAAGAGTTTCTGATTGAGTGTTCAACATAAATTGTGGATGCGATTGTTCATCTCGATTTACTATTTGTTCAACTTAATTTGTTTGATCTTTGGCGCGATTTACTTCTGGGAGATTAGGGAGACACAAAGAGCACACATACGCTCACACACACAGACGCACACAGATACACACATATGCACAATTAAACAATTACTATTCAGAGATCACAATTCACAGTTTCCCAGATCGGAAAATGCCAGCGTTAAAGTCACACACACACATACACAAACACACACACACATACATATACACAGAATAAGCGAAGCGACACTTGATCTCTTTTTGGGTTGGCTATCGCTATCTTTGTCTTGCTGGCCATCATCTTCTGTTCCTTTTGGCCGCAATTTATCACATGCCACTTGTAGCCGGATTTTGATCTAATAAAAACTGTCAAAACGTTTGCAGGACGCTGGGAAAATATTTACACGACTCACAACAGCAAGCAGCTGTGGAAAAGAGATGGAGTGCACAAAAGAGCAAATGAGAGTGAGGGAGAGAGACCCTGATAGGGAAAGAGACGAAACAGACAGGAGAAAACAGTTAGATAGATATGTATAGTAGATAGACAATAGCAACAGGATCAAGGATCAAGGATGCAGAGCTCACAGCGGCAGGTCGCAGTCGCAGTCGTAGGTCGCATTTCGCAGGTCGAGAGACTTGGGCGGTATGACACATCAGGAATTTAGACATTAAAGGATCTTCGAATTCGAATTGAGACTCGAATTGAAATTGCCTTGAATTCGCCTTCGGCTGCCTATTGAAAAGATGAAAGTGAATTTCACTGCCGAGTGGCAGAAAGAGGGCAAAAGAATGCATCGGTCGGTCAATTGAAATTGAAATTGAAATGAAATGAGAGGCCGCTGGGAAATCAAGACGGGCTGAGGGACGAGAGTTGAGAAACGGGCGCTGGAAAAGGCGCTCGACTTGATTTTGAATCGGTTTCTTATTTTCTCTGGTTCTTTTTCTGACTTTGGCTTTGACTGTTGACTGTTGACTGTTGGCTCAAACGCGGAGTCGGTCCCGGAGTTGTACTCTGATTCTGATTCTGACTCTAGTTCTGGGCGGCCTCTGCACGTTTAGCTATTTTTATGGAGTTCCATGGAATTATCGCTCCCTCCGCTTAGCTCTCTCAATCTCGAAAACGTTTCTATTAACACATTGTTGGACGGGGCAAATGTGCTCTTCTTCTTCTTCTTCTTCTTCTTCAGTATTCTCATATATGTATAATTCTTCTACTTTGTCTTGTCTCTTATTTTATTTTGTATTCTTCTTTTTTATTTTTGGCTTTTCTACTTTACCGACAAAATTGCCGCTGAGAAAACTGAATCGCTGTCAACGCCGACGCCAAAATGTGTCCCAATAGGTTTTTCCCAGCTCCCTTTTGTGGATTAAAGGATGTGCACTTGAATGCCATACCATGCGATGATGTTTTGATACTGAGTAGCATTTCCTGTGATCTCGATTTTCAATGTCAATGACTCGCGAATACCCCAAAAACCAATTCGAAACCAAACAAAAAAGTTCAAGGGAGCATTGCATAAACCTAAAAAAAAACAGGGTATAAAAATAAAATAAAACCCTGGGACTCTCAAACTGAAACAGAGACTGAGACTGAGACAAAGAGGTTTAGCCTGACCTTGTCGTCGGCACATCGCCGATATTCAAAAGAGATTAACCAAAAGGTATTCAAAATTCTTTTGCCTTCGACGTTGCAACCATTAAAAATTGCTAAATGTGTGATTTATGGGCGTTATGTGATTACGACCCATCATCTACTTATAGGTAGCTGTCTCAGTTGCCCCATAGTACGCAATATAAAATTTATGCATAAATATTTGTTATTGTTGCTGTCCATATGCAGGTAAATTGACATTATCCTAAGATCCAAAGCGCAAATCGTGTCAAGTATATAGCATAATAAATATTAAAAATATTTAGTTTGAGTATTGTATGTTTTGTACAATTCTCTTCTCATTGTACACCAAATTTGTACATACTCATACTAACCAGGAATCACAAATCACAAATATTAGTTAGATAAAATGAAACCTTGAAAAACTATCTGGACGAGTGGAAAAATTTCAGATATGTTTTGAAATAAATTTAAAAATAAATTTTATACCATTTTTCTGCGACAAATAATACATTTTCATTTATTTTTTGTTTGGTTTTGATTCTTGAGTGCATTTAATGTAAATTTGAAATAGAACGTAATTCCAATTAAATAATTTAATTAAAAATATTTTTCAATACTTGTTTTTCTATTTTATGTGTTTTGCTATTAAAAAAAAAAAACAGTGACTTAAAATACATATATGTATATATAAATTGATTACTGAGGATTTTCTGCAATAATAATGATTAATTAAATGCAATTTTTTCAAATGTCGGAATTCATTGATTTTATTTGAGTGAAATAATACTCACAAATAATCATTACATAAATATAATTTTTATGCTCAAAATAAAACTCACTTTTAAGTTATAGCTTTTCCATATATTATTGAAGAAAATCCATAAGATGATAGTTTAATCGATATATGTTATAATATAACCTTAAATGATTACGGTCCCGATCAGTATGTTGTTAAAAATTGCATTCGTTTCGGTGACTGATTTTAACATTGAGCTATAATTCTATGTCGAATGATTGATTGATGAAGTTGAGCTCCACGAAACTTTGCACATTCCCAACACAAATATGCAGCTAATTAAAAAAACTTCAGAGATACTTATATCGACAACATAGCCAAAGCAGACTAGGCGATTGAGGTAATCTAAGCCATTCTAATAATCAAAAGGACTTGCCTCCTAAGGAACATCTACGGAACTTGCAACTTGAACGGAAAAATGGGCGTGGCCTGGGCACTGCCAGCTGCTCGTTGAGTCCAGAGTTGGGTTCTGAAAGATTCAAAGATTCGATGCGAAGTCAGGTCGAATCTTCGGCTGCGGCTGCTCTTGTTATTGTTATGAATAAGTTAATAACACGGCGGAAGGTGGCCTTTGTCGTGCCTCAAGTTCAGCTCCGCATCGACGCGTCGGGCAGCGCTTATTAAATGATTGAAGCCTTTTGTGGGGAGCCGAGAGTCGTTTTTTTGTTTTTCGGTCAGCCATAAAAAAGGTGGAAACTTTTCGCAACATCGAAGGCGACCACCATCAATAACTGACCGCAACAAGACAGCGAGACAGGCAGAGAGACAGGCAGGCCAACAACAACAGTATTTATGATTTGTTAAGCAAGCGGCAGTCAAACGTGCGAAAGGATAATCACAAGCGCCTGTTGAAACGCCCCCCCTCAACTCAACCAGCAGCCAGAGTCGGAGTAAGAGTCAGAGTCCGAGTCGGATTCAGACACAGTCAGAGTCAGAGTCAGAGTCAGAGCCACATTTAAGGCCAGTAACTGGCTGCGTTTCACTCTTCCCTCTTGCACCTCTTCAACTTGGACTTCAGTTCCAGCGTCGTGTGTAAGACATTTCCAAATTGAGTCAATGACTTTTATTTTTATGGCCCCTCCGCTGGAGTCGCATCCATGAGCCATCGTCTACTCAAGATACTGCATATATGCATGCGATACTATACTGTATACATATATGTAAGTATGTATATTTAGCTGCAGATGTGCTGAATCCAGGCCAGCAGGAGTCGCCCCAATGGCAAATTGATGGCAACTGCAAATGGTCTTAGAGCTTCTTCTTCCTCTTAATGGAACGGCGCTGCGTTTTATTGCAATGCGAATTGAGCTATTAGCCAAGTCTATAGCTGTCTTAATCCAAAACAGCAACAGATGAGACACTATTCAACCAGATGTGGCACATATATTATCATACTCATAAACATAATCACAGCATTGGCATATAGGAATTTGAATTTGAACTTTTTTTATCTAATTAATATTGAAAGCTTTTAACAATAAACTAACTACAGATTATATATTTATAGATGAAATACATATATTTGATCACATTATTTTTTATTCTGAGTTAATAAAAACTTTGCAGCATAAAACACAGCTCCATTCATGCTTGTCATAATATTTTGTTTATATAATTATTAATAAATCAATATAAAATAACAAAATATGCATAGTTTTGAAGTAAAATCATATTTACATTTCTCACTTTAATATTCATAAGAATCACTGAGATATATTTATCAGCAATAATGGTACATGTTTCTAAAATTATCTTTCTTTAGGTCCATTTTAAACTAAACTACTTGAGGTCAGAATTTGTATAGGTGTTAATAACAAAATAAGAAAAACTCTCAGTCAATATAAGCATATCTATATTATTATATGTTTTACTTATATATATTAATATTTCTACTGTTAAACTACATTGGGTCTAAGACCACCAACAGCGTGATCTTGTCTTGCAACTTTATTGAATGCAACGCCCTTATTTGCCGCCCTTAACAGCCACGTCAACAGCAACACCAACAGCAACACCAACAGCAACACTAGCTGCAACACTAAGACCAACAGCAAGAGCAACAACAATTGACGAGGATCGAGAAATGGGATTCAATGATGATCGCTTTAGTTTTAAGCAGCGGCAATCGACATCAATTATGCACTTCAAAAATGTACAAATCATTTTATTGTTGTTGCTGCTGTTGTTGTTGTAGTAGCAGCTGTCAAGGTGCTGCAGCAGCTGCCAAGAATCGGGTCGAGGCTCGAGCTCGGACTCAGATAGAGACTCGGGCTCGAGCCTGGACATCAGCAGGATTAGCAGATGAACAGGGACAGTGAGCGATAAATGAGAGATAGAAAAAAAATAAAAATTGGGCGAGAATTGCAGAGAGAGAGAAACGGATGTAGGAAGTTCGTGGCGATTGTTTTAATAGGCGCCGCTTAGTTAGTTGTTTTATCAATGACAAGGTTGACTTTTGGCTCATCGCAAAGTTGTTGCTGTTTATTGGTTGCTGCTTGATTGCATGGCTCGAACATTAAGGATTAAGGACCGTTGTTCGCGGATCGCTGATCGCTGATCGCAGTTCTCAGTTTGGCTGATCACTGATCATGGAATGCAATGGGTTCCTTAAGGGGAATGGGCAGTAAAAACGTTAACAAGCTGCGTAGCGCCGTCGGCGGCGTTAATGTCGAAATTGGCCCAGGCGAACGTGTTTCTTAATGAAACAAAGCTTGAATTTTAAATGAGCATCATAAAGAACAATGAAAATGCAGGCAGCAGCAGCAGCAGCAGCAACAACTACAACAACAACCACAAAGCGAAAGAGAATCAAAGGCCAATGCGACCAACCGACAGACAACAGACCAAACAGACAACAGCAAAAAATCAAGCAAATAAAATAAAAGCGCAGAAATGTTAAATAAACAATAAAAACAACTCCCAACTTTGTCCCGCCATCGCTAACCATCAACATATCCCATCGTTCCCCATCCCCTTCCATTTCCCCTACACCTTCACCTGCCCTTTCACCTGCCCGTTCACCTTCCACCTTCCACCGCTCAGCTGACTTAGAGTCTGTCAAATGTGCACGAAACGCGCAACGCAATCATTGCAGGAAAACAAAAACCGCAACAATGCCAATGTGGCAACAACAACAAGGAACCTGAAATGAGATCGCAGATCAAAGCAACGAACTACAAATACACTGTCTATTTGAGTTTATTTACTATTTAGTTTTATTTAATTTTACGTTCGTTGGTGTACAAGTTTTCTATTACAAATCTTTTGCGACACACTGTCGATCGTTATATGAGAAGGAATTGATATTAATTGAATGTCATAAAACTATTGCAATTAAAAACTAACAATAAAATATTTTAATGATTTAAAAAAAATATAGGAATAATTTTTCTTAAGCGTACTCACTATTTTTGCATTGTTGGCATTGTCGATGTTTTAAGTTAAAGCATTGTCGACACTCAATTGTTTACAAATCACTGCCTATCTTTGAATGCTTAAAAAACGTTGGATATTTATTCAATTTTATCTTACAAATAAACTGAATTGATTTAGTCGCTATTGTCAATTTAATTAATTCATTTTAATTTATTCATTGCTAAGATTTTAAAGTACTTTAAATATTTGGCACTCTATAAAATGCTAATCTTGTTTGATTGCTCTATGATTATTAAGAGATGTCAATGTTGCATGATTAACAAATTTGTGTTCATTCAATAAATAAAAGTTTACGTATTTCCAGCTAATATTGCTTAGTTATGAAATACAATCTTACTAAGGGAAAGATTAGTCTTCAATTGCATGATTAAGTGATGATACCCTGGGAGAGTGTATGAAATGATAATCATATGGATGGGATGTAAGAGTTGCCGTCGCGGCTTAAAGGATCACAAATGATTCTGCGGTCAAAGATGAAATGAAATGCAAACTCTGAGCTCGAAACGTTTCGGTCTCTGGTCTCTGGTGCTGGCCATAATTGGTGCTCATCTTAATGGCATTAAAATTGCATTATCGCTGTATTTATTGAAACGGTTTGTTTTAACAAGATTAACTCGATAATACCCCCAAGAGAACCAACCATCGAGACAGGCCCCAAAATGATTAACAGCGAAAACCGCTGAACAACCAGAAACATCAACACAACAACAAAAACAACAGCAAAAAAACAAGAGAACAAAAACAAAATCAACCAAAGCAAACCCAGTTGAAAACCGCGTTAAATGTGATGCTGTTTTGTTGTTGTTGTTGTTGTTGTTCCTTGATTGGCACGCCATTTATTGTTTTTTATTGTTGTTGTCGGTGTTGTTGGCGTGGTCGTAAAAATGTTTATAACATAATTTCATATCATTTAATTTAGATGATTAGATTCAATATGCCGGCCATTTATGTATGCACAGCAGCCGAGAGTAGCTAGCAGATACATTTGTATCTTTAAGTCATGACGCCGCTATCTCTAGATCCATTTATCAATGGCGCGCGCGGACCACTTGGAGCGTTGGCGTTTCCGTTAAAGGCAGTAGCGACTGTAGCTCATGTTGTCATTGTTGTTGTTGTTTTTGCGGTCTTTGTTATGCTGAAATTGATTAGCCTATTGAAGCTTTACAATGTTTATGCTCACATTGTCACAGTTAATCAAATTGCAACGGGTTATGAAACACAACTAATGCAAATAACGGATTGCCCACACCGAATCGACTCTATTTAGTGTGAATATTATAGACTATCTCTGTACTTGGTGGATTCATTCAAGCACTCGTGACTCATACGATTGCCGAGAGATATATAGTATAGTAATGTGTAAGGTATGATCGACCGCGTCTGTACATCAATTACACCTTCTTAGTACACTAATCTCATAAAAATTCCAATTCTGCTTTTTTAAGAGCTCTGAATTTAGATAATCAAAAATATAATAATAAAAAAATATAAAAAAGCGAATTCCCGTCTAGTTAAATAGAATCTTTATTCATTTAACATAAAATAATTAATATTATATATTTGTATTATTAAGATTCCTAAGCTTACGCTCAATTTTTTACAGTCCTGCATAAAATATAAATGTATATATAATATAATATTTTATGTCATTATTTGATGCCATCTTGGCAAAACCAGTTTAATAAATGCATTCATATTTATAGAGTATTTAATTGAGTATTTAATTGATTAACAATTTTAAATGAACAATAAATTAAAGTTTAATAAAATTAATAATAATTATTTGTCAATATAAGTGATTTATAATTAATTTACAACAATCCATGTACTTGGACAGAAACAGTAAAATCATAAAATCACTACTAAATGGCAAACCAATTTCATATTATTAACTTATTAATTAATTAATATAACCACCACATTGGTTCTCGTTTTGATTGCCGCAATTTGTCATTGGAAATTCTATTCCATTCCAAACTAATTAATGCTTACAATGCCTTTTAATTGCATAAATTAATTGATCCTACTTATTTCTTTAGACAGTTATTAAATATTTTGTATGATGCTTAAGAAATTAATTTTTTATAAACAGTATTTTTCGATTTTACTCATTACTCATATCTTTGGTTATTTCGGGTAGCTTCCTGGATAAAAAAGCAAAAGAAGACAGCTGAGATGATGCGCTGTTGCATTCTAAGAAATTGGAGAGCCGCTAAGCCACTTGGGGCACTTCCTTTATAGGATGGGAGCTGAGCTGTTGCGCCTGTGATCCTATGATCGAAAAATTCATTGATGATCAAATCGCAGACCAAATGCCGATTACCCTTAAGACAAAATGTGCCGCGCGCGGAATTCCAAGAAGCGCCCATAATTATAATTTATGCATACAAATTAAACGGTGCGAAATATTTGCGAAAATCCGCTCAATGTGCTTATATTTATTGGCATTTGAAAGCTTGTTCTCTTTGTAGTATTTATATTGACGTTAGCTGATATTTCACCAGGCCGCGAAACATACTTACACTCAAAATTGAAGGCCCAAAAAACAAACGTTTGTTAGCTGGTCGAGTTGGGGAAAGGGGAGGGAGATTGCCGAAAACCTGTTAAAGTTGTTGAGCCATTTCACTTTCGCTTCTCCTGATAATTGTATTGCGCTTTGTTGGCCTTAATAATTTCGATGACGATTGATTTGATTTAATTTGAAGAAATTACTTGAAATGTTGATAGTTACTGATTTGTTTTAAAACAAGTAATTAAGCAGAAAGTTAGTTTGGGATGTCTGATATCTGATATCTGAGATGACTGTCGTAGATAATATTCGAATAAGCATTTTATTTAAATATACGTAAGTTCAATTAAATTATATATGATTTGCAAATGACGCACGAATAACAATTAGCAGCTTAATAACTTGCATTTTGATATGGAAGGATTGACGATTGTAGATCTGCCATTTACCGTTAGTGTCTTTTTTTTCCTTTTGACATTTGGC
Source organism: Drosophila limbata (assembly GCA_963924055.1). NCBI lineage: Eukaryota > Metazoa > Arthropoda > Insecta > Diptera > Drosophilidae > Drosophila > Drosophila limbata. The sequence goes on from OZ001351.1 coordinate 18,179,884, forward strand.
ATTTGGCATTGCAATCGCATTTCGCTCAATTAATGTGATTAAACATTAATACCGGGTCATAAATTAAATGTCAAATGACTTAATTAAACAACAGACGAGCCTTCTCTCTCCATCTCTCTCTCTCTCCCTCTCGCGCTGTCGCATTAGCTTGTCGAAGGCGTGTTTATGACGGCAACTGATAAGAGATATCTTTGCATACGTACGAGTGTGAATATAAATATATGTATGTATAAGTAGCCAGATCAGCGGAAAATAAAATAAACTGGGCACTTGGCACCTGGTACTAGTTGTACATATTTATAAGTGTGTGTGTGTGTCTGTGTGTGGGTGTGTGTAACTGTAACAAGTGCTGATGAGTCAGTCGTAGGTCGGTGGTTGCCCCGCTTAGCGACACCGTTTGATTTGCAATCAGATTACAGACTGTTGATTTCATTTGCTGTCTCTGCGGCTTTCTACAACAACAACAACAAGGCCTACAACAGCAACAACAACAACAACTGCGAGTCGCGTGCCTTGACGTCATTGCCAGTTAATCAAAGGTCGCGGTTCCGTTGAAATTCACATGGGGACTACTCATTATTCCATCGGGTTACCGCCGGGCTTATTCACACTTCAATATGTACATATGTATGTTCATATCTACATACATTTAACATACATTGATAACATTTTCTTAAAACACATTGCAACGTCAGTGGCATTTTTTAAGAATCCCACTGGGTTTTTAAAATTGTATACCCCAAACTAACAAACAGTTGGGCTTGATCATTTTGTGTAAGTCTGAGAAACTTTGGATAATATGAATTAAAAATAAAATAAAATAAAATAAAATAATAATATATTTAAATTCAAAAATTTGATTTTATTTAGTAAGAACTGGAAAAAAGGATTGTAAATAAATGTATTTAATTAAAAGACAGAGTATATTCTTTTCTATTCAGACTCGACTGGAGCATTTCTACTAATTTATTCAATAGCAGGCTTATTACAATAATAGTTAAGATCTTGTGAAATACTGTGGGTTTTACAGATCTTACATAAAAATTACTTAATAGACGTAACTCGATTTGAAACTATTGGCATTTGTCATGCCACTTGGTACTTTTTGTTGTGCTAGGTTAGGATTTTCCACAAGTTAGTCAAAGCTATTGCGAGAATGAGTACAAGCACGAACATGAGTACGAGTATAGGTGTGAGTGTGAGTGCGAGTGCGAGTGCGAGTCTCGAGCATGAGTGCGAGTGTGAGTGTGAATGTCAGGTAAGTGGTTTGTATTAAGATACAACTTGTTTGGGTTTGATTAAAGCAATGTTGTGAAATATTGTGAGTACGTTTGTTCAAAAATAAACTGTAAACTTATTGAAAAAAAGAAGCGATTGCGAGAGAGAGAGAGACTAACTAAAAGAGTACATAGCTACCGAAAAGCTTATCAAAACAGCAATTGAAAAAATTGCCAAATTAAGTTATGAATGTGTAAACTGTCAAACTATGAGTGTTGCCAATGTCAGACACGAATAACTAATTGTTTTTGATACATATAATTCACAGATAATTTTATAATTTATGTCTTGCATTGAAACGTTTTTTATGGTTTAACGATCTTTTAAGCTATCATGTGAAATCTTGCCTTTATTTTAGCTATCCTTAAGTTGTTTGTCTTGAGAGTACATTTTAATTTAATTTCGAGACAATTTATTACTATTTCAAACTATCTTAAACTATTCCCAATTAAATTGTTAAGCTATCCCAAAGTTCATGCTAAGATTTTCTTGAATTTTATTATTTAATAATCCTAAGACCTGAGCTTATATATCATTGTAAAGTTTTCTTTGGAAGATCACAATTTTATTTATTTTTGAAACAGTTTATAAACTATCTTAAACAGTTTTTACTGATATTATTGAATTATACTTTCTGACATGTTTACATACATTCAAAGATTTACAGATCCATGGATTGATATTGATGATATTTAGTATTCAATTCTAAGATGGAATCTATAAAGAGTCTGAAAATGATCACAAATATCGTGGAATTTAATTGATGTTACGAGTAGCTTAAAATAATAGACTTTCGACAAAAACACTATGTTAGACGGATAAGCTTATGTTGGATTGATGAAAACACAAAATTTTAATATGAAATCTTTTAAAATACTGCCAGTAATGTACAGTTGCTTGTAATTTATGATGATGATTGCTTAAAGCCCTTACATATCATTACATATTTTTTATGTAGTCTGCTAATGCAGCTGATGTTCATATTTATAATATTTCAACCTAGTTTTCAATACCAAACTTTATAATAAGTAGTTAAAGAGTTCAAAATGCCTTTGCTTACTTTTTGATAATTATTTCTATTAATTCTTTTGGAATTAAATATTTGCACAAATATCTCTTGACTCTTAAGATTAACTCTGTTGCCCAGTTTATGCATTTAGTTGTTTTGTTTTATTTTTGGATTGGTGTCACATAATTTCATTTTCTTAATTCGCCTGTCTGCCAGACTATTCAAAAAAAATGAACAATTAAGACAACAAAAACAACAGCAACAACAAAAGCGTTGAATCAGTGAGTCGAATTTTTTTATGATGAGTCTCAGTTCGATGGCTAATCAATTGAAGTTTGATTTCTGGTTATACTTGAGGGCAACTTTGTTGCCAACCAGCCGACAGATTCAGACGAAGTTGTTGTTGCTGTTGTTGTTATTGCTGTGTTCATTCATGCGTTGGAAGCTGCTGCTGCTGCTGCTGCTGCTTCTGCTGTTGGTTGCTGGCTGCCCCACGTTGCCAATTTGGGGCATTTTGTAGGTCAGGTTGGCAGCATCAGTGACGTCATGAGAGTAGAACGCGTGTGCGGAGCATCTTTATACGTATTAGCTTTGGTTTTTGTCTTGGACTTGGACGTGGACTTGGACTTGTATCTTGTATCTGTTGCTCTGTTTCTTTCGCTTCTTCTTGTGGCGTCATCAAAATTGGGCATGACGCATAATTCCGAATTGTTGTCAGTGTTGTTGTCAGTGTTTTTATTGATGTTGTTGGTTTTGTCGCGTAGGTCGTGCAAGCTCTAATTGGGTTATTAGGAAATGATTGATGAAATGTGATTTATTTTGCCATGATATTAATTAGCCAAAAGGGCAGCAGGTGATTAACACGGCTCAGTGGCCGTTTATTGATCTACACGCATGTAACTAGCCACCTATGTACGTACATTCAATTGAATGAATGAATTGAATGTGTTGTGGAAGCCAACGCCTTATCGCTGCTGATTCATAGCCGGTACTGATAAGACAGCAGCAGCAGCAGACGCTATCCGACTGTTTGATTCGTTGACTAATTGATTGATACTATTGATAAGCTCAAGCTTAGTAAATCCACCTACACCCACAATCAGCCCACCTGGATTACCTTTTCGCTGGTCCAAGTGGGCATTTGTCCCTGTGCATCTCCTACGAGTACGAGTACGAGTATGAGTACAAGAACTCGTCGTCATTGTGTCATCATTGTCATGTGTCATCATCGCCTGTCATCGTCATGTGGGGGCTCAATTATGCGTGGACACAGACTGACTCCCTCTCTGTCTCCCTCTCTGCCTCCCTCTCAGTCTCCCTCTCTGTCTTTGCATCTGCTGCCTTCTGACTTCTTCTGCATATATGCAAGCCCATGTGTCGCCTGTAAAGTTCAAAAACCTTTTTCTCTTCAAAATAAATGCAACTAATACGCGAACTAAGTCCGAGTCCGAGTCCGAGTTCAGTTCCCGGTCTGTGGCTGTATCAAATTTGTTTAATTGTCTGAACGGCGGTGGCGGCATTTCGCTCCTCTTCTTCTTCTTCTTCTGCTACATCTTTAGCTTTTTAAGCTTGTTGTTGCTGCGATGTTACTTAGCCTTCCGTCTCTCCAGACATGGATTCTTCAACATTGTAAGCGCTTTTGCTGCGTTGGCAGCTTGTCAACTTCCCCCTCCACCTTCTTTCTCTCCACCGACTTCCCTTCCACCTTCTTCTTTCCTTCTTCTACCCTTCCTCCTCCCCTCGTCATCCTCCTCCTCCTGCTACAGCTCCAGCAGCTGCCCATGGTTGTTGTTCCAGTTCTTGTGCTCCATTTGTTGTGCAAGTTGTTTGCGCTGTAAATCGATACATTTGTTCTGGCTACTTACAACACCGTCCACCGTCCACAGTCCCCCACAGTCTGTCCAAGAGTCGAGCGACAACAACAACATCAAAGACTCTTTAACATGTTGTGACTCTTCTTTTGGTCTCACGAATGTGCGGCTGACGTGATTTTTGTGCGGCTTTGACGGTGGCCATTGCATATAACCAAAGCTGGACCAAAGCTAACTAACCAGCACACAGAAGCTCATCACACACACACACACACACACACACACACACACGCACATACAAACATGTTTCTGCGAGGGTAGTTTGTGGAGTTGTGGCAGATATTCATCATTAAAGAAGACATTTTTAGCTTCCTTTCGAAATTTTTTATTTATTTATTTTTTGTAGTCAACTAAATATTAAATAAATAAATAAATTAAATAATCAATTAAACTAACACTAAAATTAAAATCAATCAAATTAATGTAAGCTTTATGTTTAAGACTGAAACGAAAAATGCAGTTATGTCTGGAGTAGGCAATAAATTTAAATTATTTAGTTCTTTAAATAACAAGAATATTCTCCCATTCAAACTTTTTCAAACTAGATAAACTGAATATTTGAGTCATGTGTCAATAAAAGCGCTCTGTCTTTCTCAAAGTAAAGTAATTAAGTTGTGGCCCGCAGAAGCTGATAGCCGTGGTATAGTTCGAGGATCAGTTTACAGTCACTCCAAACAAGTGCATAAAGTTCAGCTCGTCAGCAAGTCGGGAACCCGTTCTATTTACCCGCTTAGGCCGATCATTAGCCTTATTACATTGGCACATCAAATTACGGCGAGAAACAGCTGCAGACGCCTGATGAGGAATACTTAATAATAAAATAAAACGAGCATTGAAACAGAAAAGCACGGAATACAGAACTCTGACCAATGTCCATGGAAACGGTGAATACAGTGTCAACAACAACAACAACAACAACAACTAGAACTGTGGGAGCCAGACGAAGGCAATAGTCTGACTTAGACTTATAACCATGGCCAGACCGAACTCGAACCGAACCCGAACCTCATCGTAGGCGGTTCTTGTTGTTGTTGCTGCTGCTGAGACAAACAGTTTCCCTAGAGAAAATCGAACGTCTTTCAGTGCCGCCCAGCAGTCTTCTGTCTTCGGTCTGCAGTCTCCACAGACTTCACAGTCTTCACACCCGCGCTCTGATTTCTGGGTCATATTTTGCCCAACTTGAAGTGCCAATTTGAGTGCCAGAGTGACATTTGAAGCCGCCGCCGCCGCCGCCGTCGTCGTCGTCGCTGCAACTGCAAAACAACAAAAAAAAAAGCGCAACAAAATGAAAAGAAAATAAAAAAAAAAAGAAAACAAATGGAAAGAAAAACGCCGGGCGAGAAAGAGCACAAGCAAAAGCACGACATGGTCAGGTTGTTTTAACAACGATCCAGAGACGAAGGTTTGTTTTTATGATCCGCCGTTGTTGTTGCCGCATATGTAAATCAACTCGATGCGTAGAGTCCGGAGTGGAGACTGAAGACTGGAGACTGGAAAGTGAGGACTGGGGAGTAAGGACTAGAGAGAGTGTGTTGGGTTTACACTGAGAAAAACGAAGCCGCGCTAAAATTAAGTTCAAATAAACCCGAATTAAGCACTTTCGATACTTGAAATATAAACATGTTATATTTAAGTAAAAATTCTTTAACCAAGTACTCACAATCTTGAAAAAAGAAGAATAAGTTCGGGACTCAGGTTTGACTCACAGATCTAGTTAATAAATACTAGAATTCCCAAATAATTCCAGCTTATATGTGTATTAGGATAATTTCTGTAGTTAGTCTTCACTTTTACCTACGCTTATGATTTTTATAATATTTGTTTGGATAGCGATGTTGATCATATGCAAATTAAAATTACACGATTTTTATTCTTTCTGCAGGATGCTTAAATCAAGCACATATTTTAATATGTGTTTGTAATTAGTTCCAGAACTAAACGGACTTGAATCAAGTTTAAATTTTACTTTTATCAACTACGTTCTAAAGTTTGTAAAATATCGAAAAACTTAAGTTTAAATATTTAAAATATCGTACTTGCAATAGGATGAAAATAATTGACTTTGGTAATTTTAATCTTAGTGGGAAATGAAGTCCGAAATTTGGCGCACAAGATACAACATGCTAAGTTTTTTCTCTCTGTGTGCATTTACATAAATACTTACATACTCCGCTGGGTACGAGCATTCTGCCAACCAGCCAACGTCTGTCCGTCTGGTCTTTTGGTCGTGTACGTGTACGTGAAGAATCTTGAATTGCAATTTCAATAACGAGACACGAAACACTTTCAAGTCAACTCTGCAAGCCGATGCCACTTGCACTTGAAGGCAAAACCCGAAAGACAAATGACAGCAAGCCACAAACACAAACAAAACAAAACTAATAACTATGCAAATAAATAAAGCAACCAAAAAACGACAAACCAATAATAAATATCCATGGCTATCTAAGTCAGCTCACTTTTGGCCTAAATTTGCTAATTAGTGCATTAGTTTTAGTTTCGGCAGATTGTTTCCTTGTCGCGTTTTTAACTCATTCCTATGAAACTTGTATATTTTGGAATTTGAAACTACATAGCTGAAAAAATTTTTTGTGATTTGGTCTTATATTCATAGGTATCCCATTTTATATATTTTCTTTTCCCGCCTATATTGTAATTTGCACTAACATATTTCACAAAAATGTATGTTATTTGTTTTATAAAAAAGTTATCTTATTGACAGTATACACAGTAGTTGTTGATGGTGACCGTATCTGCAATCAGGTTTAAAAAAAAAATCTAGGATGTTTTACCTTAAAAAAATAAAGGACGGATTGTAAAGAAAAATGTTGAATTCTATTCGATAGAGTCAGGTTCGGTCAGTATGATAGAGACTTACATCTGAATAACTTACACAGAGCGGACGAACCAAGTATTTCGTAATTAAAGCACATTTATAACTGAATTTTAAAAACATACGTAAATTTCGATCTTTAGCACGATATCCCAATTTGCTTAATTTTTAGATCTGATTCTGATTCATACACTTTCCAATCAATTAAGTTTCAGCCAAACAAATATTTAGCAGATGAAACGAGTAGTTTTGCAGTATTTCAAATAAATTGGGGAAATCCAAATTCATTTGAGTAGAATCATTCCATAATTACATCAATTTCGTTGCACAAATTGTGAGGGGAAATAAGGAGAGTGGAGAGCAGGGATGGGATATGAGAATGCTTGAACACTTCAATTCTTAATTGCTCATCAATTGCTAGAAACGCGATCTGACCCACACAAACAATTTTTGTTTGTTCTACTATTCTTTCGAGTTAATCTGAAAAGTCGCAGATCATGGTAAGAGGAGATGGAAGGGAAATATGCAAATTTGATGTGTGTAAATTTTTGGCAAAATTCATTATGAACGCCACTCGACGTGCCTTTCTTTGTTTGTTTGCGTGGACGTGGCGTCGGCGTCGGCGGCATCCATCCAAAGTCAAAACGGAAGTGTTTGCATGATGTGTAAGAGATTCACCAGATGAGACAGAACGACAAACGACAGACGACAGACAACAGACAACAGAGGACGGCCCGAGTCTTAAAAAATCAAGGGAAAATTCACACACGATGAGTTGGACTCTAAACTTAGACTTGGCTCAGGCCTCGAAGTGAAAACGAAGTTATGAGACTCTGTATCAATTGCGATTGTTTTTTTTCTAGAAGACAATATCATGTTTAATATACTCAAATATGTGTGATGTTATACATATCTATAAGTGATCGACTCTGCTAAGATAAACTATTCCAAGTAGAATTATCTACAGATGCATAATCAATTAATTCACTGAAATTTTATTTCTCATAAGTTGTTGTATAAATTGCAAATATCGAATTAATTTAACAAACATTTATTAAATTAATAAAATAATAGAAAATGTTCATCTAAAACTAAATATAAATAAAGATTAAATTATATTGTATTAAAATTAATTATATTGTAAAAAAAATTGTAAGTCTTTGAAAGGGAAATTAACAAAAAATAAAGCATAAATATAAAAAAAATATATTTGATAAGATTCTTTAGCTAAATTATATTTTAAGTATGATTGTCTCGATTACATTCAATAGCATTATGGATGATATGTTATTAATACATTATTTTATATTCATAAAAGAAAGGTTAATTCTTAATTTCTTTCTCCACTCTAATTAATATGATAGTTATCAAAACGATGCTCATTAAGCTTTGTGTTAAATACTAACTTTAATTTTTATTTTTAAGTGAATTGAAAGTATGATTAATTTTTGGAAATTTTACAGAATCCGTATTGCTTGTTTGCCGAGACTCGATTAAAGGAATGCGGTTTCATTGCGGTTGGATCATGTTTGATTCATCTTTTGGTTGTTTGGGCTTTGGCCAACACGGATTTGCAGCTCATATTCGTACTCGTACTCGTACTCGTACTTGTCTCGTATTATGCTAATGCGGTTGCAGTCCAACCACCAGGTGACTAAGTGTGCCACCGCCACCTGTGGCTGCATTTCTCTCGCTCTCTCGCTCTCACCTTCGTCCGTTGTAGTTGACGTGGCTGCTGTCGTCACGGCAACTTGGCAACTGAGAGCGCGCAACTCGCAACTCGCCACTCGCAACTGGTAAATGGCAGAGTGTCAACAATCATAACAACAGCAACAGCAAAAGGCGCACGCGACAACTGTTGACACATTAGACGCGACACTTGAAGCGCAGCAGCTGCGACGCGGGCAGCGGACAGCGACAGCGGGCAGAACTGTTGACGCTGGCACGCGATAAAAGTCGCGCTCAGTTATCAATTAGTCATACCACTGTCAGTGATTCCCTTCTTAGTCTCCCATCTCCCATCACCTGTTCACCCCTCAAAAGATACACTCGGAAAAAATCAAGTCGATTTGTGAACAAATCAAAACGAAATCATGAGCGCTTGGTCATGACATTTCATGAACACTTTAATCGCTTTTTGGGCTCATTTTATGAACATATTAGTTCGTTCAGAAGCGTATAGGGATCCTTTTGGGAACACACATCATTATATGAACAGCATGTGCACAATCCAAGAACATTTCAGTTCGTTTCAGGAACATGTCCACAACTCAGTTCTGGAACATTTGTTCACTATTTGAGGACCGTATTGGTTACACATTTAGAACAGACCGTTTTCAATTAATACTTACTCCGATTAGTTCTTTATATAGAATATTTTGTTTATAATTTAACCGTTTTAATAAAAATACACAGTAAATTAATTTTTTTGTATTTTATTGAATTGGCTACATGTTTAATTTTCTCAATTTAATCTCTTGACGTCTTCTGTTAAGCTCATTTGGCTCATCCTCGAACTAATTGTCGCTCAAGAATAAACTGTTCCTTGCTCCGAACATCTATATTTTTAAATCTGGTCTTTTGCTGTGTTGATTCCCATTACATTAAGCATTTGGCGCCAAATTGTTTCGAATTTTTAAATAAATACTAAAAGATTTTATTTTTTTAATAAAAAAAAAATAACTTTGATTTTACCTTTAAATATCATCAAAATTATTTAAATAGTGATACATGATTACTGATTGATAAGTTGTGGTGCCAATGATAACAACAAAATTGTACAATTGAAGTCAGCGCCTGCCTTTCTTTTAAATCAAATAAAAAATGTTTGCTTTTCTCGTTTGTTTTGAGCACGAAAAAATAAGAAGAATTCTGTCATATAACATAAAAACTGTGCAGGATTTTTTTTGTTTATTTTTTCTGAGTGTAGGAATAGATTTGAAGCCATTTAACGGCTGCCATTTGGTCAATTGACATGCTCGAATATTGATGGAGATAATGAGTAGAGAGTGGAGGAGGTAAGTTACTGACTGTGTGCCAAACTGATAAACAGCGATTTCAATTATAGCGACAATTATTAATAATATAATATAATCAGACAAATCGCCGAATATAATGCGAGCATTAAGCGTGCGATTTGTCGGCATTAAATGTCAGCACATACACACACACACACACAAAGTTGGGTGATAATAACGGTAATTATTTCGAATTCGCAACTGGTTGCCTCGGTCGATCGCCAACATACATACGTCACAGGGCGTTGCGCATACGTCACGTTGCCTTTGCCTTTTTGCCCCATTGGCGAAAGCAAATGGTGATAAATTTAGCGCCAGCCAGGTAAGCATGGGTAACAATAAAAATAGATTGTCCCCCCACAACACAGCCAGCAAATTTGGCTGCGCGTCAGCTGATTTTATGACATCTTCAGTTGAGCTCCCCCATCACCCTTTATCCACCACTATCATCAAATCGCAGTTGGGTCAATGAGTCAACGTCAAATTTGTGGCTCCCTACAAGCGTGCCACAATAAGCCGTCAATTGCCCCCAGCTAGTAAATACGAGTACATTACTACATATATCTATAGTAGTAAAACGGAACTTGTGATTTATATGTGGATTTTCTCGTATTTGCAGACGTCTGGGGGAGTGTGTGTCACACACATTAGTCAATCCCACGTACATTTGTGACTCCCTATTTAGTCAAAAGTTCACTGGCAATTAGCAGACAATAGAGACGCCATTATGGTAGGGTCATTAAATTAAAAGTCTAAACAAATGCTGTATCATAACTTAATTATGTTTCAGTCAATTTACAGTACTCTGACCCCTCATCTAACCTACGCTAGAATATGTTGAGACCTCATACACGAAGAAGTCACTCAAATTACAAAGATATGAGGGAGAGCACTTAATTGTGATTGTGCTGTGACTCAGTTTGATTTCTGATTCGATTTATGGACACACATATCATAATTACAAATCATATACTACTCAATCGCGTTTATGTTGCCAACACTCTGATTACCAGCACGAAAAACAAGATCATTAGCACTTACTTAACTAATTTATTTGTGCTCGCGGGTATTTTACCTACTCTAAGAGAGTCTATAAAAATACTTTTAAAGGAAAAGCTTTTGAAATCCAATTAATTTATAAAATAATAGATTTATAATGTATGATTTATATGTTAAAATAAGAATAGTTATATTTTAAATATAAAAACAACATATGATAATATATAACATACAGCAATGATTTGAATATCTTACATTCGTGAACATTAAAAACAAAAGATTGCACAAGTTAATGCAAAATGAAACAATCATTTAATATAAATTCTCATTTGAAACCAATTAAGCAGCCAGTTCTTTGAATATATAGAATTTACATTGCAATTGGAAATTCCTCACTTTATTCTAAGTAATGAAAATTGTAAAGAGTCTACCTAAAAATAAACATATTCATCATCTTTAGCTTTGCTGTCGTATTTATTTCAAATAAATTATTACTCTCATGGAATAACAAATTTAAATCTAGTGAATGACATCTAAACACATAAGTCTAAAGTTCTGGGGTCTAATTTGTACACATATTCGAGTAAAACTTTCCATAAAACTTATCAGCGTATCGTCATAGGCGAAAGTGAGAATGAAATTGACGAATTGACAAGGCGTTGACACACCAAGCGATATGGGTCATACTCATACTTGAGGGTATTCGAGTGGGAATCGGGACAGCGGGACAGAGAAGGTTGTCAGCACGCGTCTTACCACCTTTTGGATTTGTACTTTGCACCTCAGTTTGGCCCCCCATAATAATGTCGTAATTATTATTAACTTTTGCGGTGAACGCATTTTGAAGCATTGCCATGATATAATTTGATTTCTTTTTAAAAATCGTTTAATAATGATAGACCAAAAAAGGTTTTTTTGGCTTTCTCAAGATAAATCTTATCAATTCACTTTTGCACTAGGTCATAAATTGCCAGCTATTGGTCAAGATAGAGCTCGAAGTGACCAATGGGTTTAGTAGTCCGACAACTGTTCCACTAGTAAGTAGGTTTAATTGAACAAAGACAATTAATAAAGGGAAGTATTCCTAAAATAGCAGTGAGTAAAACTTGATTATTTTAAATAACTTTCTTAAAGTACGGTTAATTATGTTACAAATCCGTTACGCTTTATTTATCTATTAATATTTTTTTGAGAATACTTTCATAGATAAAAGAAATTATTTATTCTTGAATTGAACCCATAATAAGGTCAAAGATCTTTGTCTTAAAAGGTTTATTATACACTGTTTGCTAATCTTTTTAAAAAATTGAACATTTTTGACCGATATTAATTGACATGAACATACGTTCAACATTAGAAACCTCTTAATTTAACTCCATTTTTTTTTTTAATTTTAAAATAAATATGTAAAGCTATACTCAATTTTAAAGTAGTTATTCAAATTAAAATATGTAATTTAATTAAAGATAAAAATTATTTCATAAGAAAATAAGCAAACTCGTGTTAAAAATCTTTTTAGGGGGGCCCTGATTTCCCTCAATGGTAAATTTCTTTAACCTAAATATGAAGTAAAAAGGGGCAAGCTTATTATTATTATTATAAATGTTTAGAATTATGTTTGCATGTTACCTGAACTCATAGATAGAAAAATATATGCATAAATTAATTTTATTCAAGTATTAAGAACACACCTTGTAGTATATAAATGTTAACAATTATAAAAGCAAAAAATAGCGGCCTACAAATCATGTATTTTATTTTCAAAAGACAATTTTGTGAGTTTTGATTGATAAATTTGAATTATAGATGAGCTGCAGAAATTTTCTCATTTGGATTGAATGATTCAGTTGTTGCCTTGTCTTGAGACAGAGGGTAAGAAATCTGTAAGTGGCATCATGAGTGTAAAAATATAATAATAATAATAATACCAATGACCTGATCCAAGCGAGTGTCAGAATTGACGTAATTGCAGAGTTCGATTGATAAGCCTGAAGTAAAGGAGTTGAGTTGCAGAAAAAAATCCCCCTTGGCTCGCGTGGAGGTGTCAACTGACGTGTGGAAATGCTGATGGCAGTGGAGAGAGGGAGGGGGGCTAAGGTAGTAAACAGGGGTGGTCAGGGGGATGGAAGATTTGCATGCAATTCATAAAAAGTAAATACTATGCTTACCCTCAGGTAAGGAAAGGGGGAGGGTGAGGGTGAGGTGAGGTTTTGCTGCTTGGGCAGTCATAAAATCAAATCAAATAATAATTACAAGCGTGGCGCGAATTCCGAGTGCTATTCTTTGCCATCATTGAATTGACGTCGGCGTAGCTGACGTTGACAGAGACTGCGATGACGACGTCGACGTCGACGTCGACGCCTAAGAGAGTCGATACACAGCAATAGCAGCGATAGCAGCGGCCAATTGGCGTCCATATCGAACTATCAATGACAGTAACGGCAACATCGACGCTGACGTCGACGTCGACGTCGGCGTCTCCGTTTGCGTTTGCGTCTGGGACTGCCTCACACGCAGAACGGCGTTTTTCGTATAAATATAAATTTATGCGCCCAGCTGAAATTATGAATCAGTCTCGTTTAGACGCACGCCAATGATAATCGTCGGCTCGCGAATCCAACCGAACGCCGAACGCCAAGAAATACATTATAACTTAGCACTTAACTGAATTGAACTAAATAATAATTGCTAATAATTAAGTGTGCTTAAGCACTCACTCGAACTGAAACAGTATTATAGTACTAAAGTAACAGCTACGAAAATGTGCCAAACAAGTAAGTACGAGAACCTGATGATGGGTCCAAAGGTCCACATCCGTCTAAAGATCCCCAGAGCCAGTATGAGCCTACCATATAAAAGTGTCAAGTGGTCAAGTGGGAGAATTTATGGGCCACTCGATGGTCGTTGGTGGTGAAATGTAATCATTTTTAGAGCGGTGTTCTCAGCGATTCAAAAATATAGGAAAAAACAAACACTTTAAACAACAAAAACAATAACAATAACAGTAACAAAACATCAAATAGAACTCAGCTCACCTGTGAGATACGAGTGTGTGTGCAAATACAAGTCCAACTCTATGATGATGGATCGTTCAATTGTTTATCAATATTAGCATAGTTTGTCTGACAATAGCAACAGCTTTCGACGGGGAGTTCCCTCGAAATTGAGCACGAAATTCAAAGTCAAGTAAAAATACATTTCTCAAATGTTGATAACTTAATGTCTTTATCAGAATTGTGCTAATAATAAAATTGGTTACGAGTAGTTACGAGTTGTTACCATATCTTGTCATACCATAATAATGAGGCTTCAAACAATTGTTTGCTCAGTTCAAAAACAAATTCATTTTGCAGTAAATTGTTACAATCTCTGAGTCAATGAAAATGAAATCAATCAAGCGATCAAATCGAACTATCTAAAAATCACATGAGGTCTTTATGGCCATTTGGCCATTTGATAAGAAAAATCATTAGACTTTTTTTGTGTTTATCCTCATTTCTCGGTTGCAGTTGCAGTTCATAAATGTTTATTAGGGGTTTGATTAACCAAAGGAAACTTTCTAGAACAGAACTTTCTAGGCGATCGGGTTTTAAATTGTGATCACCTGCTGATCGGTTTTAGCCCGCTTTCTGTTCCTGACCAGCAGCACGTGCGCTTTGGTAACAACAGCAACAGTTAAAGCCAAAGCAATCGCGTTGATGTCGTTGTTGTTGTTGTTGTCGTTGTCGTTATCGAAGTCGCTGACCTACGACAACAACAAGAGTCGATGTAGATGTCGCTAGCCCGGCCGGCGAGTACACACACACTCACACACACACACACACACACACATATGCGCACACGGGTTTTGAATGAATTTGTGTTTTGTATGAATTATTCATACGACGCGTTGGCCCGCGGGGCACAAAGTTGGTCAACGATGACGTCGCCGTTGCTTCAGTCTTTAACTTGTCTGTCTGCTCGGCGTCTGCTGCTGCAGAGTCTGCTGCAGAGGCTGCTGCCACTATCTCAGCCTCAAAAACGAAACGAAAAAAACCCAAAATAAAAAAAGAAGGCAATAATACTTGTATGAGTAATCCGAAAATTTCTTGTGAAATTCAAACTAAACACAATGTGATGACAAAGCCACAAACGACGTTAAACAATTTCAGAAATTGTGCTCAATTGATTTGGTCAAAATACTCAATGTATTGTAGATGCGCCTACGCTGTCTCTCTCACACACACACTCTCTCTCTCTCTCTCTCTCTCTGTGTGTGTGTGTGTGTGTGTGTTTCTCTCTCGCTCTCACTGAGATGGGAGGCTGCTGTAACTGTCGCCGAGACTCACTCAACTGCGAGTGAGTGCAATGAGAGTGCGCATGTGAGTGCGAGTGCGAATGTGAATGCGAATGCGAGTGCGCGACTGGACAGTTGTCGAGCAGACGCCGTAGAGCGCGCACGCATTTTCAATTGAACGCGTTAACAGTTGGAGTTAGTCAATAACTAAGTTAGTTAGTCAGTCAGTGATACGATACGCGTGTTTCTCTTTTTTTTTTTTTGTTTACTTCCCATTTCCATGTCCAACGGTAATTAATTTAACTGGAATACAAACAAAAAGCAAAACTAATGTTTTAATTTTCTTTTTTTTTGTACAGCAAAGAATTGCCAAAGCAACGCACATCAGAGCCAAATCAGCAGCAGCAGCAGCAGCAGCGGCCGAAGAAAGCAACAAAGCTGCAACTGCAGCAGCAGCAGCAGCAGCAGAGGCATTCACAGTTACAGGCTCCTCATGGCGCTGGCTGCGCTGCTGCCTCTGCTGCCTCCGCTGACACACGCTCGACACTTGCACGATCAACTCGCGCTGGCTTACGACGAAGACAGTTCCAGTGCCAGTTCCGGCTCCAGTGACAGCTCGCTGCCTGTCTGGCACGCCAATCCCTTCCATGGTCTCGATCAGAGCAGCTACGACAGCAGCTACGACAGCAGCGACGCCAGCAGCGACGTCAGCAGCAGCAGGGATTATGTGGAGAGCGAGAGCAGCTACGAGGAGATCGCCCAGGCAGCGGTCCACGCGGCGATGCGGGAGCTGCGACGTCAGCGGATCCGACACCGACGCAGCCACACGCTGAGATTCTTTGTCCGCTCGCAACACGAGGCAGCTGCCGCTGCGACTCCCGAGTGGGAGAATCCTTGCGGCGGCGTCTATCAGCCGGACGAGAGTCTGCCGGCCGAGTCCGACAGCTCCACTCAAGGACGTGTCATCAAGCGCCGGGTAAGTTGAAGAGAAACACTCGGAGCCAAATCAAAAACATAGAATTGCACTTCACACAAGTTATTATTATTATAAATTAATTTAAAATACAATTTTAATTCATTAAAAATAATTTATTAGCTACTAAATTACAATTTTAACTTAAATATTGTGGATAATACTTGATTATACAAGTGAAACAATTTTTACGAATTTTCTTATATTTATATAAAAATTTCAAAACCAGAAAAGTTTTATCATTTTTATTTTTTTTTTAATTCATATATATTTTTTTTATGATGTATTCATTATTTTCATGTGCTATTTAATGCAAAATATTTGCTGATTTAGAAACAATTTTACATATGTATTATATAGTCGATAGTGCAGTCAGTGGAAGTTAAAAACAAAATAAATAAATATTTATTTACATATTTTTTTTTAACTTATTTCTGTAATTTGCACATTATTTGCTTTAGTTGTTTTGAAATTTAAAGTTTGAAATGAAAAAGGTAAAAATATTTGCTGAGAAAGTACTTTGTGTGATGATTTTTATTTGATAGAGTCTTGTATATATGTTTGTATGCATGTGTATTAATGGCATCCCGTTCTTTCTCTCTCTCTCTCTCTCTCCGACTTGCAGTATCTGACCGCGCTGCGGAACAACACGATGCGCGAGTATGAATACATGCGGACCACCGCCAATCTGAACTATGGCAGCAGTGAGCACTGGCAGCACGAGTACAAGTTCCTGCCAAACTGGACGCGTCCCACAAATGCGGTAAGTGGATCGAATGAACGATCGATTGATTGATTGATCGATTGATCGACTGATCAGCGGACCTGCTCCGCCCTGGGCGGCATAGACCAGTTTCTTGAATCCGCTTGATTCCAACTCCGACTCGATTGCCCTTTTCGACTGTCTTGACTTACGTTTCTCTCTCTCTCTCTCTCTCTGTTTCTCAGATAAAACTCAAGACTTGGTACCGTCACATGCAGACATTTGTGGGCAGCTTTGCGCACCTGGGCAAGGCTCAGTACAAGTACCGCAAGGAGCAGCAGCTCAGTATGGATGCCAGCACCCACGAGTTGCACGAGCTGCTTGTGAGCGCCCGTCGAGTTCTCTGCGAGATCGAGACGACCATCAACTCGTCGTACCCGAACAGCCACGGCGCCAAGCTCACCCAGGTGAGCAGGGAGGCGATGAGCGAGCGCCTCAAGTTCTACACTCCGGCCGATGGCAGCAAGGAGGCCGATGTGCGGGATCTCAAGTTCAGCAAGCTGCTCTACTACCAATACCTGGACAACATGTGGAAGACTCTGCGTCGAGCCCTTCGCAAGCAGCACAGGAACAGCATGGAGCGTAAGCAACAACATGTCGCACCTGTTTCCGTTTCCGGATCCAATTCCGTGCAGAACTTCAGTCTCGAGAGCTCCGAAAGTGGCAGCTCAATGGCAGCGGCAACTGCGGCTGTTGCTGCCACGGGCCAACGGGGGGCGCCCTGCCCCAACTCAGCCGAGTGCTAAGATCAAAGATCGAAGACCGATGAACGCCTCCCAGTATTAGCGCCAAGTGCTGTGCGCAGTTCCTAGTTTGCGCCATGCCAAAAACAAACAAACACAAGAAACATTAAGATACAATCACACGAAGAATTTGTCGAATGCCATTTTAGAATTTTACGC
This sequence comes from Drosophila limbata, assembly GCA_963924055.1. Taxonomy (NCBI): domain Eukaryota; kingdom Metazoa; phylum Arthropoda; class Insecta; order Diptera; family Drosophilidae; genus Drosophila; species Drosophila limbata. The sequence goes on from OZ001351.1 coordinate 18,197,805, forward strand.
CCCTAAGTCCCTATACCGCCTAGCCCCTCTTGTCATATTTATATAATTTATTTAATTATCTAATTTATTTATTTATATTATTTATTTATTTATATTATTTATTTAATTATTTATTATTCCTAATGCTAAAGCTTAGTATTATATTGTATTATTATCACAGCAACTTCCCTTCAGCGGCTATTTATGATCACACACACACAATCACACACAAAAAAGAACATACGCACTTATAAATATAAGTATTTATTATTCAAATGACACATTCCCTATTCTAGCTTATTTCTAAGCTTAACTTAGTAATTCCATGTACTTTATTTATTTAATTCATATTAATTTATTGAATATCACATATAATTAGTTGTCCCTTGTGAGAGAGATTTGCAAAACAACAAAACAACAAAATCAAACCAACAACAAAAACAAAAGAAAAATGCTTAAATACACTGTGATTTATTTTAAGTACTTTTTTTTTAATAGTTCTTAGTGAAATTAAAGATGAAGAAAATGTTCAAGTATTTATAATATTTATGCCACTGACTAAACAAAAAAACATACAAATCCAATTGAATTTACAACAATCTTAAATACACATATATACCATACATATATGTACATATTCACATACATCCAAGTCTTACTTAATATACATACATACACATATAGCTACGATAAGTATTATGAAATCTTATAAAAAAAACCTCTTTACGAGGTAAAAGTCTAGTGCCGAAAACATTTTCATGCCCCAAAATTTCTGATATCCAATTTTGTGACGAAAAATATTAAATTTTACACATGAATTATTAAAAAATAAAATTTTTTGTCACTGGCACTTCGCAAAAAAGTACTATTTATTAGGTATGAAAAATTTAGCGCAATGTGCCCAGTGACAAAAATTTTATTTTTTAATAATTCATGTGTAAAATTTAATATTTTTCGTCACAAAATTGGATATCAGAAATTTTGGGGCATGAAAATGTTTTCGGCACTAGACTTTTACCTCGTAAAGAGGTTTTTTTTATAAGATATCAGAAATTTTTTAATAAGACATCGGAAATTTTGACAATTGCAATATTTTTTTAAACAATTCAATAATTATATAATTAAGAGAATTAAAAACACATTCAATCAGAGACGTTTCAATATTATATATATTTATAAATATATTTCGATCTTGCTGTAATTGGAATTACAAAATGTTTCATCTGCCGCAAAAAGAATTCACCACTTGCAAGCAGTATCTTTCCACATGCACTGCAAGCAGTGCAAGTAGTGTACATGCAGTAGTATACATGCAGTAGTGTAAAGGTAAAAGGTATATTCAATTAACAGGTAATATCTTGCCTAAACGAATTTTGAGAGATAGGTGTTATATGTCAAAAGACGCGGAATTGAATTGTCTACAACATACTACATATTTAAAAGTGAATTCATTTGTAGATTTTTCATAAATTAAAAAAAAAAAATTATTTCACCTGTAGCTGTTTACCTTTTTACTTTAAAAAAAAACTTTGAAGGTATGCCTAAGAGCCCTTCAAAATACCTTTTCATCGATATATAGATCATATCTGTAGCTTCTATCGCTTGGATGCTATGAGGGTTTTAATTTTAGCGGTTTTTAGCGATTTCCCGCTAAACTAGCTATTTTTCGAAAAAGTCGTAGAACAAACGTTTCTATATTTTTGAGCGGGAACAAGTCCTCATTCAAACATTTTAGCTAAATCATCGCTTTGATACTAACAAACAAACAAACAGACATACTGACTTTTCATCTCATTTTCGAAAGGCGACTAAAAATTTCAAAATTAATTATTTTTTGAACCACTAATCGGATTTCGATGATCGAGGTGTCATTCGACGCGTATTTTTGATTAGAATAGTAAAAAATTAAAAAAAAAATCAAAAAGACCCCAACGGCCCCATTTGCCCCAATCATTTAAATTTTTTCCCTCCCACTTACACCTGTTTATCTCACGAACCAGGTGAGTTTCCAAAAGTCTTAGTATGCACATTTGTAAGTTAAATTGATACCTTTCGATCGGTATATAACTCGACCCGATCGGACGGTCATAGCAAATTTTCCATTCTTCCTGTGTATATATGCTAGTCGCCTTCGCACCCTTCGTGCTGCTTTCGTCACTAGCGCGGACTGCCGTCCGCTGTGATCAATTAAAAATTATCTGATACAAATATAAAAAACAGACAAAGAAAAACATTTTGCGATTTAATTTCAACTACTTATAAAAGGTATTCTTTACTAAAACATTAGAAATTCAACAAGTCATTGAATTATAAATCAATTTCAATTAAATAAAATGGAGAATTCTCCTGTTACTTAGGTACACACTTGCACTAACTTGCATACATATGTATAATATAAAAATGTATATAAAACAATGTATATTATCAAATCGTGATGAGATTTCTGACACCAAAATACCAATCATGTGTATAATTACCGTTTCGTTTTTAGTTAAAGTCAATCTGTCTGCATATCAAATTTTTGATTATTTCTATACAGAAAAAACTGATTCCAAAATTAAAGATTAAACTTCTTAAACTCAAGCTAAAAAGATAAAAAAATTGTGTTTTAGAATATATTTTAAAGTTAAAGTTAAGTAAATATAATGTGCAGATAAATTGGCAGCCACTCAGCATTAAAAAAATCAAAAAACAGCCCAAAATGTTTGATTTTACTAGAAAAATCTTATAGAGCCCAGATAATCTAAATATTTGCGAAGAAAGAATTGATAAATTTAATTTGAACCAAATCTTTCGTACTTGGGTAAAGAATATCCGGGAAGACCGAACTTCTGACATTTGTTACTTTGCAAAAGGAAAATAATATATATATATATTGATCCATTTATGCAATAAAAAGCAAATTTTACAGGAGAGTCGTTTACTTTATATTTTCGACATAGTGAAAGTTCTTTATTTAGTTGTGGAAAACTTAAGACGATTTCATTGTATCTAATTCGTCCAACAATTTATATTGGCATACATTAATATTTATTTCACAGAAACAGGGCTCGAGTGATAAAATTTCTAAAGACAATGAAAATAATTTCGACCACATGAAATAATTAGCATCTACAGACGCAATACAATTAATTCTGTATATGGGCTAATCCTGAGTTGCGGACGTTACATTTGCACGCAAATTTTCATGTTTAAACTGATACAGCTCGCGTTTAGATTGGTGAATTTTAATAAAATTTGCAGGATAATGCATTTCAATGTGAGTACTCTTAAACCTATTTAAAGAAAAAAGCCTTACTGTTTTTGAAAAAAAACTAGGCTTGCTGAAAGTTCCGTTGCGGCCGTTACAAAGATTGGAAGTCGATTTGAGGTTAACGTGCATTTGCACATATATTAGCGAGTTTTGCATAATAAACAAAAAATATCCAAATACAAAAAATTAAGTGGAATATATGACCATATCAATCCAGCATTAAAAATTAAGATAAGTAGGCTCGTTAATTAAAAATCTTAATTTTTGTCTGTTGCGGACGTTACGTTGCGGACGTTACACTTTTTACACACACTCTTTTTTCAAATTATTAATACATATTCAATATTTTTTCGATATAGTTTTTATAGTAAATAAAAGAGAACAAAACAAAGTTTAGGATGAGCTAAGCGCTAAACACTCAGACGACCGCTTTGCCCACTTTTTTGGCCATTGAAAATATCCTTTTTTTTACAAGAATTATTGAAATTAAGAGGCAAAAAGAGGAATTAATTGATTAGGCTCGGCCATGAACAACAAAACCACCGTAAAACCTTTTTGATTATGTAATTTGAAGCCTGAAAATGTATTCTATTATAAGATAAAACAACTATTATTAAAAAACATGCACTTTTTTGACAACTTTAAGTTTTCGCTCTTGGTTTAAAAATTTCCGGATTAGCCCATATCTGTGAAGGTACAGTGATAATCGAAATTTAAAATTTATATAGACTTTAAGAAAAAAGTGGCATCAAAAAGCTAATTTCGTCAAAAAGGGCATGTGTAATCTTCTAGTTGAAGCTCAACCGGAACTGAATATCAAAAATATTGAACTAAATTAAAATCTTAAAGAAAAAGAAGTAATAGACCTCGTTAAGCATGTAAGAAAAAAAAAATGGTAAAAATTATTATTTCCACTATAATCAGTCTTGCTCAAACTATTATTGCTACTTTCTTTGCTTTTATCAATTTTACGATTTCTACTTAAGCTAGGACAACAAATAATCGTCTCTTTTCTGAATTTAAAAAATGTTAATAATGAAATTTTACTCAATTGGAGCTAAAATACCAATTGTCTGAAGAAAATTTATTGTTTATATTTTAGTCTAAAATTACAATTACACTTCTAATTGTCTACAACTAACGTTGTATAAAATGTAAATACTTTTATTTTTAAGATAAAGTTCCTTTTCTGAATCTGAAAATGTCCAAGTGCAATTATTTATGCCTTTAATATATGCTAAAAAGACTTCTAAGTCAAATAGAACTTAATTTTGTGGTTGAAAGCAAATAATGAGCATAGTTTCCAGAGCATATATAATAGAGTGAATTACTAACTTGATTAGTTTATTTACTCTTGTTATCTACCTCAATGTTAAATGGGCTGATCATTTATCGCGCACTTTATTAATTTGCAATTGCTTTCTTTTGTATCGGATCTTATCGAATTTTTTATGGGATCATTTGATTGTGATTTTCCGGTTAGGCTTGTTGTTTTAAGTGCGGTTCCGGTCTCAATAAAATGTGAGCACGATAACTGAACAATCTGATATCATTTGGAAATCGCTGCCTTTGATCAAGTGGTGCACAATGGCCACTTGTCGAAACGCTCCACAATCGGGTAAAACGATGCGATCGATAAATAGCCCCCATTTCCGTTTCCACTCTACGTGCACCACGCGATGCGATTGGCGTGAGAGGCCAATAACCAACTGGCAATAGCCGAGAGTTGAAGGTGGCCAAGGAAGTGGCACGTCCGGAATGCGACTTTATCTGGGCACCTTATCAGCGCGGAGGCAGAGAACGGAGAACGAAGATTGCTGAACGGGAGCAGATGACGTGCGTTAACTCCGACGTTGGCATTCCGAGTCATTCATGCTCAAAGTATTTCACAAATAAAAACGAGCAAACAATCGGCCAATGACAGGAGCACTCGACGCAAGAGATGACTGCAAATAACAAAATAGTTGCCCTAGGTCGATGAACACAAAATCTCACTGCTTGGTTGACCAGTGTTCACATTACTCATACGTCGCGTGGGCTGCAAAATCCGACTCGCCATAACGGGAAAAGCCATTTGAAAGAGCACACAGACAAGTGTGAAAAGAAATGTAGCATACTTTCAGGATTACTAATGAAAGCAGAAAACTGCTTGACAAAACAGGGAAATTTAAGACATAACTTTATAGCAAACCTAACAGTATCAATCTGCTTGTTTACAATCCACACTTAAATTAAGTTTACACCTTCGAAGTGAGCCACATAAAGCGACAGCTGGGAAAACTATTGCATACTTTTGTGCGGTGCTAGGTGAATTTAACAATGAACTTTGGTCATTGTACAAGCTATGGTGCCTGTCTTCGATAAACTTTCTTACCAAAGACTCCACCCACTGTTAGCTGCTAGGGAAATTTTACTTAAAATGTTGTCACAGCAATAACATTTCCCTTCATGCAATTAATCTAATTTTTGATTATACTGAAAATTAAAAAAAACCCAGGCACAATTTGTATGTATATGAAAATTAGGAAAGAACATGAAAGAAAGGTTATCATCGGCGCACAGTAGTTTTGATACCCTAACGATACCCTGCATACAACTTCCACCAATTGCATGCTATGTCAGCTAACATATATGATAAATATGTAAGTCCGATGTGAACCAAATACGAACAGGAAGTAAAAGATATTAGCGAATACCAAATTGATGGAATTGGTGCAGATATCTAACGATACAACATTTTTCATACTATAGTTTTGACCTTTCATTCCATGTACTACATATTATATATATATGACATTTTGTGCATGGGTATAAAAAAAAGATAGTTCTCTACATATTAAAAAGTTTAAGGAAGTGTATCTTACTTTGCTTGAGAGGATTTAAAATTTGCTAAAGCAGGTAAATGGGAAAATTGTACACAGATACACACCTAAGACATTTTTCCCTACACATTTTAGCATTAAATTCAATTAAGAGGGCATTGTAAATATTGTCACACCTTTCACAAGAGTCAACATGCAGCCAAAAGCACTCGAAAGTAGCCAAGTTTTTGTTGCCATTTATGGTTCTTGTTTAAATACGCACAAACACAGGTATGTTTGTATATATATATATATATATATATATATATATATATATATGTATGTAGAGTCACGTAGGGTGTCACGAGTATTGGTGTGCATACACATACACACAAATAATAAAAGTCATTGAAATAATAAAAATAAGTGGAAACAAATCGTTACACTTGGCATAACTATTGATTGACAATCGAGGACAAGCTTTATGTTTTCTTGTTTAAGGATACTTTTAAAAATAATACATATGTGTATTAATTTATTTCATACAACTGTATTTTACATTCATCACTGAAATATTTCGTGATTTTAAACATTCGCTAAGCAGTTGTCATTTGGAGTTATTAAACATTATTATAAATAAAAGTGAGTAAATGTGTTTATGAATTAGGCTCGTATTTTGTAATACTATGTAGCTTCAAATATTTCCACGGGGATTTGAAAATAAATCTGACATCTGGGATCTAGGATCTCTGGCTGAATGCTGGATATACATACATATTTTTGACATTAAAAGTAGACTCTGTTGCTGGCAATGGTTAATTTATTTTGTGGCATAGACGAGCCGACTGCTAACAATCTGACGGAAGCATGAAAAACATTTGCTTTGAGGCTGGTCTGTGATACGAATATTAGCACAATTTCACACGTACTTATCCAGGCCATGGGAAATAACAGACTTTCCACATCTGTGCTAGAATGATGACATTTGTCAAGATTTGCTGTCTCTTTGTGCTGCGATTATATCCGGTTAAATGAATGGTCTGCCTCTCTGAGACTCTTACTGTCCCTCTGTTCCCTCTGTAATATTTGTAAAAAACATGTAAAAAAATACGCTTTCAATTTAATGAATCTTGATTTCGTTAGTCTCTGTATCCAATGTATCCTCAGCCTCAAAGGGATATTCTTATTTAGAAAGAAAGAGAGGGAGAGAGAGAGAGTGAGAGGCCTAGTAGCATGTTTTTCAAAAGATAATGTTTCATCCCATGCCATCCACGCAATGCACTTCGTATGCTTCATTAAGCGTGCCTTCTTCAATGTGGATTGAGGATTGTGGTAATTTATGCTTTGCTTTGCAAGATCCCTTGCAGATGACTTGATTATTAATTGCAAGGAAAAGCGCTGCATAGATTAAAAATTCCTGAATGGACAGCGACCAGCGAAACAGAGAAAATAATTAAAAAGCTGTGCAACCGCCGGAATGAAAATAAACATTGAGATGGTATCCCTAGCCTCACGTTTAATGAGTCCATCTAAATAACTAGTATAAGGCGCAAAGGAAGCGTGGCCACAACAAATTCTAGTAGATAACGCATTTTTATTAAATACCTTTCAAATAATTTCTCTACTCATTACAAATGTATGACGGGAAGCTTTATTAATAAGGTTAGTTAGTTAATTATTAATTGTTTAACAATATTAAAAATGCTCGTATGCAAATGCCATAAAATTAATAGGGATTTGTACTTCAAAACTATAACTGAAACTCAGAACATAAATTGACATAGTTTTATTTTTTGATAGAATTAGACTATCAGTTTCGATTTCCAATATATTTGAAATAAAGATGAACTTTGAATTTAGCCTTAGCTAAAATATGGAAAGTCATGGATGTGTTTTAAATTTAAAGCTTAAGTGACATTAAAAATTATAGTACGCGATATTTATAGCGTGACATTTTTTTTCAATGATTTATTAATTAAATATGTATAAATTTATATATTTAAACACACACTTTATAACAAAATATTAAGATTATGTTGAAGTTCTGCTGCTGGAATAGAGATTTTGTGAAATGATCTAAATTATTTTGTCCATAAAAATATATTTGTAAAGAAATGAGTCCACTCAATGTATTATCAGATTTGGGGAGGACCTTTATAATGTTCCTTGCCAACATGTTAGGATCGATTTGGATGTTCGCTTAAATATGGATATTTAAAATAAGATAATTATCTGTATAAATGCTTTGATCACAGAACTACGAGCCTCATCTCCTGTATTGACTCGTAAGTATATAAAGTACTTATATGCAATCAATTATATTGTCAATTTTATTTTATGTACGTTTCCAAGAACCAAGACGTATTTATTTTATATGCAGATATGATCTAGACACAGGGTATCTCAGGGTATCTTAGAATCTTCAAAGACTTTTTTAGTTTGCAAATTGTTTTTAGTTATGTTTAGGTATTTTTAATAATTTCTTCTTTCGATGATCCCATTTAGTTAAAATAGTCAACATTTTTAGATTTACAAATATTAAATGTACAGTGCACATCTCCTAAAGTAAACAATTTTTTTTACAACAAACTTGTGAAAGCCGACAGATTGACAAAAGCAATTATCGTCGACATTGATTTCTGTGTGGCACTTACATAAATGGGAATGGGATATATGCAGCAGCAACGAGGGATCGAGGGAACGAGGGGCGACTGACCCATTGCCTGTTGCATATTGGATATTGTTGGCTGTGGGCTGTGACCTGCGACCTTTGTCGACTCTGCTTCCCGACTGCCCTAAATACTCATACTCATGCTCGCAGTTCGTTCCTCGTTCCTCGCCTATGTTTGCCATGATTATAACATGGTAACGATGACGACACTGACACTGGCTGCTGGCATCGCTGGCATCTTTGGCGCCATTAAAGTTAACGAGGCGGCGTCATTTTAATGAATATCAGGTTAATGAATATCTTACAGAAATAATGCAGATGCATTGCGACTCTGCACCTGGGATGCAAAGCTGCTGAATTAACAGCAGCTGGAGTTGGTCAGCAGCCTCTGGACTTGACTTGAAGGCAGCTTTAGTTTTTACTTTTAACGAGTTCCATTCTCAGTCTCCAACTAAGTTGTGTCCTTGTTCTCTTGTGCTTACCCCGATAAAAATTGCACTCAATAAAAATTGCAATGCATAGCAAAAGGGGCACGTACTTTAATTTTGCTTACTTCGTGAATGAGTACAATTGAAATGAATAGAAATAGAAGTGGATATATAGTACATAGATATAGAAATGTGCAGCGAGTCACAAAACGAAATGAGTGAAGTAAAAAAATCAGCCAACTACAACTAAAACTTCAACTGCAAGTACAAGTGCAAACACAAATACATTCCCCACTCTTGGCCACATTCAGTCTGACCACTGTACGTGTTAGCAACTGACAAATTGAGCGTGGGCGACGAAATGACGACCAAAAGAAGAGACGGACAGACAGACAAACAGAGAGAGAGAGAGAGAGAGAGAGAGAGAGAGAGAGACAGAGAGAGGCAAAAAAAAAGAGAAGCAGATGTTGAATCTGGACTAGACAATGAAGCCGCCTCACTTAAAAATATGTGCACACTGACAACAAGTGAAAACAAGAGGGAGCGACCGACTAAAAGATACCTGTTACTCAATAGAACAATACACTTAATCTATCTACAATGATTATAAAGACTTGTTTCTCAAATCAGTAAAATATTCATAAAATCTTTCCTTTAATACAAAAATTATCAACTTTGCCTATGTTGCTCTTATGTATTCTTACAGAGTATGTTATACTCGTATGTTATGTTATTTACAGTGTACGTTATTTATTTGCATCGAGCTGCTTTCTACATAGTATATAACAGCGAGCTGCAAATAGGCGATTATTACTCCTAATTATTATCAAAATTCCTATTCCTGATACAAAGTATTTAATTTTCTAACTCACAGGCTTGTTCTACAAAACTCTTACAGGTGTCAAGCATAAATTTTTGACAGAGGTGACAAAATGTTGAAATGTTATTTAATTAAAATAAATTATATTTTTAAATTGAATGAATTTGATGATGCTCAAAATCTTACATAAACTCTTTAGCTTTGTTGAATTTGAAAATTTATTTGTGGCAATCGATTTGGTTATTTAAAAATATACTATTGGAAAAACTACATGTCTGAATATTATGAAACATGGACATTCGTACAGTTGTTTTCAAAAGAAGTTCGTTTTAAAAACTTTAAAGATTTGATGTTCCACAAATACCTGTTTAAGGGTATTCTAAGATTACATTCAATAATAATGCATTTTAAAAACAGAGGGTTTTCTAATACTCCCTGGCATATACTCGTACATACATTGCAACGAAAGCAATATACTCTTGTATATTCTATGAGAAACGGGTAAGCCATCGACGACAACGAAGACGACGAGAACCAGGGCTGGTGTCGTGTGCAACGTGGCCCTGGAGCACATTTACATGCGAATGTGGGGAGAGAGCTCGCTAAATTATGCACATAAATGAGGAGAAATTGGACTCTCAGCTCGTCCTTTCGTCCTTTCGCCCTTTTCCACTGCCCCCTCGACCAACCCTCTCTGCTCACAGCACTTTCCTGACCTATCACAGGATGCAAGTGACCCGTGGTCACAGCTAAAGTGCGAGTATTAAACGTAATCCTTTCATTTACTCAAAATTATGACTGTTCTCTGCTGTGCTGTGATATATTTGAGACAATGATTTAATGTGATGGTTGCCATAATATGTCTTACAGTCAACAACAGGAGAAAACAGGAATTTATTCTTAGCCTGTCAATAGTTAATAGTATGCGTTAAATACCACAACAGATTATATTAATTAGTCAGTCGATTTATAGCATACAAAAGTTGATTATCAACAAATTGCAATAAAAATACAACATAAAATACATTTGAATTTCTATCTACATCTGGATTTTGATTGGCATGTGGATAATTGAGGTATTTTGGGGAATTAAAGTCTCGCCTCAAACATTTGATGATTGTGAAATACGGACAGTCAATTGTCCTCTAACTTACAATATAGCTGACAATTTTGCTCGATTCCTTCGAAGTTACTAATAGACATGACATAAGTTAATGCTGAAACATTAACTAATAAATTGCAATAGTTCAATGGATTTAAATGTACCTTCTTATTGAAGACTGTCCGTTGATTGGCCGCTCCTCTTAGAACTTGTGTCTTCTGTTTGCAACTTCTATGCCAGAGTCCTGTGGAGCCCGTCCTTTGAGTCTGAGCCTGTTATCCCCAAGGCGAGCGATGCCAATGGCAAAAATAATGACGAGTTAAACAAACCAAATACAACATAGAGACATAGAAACAAAGAAGTACGACTAAAACAAAACAAAGTTGCAATCCCGCTGAGAGACGCATACTAAATAGAAGAGGATGTTAAAAAGAGACGCGTAGAGTAAGACGGGGACAGGGACAGGGAGATGGCTAAAGGCAGGTGAAATGCCCGAGTGGCGCACAAAAATCCAATTAATTATACATGTTTACACATGCAAACCGTATTGGTTGCCAAAGAATCCGAACTCAGGCTCTTCCTCATTTTTTCCCAATTTCCCAGAACCTGCACAAAGACAGCGGAAATGGCATTGAAATGGCGATTATTGCACCTTTGGTCAAAGAAATGGCGAAGCTTGAATGCGCTTAAGAAACAAAATAAAAAAGAAATACACTCACACACTCGGAAATAGGGAGAGAAAGAGAGAGAGAGTGAGAGAGTGATAGAAAGATAGAGTTTGCTAAAAGCAGCAATAAAACCGGGAGCGAAAAACCGAAAGCAAAAGTGGGTCAAGTCGGCGTTTGATAAATAAGCGAGGAGACGGAGGAGACAAAGGTAGAGACAGAGACAAAGGCAGAGACAGAGACAAAGGCAGAGACAGCCCCAAAGTGGCCCCAGTTCCTCACACTCCGCACACATTTCCAGCCTCGTCTGCCGTCTGAGACTAAAGCTTAAATCTTGAACTACTCGTATTTCGGGGCACGGTTTGTCTGGTATGTGTATGTGTATGTGTATATGTGTGTATTTAATAAAAGTCCATAAAACGAGCAAGGCCAGACTTGTTGTTGTTGTTGCCAGCAGCGAGAGCGAGTGACGTCTGAGAAAGAGTCCTGGCAAAAGTCCTGACACGCACACACAACTCGGGAGCACCAGAACAGACCAGACATGACTGACCCACGACACAGTCCAAGGCCCAAATTCCAAAGCCAAGACCGAGACCAGAAACAGATCCACGTATGAAACTCGAAACAGGACGTTATACACGGCGTATGAGCATTGCATTCTGATTAGGCAAACAAAGTTAATTGGATGCGACACGATTGAAGGATTGAAGGCCGTCGAAGCAGCTCAACGAATGTTAACAACAACAACAACAACAAGTGCAACTATTAAGCGAAACAACTTCCGTCAAGCAATCAGAGCTGCCTTCCCACAGAACATACCAGTCTATATATATATAAAATATACACATATATATATGTATCTAAATGTGTGTATGTGTGTGAAAGGGCAATTAGCTTCATTGAGAGCGTCCTTAAATGAATGGTAAGACTATAGCCAAAATTGAGTGTCGAATTAGCGTGTTATATACACGATATATTTATATTCATTTTAAGTGAATGAAACGAGGCTAATTGAGTTGAATGTGTGAAAGAAACTAACTTGCAAATTGGAGTTTGATCACGCCAGTCGAGAGTGCTCGAATACAAGATGCCCCTTGTTCACTTGAAGGGAGCGTTAAAGCTTTTATCATTAAATTCTACTACAGAAGCCAATACATACAAAAATATTTCAGTTAACTTCTTAAAATTGGCAAGAAAAGCTAAATCCGGTGGCAAATAATAAATAATACTAATAATTTATATACAAAATTTTTGTATTTTTTTGGTTGCCCAATACCCAATACCCATTAAAATATCTAAATCATCTGAATTTACTTGTTATGGTGTGAAAAGAACAAAGTCTATTTTTGTTATCCCAATAAGTTTTTGAACAGAGAATCTGGATAAATTCGACTCTTCCAAATAAAATAGTCTCTGTGAGAGTACACTTATTATTAATAATATTTTAATAATCTCTCTCCCTTTCTCTCTCTCTCTCTCTCTCTGTCCCTTTCACACACTCTTTAAACTGTTCGCCTCTCTTACTAACAAAGTATGACTAGTTTTGCCTGTCTTTAGATCTACTTCAATGCTTCAATTCATGCGATTGATGCCAACAATAAGAACAACAACAATGCAAAAGACAACAACAACAACAAAAAGAGCGACAGCAGCAGCTGCAAATGGAAGTAACTGTTTCTGGTCAGACTTCCCAGTAGGCAAACAAATGGCTGTCAACGACGAAGCCCATAAAAGTAACGCAAATAAACAATTTAACTTGAATATAAAACACGTAAACAGCTGGCCCACAAGTGGGCTCAAGAGGGCGAGAGGGGGAGAGAGTGAGAGAGAGAGGCTTGATCGATTTCCAGCGTGGACAATTAGTTAGCAGGCAAATTGCCCGCATCACTGACGATGGATTGGCAGACAGGGGAAATGGAAATGGGAGAAATAAAGAGAGAGAGAGAGAGAGAGAGAGAGTGAGAGAGAGAGCGAGAGAGAGGAAAAAAGAAGGCTACTCAAATTAAGTGACATGCCGACCAAATACATAATGAATTATTCCTTAAGCAGTTAACCACAGACGACAACGAAAACGACAGCAACAACAACAACAAAAAGAACAACAATAAAAGCGAGACAAAATTGGGTCAACTGGCGTCTGGGCCACGATGTGAGCCTGGGACTCAAGTCAGCGTAACTGGAACAGGGACCAAGACCAATGGGAGGGGAATGGGAATGGGATTTGAAGGGGCGCAGGGAGAATGAGAATGGGACTCGGGTTTTGTCGAGCTGCCGTTGAGTAAATCAAAAACATTTGCCAACTGCCAACGGCATGTGGTTGCTCGACTGCGACAATTATGTCCGCTATTTATCGCCCAGACAACGAAGTGGTAAGTGTACAAAAAAAAAGCTGAAAGAAAAAGCAAAAGAAGCAAAAAAAAAGGGCAAATGGCTGACAGTTAAATAAGAATATTAATAATCACCAGCAAAAGAAATATGAGTATGAAAAATGAAGATCATTGACAGGCTTGAATATCTGTTTTCATCTGCCTCAATTTCAATTTCAATTTCCTTAACTCAGCTTTGGCAAGTGCTAGTTTGGCTGGAAGCAGCTGTGACAACGATGCGTATGAGTGATATCCATGCGCCGTGACAGGCAACAGAAGCTCAACAGCAACAACAACAGAGACAGGCAACAGAACAACAGTAGCTGAAAATGGGGATGGGAATGAAGGCCGTGGCAATACTCGAATAAGTTAAAGGCTTGTAAATAATGATGTTTGCCAAGGCAAATTGCAGGACACGAATATGGAATACTTAAAAACACCCTTCCAATTGCCGAAAGATTTCAAGCTCCAGCCAATAACTCACTAGAAGCAATCGATTAAGTTTCGATGATTACAACTTCAAATTTTAGTCATTTTAAGACGATATTTTACAAAAGATTGGACTGTGAAAAAATGCTTTACGGGACTGGAAACAGAGTTAACTTAAAGTGCTAAAGCATTTCCCAAAAAAGAAAATAAATAAATTAAGTTCTGACCCCATTAAAGAGTTCAATTCGATCTACTTAGTAACATACAAAAGCTTGTGAGAATTAAAAAAGGTGACAGACAACACGACATTTTTTCCTTCCGGTGATGCTGATTTCTTTGATTTTTATGCACATTTCTGACTCGAGATTGACATTATCATCCAATTTTCCAATCCAATTTTGAAATCGATTACTTGCAACTAGGACAAACTTTTTACGATTGTGCGTTGGGTTATTTATTTTTTTCTCACCGAGTACTAGGAGTTTCTCTCCAACAAATTGTTGGGCTAAAATCAATTACAGTTGTACCAAAAACAGGCAGCAAATTGGTAGGCACTGTTTGATGGCTGCTCGTTTCCAAATGGCTTCCGAGAGCGACGTCGCGTCGACGTCGACTATGCGTGTCAATGAACTTTGTAAACAATTTTAATCACATGCCTTTTAGTCCCAAACTCTATTTCCTATGCCCCTTGCCACTAGACTATACAATTCACACAAAGCATCCCACATTTCAAACAGCAGCCCATTGACGCCGATTTGAAATTAAATTGAATAAATCTCAGCCTACGCAGCAGCCTGGTAATGAAGCACAGTCGACAAATAACCATGCTGCAAAGACTAAAATTTCAAACAATGAAGATTTTATTTGAAATTCAGTGAAGGAACAGTCAATGTCACTGACCTAATCGAAAGGTAGTACACGACTTTCAGGATTCATTTATATCACTTTCTTCTATCGAAAAGCAAGCTCGTGAAAGAAAGCTAGAAATGTTATTTTTTCAAAATTGGTTTGGAAATTCAGGTAAGCTTCATGGTCCAGATCAGCATAGCGTAGGTTGTAGATATGGTTAAATGTAACATTGTGGCATTCCAGAATTTTTTGGATTTTTTTATCACTGGGGACGGCAGTCCGCGCTAGAGACGAAAGCAGGACGAAGGGTGCCAAGGGCGACTAGCAATAAAAGATAAATAATTTTGAAATTTTTAGTGGCCTTCCGAAAATGAGATGAAAAGTCAGTCCTGTTGTTTGTTTCTTTGCTTGGATCAAATCGTTGATATAGCTTAAATTGTTGAATCTGAACTTATTCCCGATCATAACATAAATCAAAAAAAACTTTTGTTCTACGACTTTTCGAAAATCGCTGGTTTAGCTGGAAATTGCTAGCTACAGATATGTTCTATGGTATACTTATGTCGTTGGAAAGGTTGAAATAATTTATATGTACTTTAATATTATTCGTCACAAAATGGATATCAGAAATTTTGGGGCATGAAAATGTTTTCGTCACTAGACTCTTACCTCGTAAGTTGAACTATACCCACAACCTAAGCTATGACCCATCCCAGTAATTTTGTTTTGTTTTTTTTTTTGTAGCTGTGTGTTATACTTATATGACAAAATAATAATTAGGGCATTAAGACGCTATGATAAAATAATAAAGTGATAAATTTATTACACTGTAGCTAGTGAGGGAACGTAAATTTCTGTTCGTATATCACTTTATCATATAACATCATTATCACAGCTTCTGAATACCCTAAACATGAGTTAAGTTAATTAATAAAAATAAGTAAAATGAAATTAAATACAATTGCATCGATAATTTAATTATCAACTGATTTATTGGCAGCCATCAGAAACTTTTTCATAACATTCATCGCGAAGTAATAATGAATGTAATGAAATATTATTATTGTGATACTTGATCGGGCGCATAAAGTGTCTTTTTAGATACATATGTATTTATTATAATTTGAGTGCGTGTTTGCTCCATTGTGCGGCATCATTCCGCGGCAATGGCGCAAACAATAGGCGCATTAATTTCTCAAAGGCTGCGACCCAGCTGCGTGGTGCAAATTATCCGCGGAGTGAGGTCGAAGGTCGGAGGAGGAAGTGCGTCAACACACACACACACGTAGAGTGAGAGGGACAGAGTGAGCTGGCTGAGATTTAGCATGTCCTGGCTGGCTGTGTGGTGGCTGAGTCTCTGGGTGGGCGTGGCACCTGCGTGCCAAGTAAGCGTTCGTCTTTGGCTCTTGCCATTCTTTTTTGGGGCACTTCCACTACCACTCCACATCCAGAGAGTGTCGAGGTCAACGCACGGACAATTGGGAATGGCCATGACCGCAATACAATTCATTTAGGGATCAAATGGATAAACTGGTTCACCTTCCGTTACGTTACGTGTTACGTGTGCCTTTTAATTGGCAAAACAAATGCAATTAAGTCATTCAACAACCAGATTGAACAATGAGTAATCGTCTGTAGAGTTGAAAGTGACAACAGGTTGAACAGCCAACTGCCAATTATCCAAGTGTTATCCAACCGATTTGGATTCGAGCTCTGACTTGGACATGGATACGAGTACTCGTTCAGTTCCAGTCTGAGTGTGGCTAACTAAGTAAGACTGACAGCCAGGATTGCCTTTACCTTTACCCCGCTAGTATGAGCTATATACATATATGTATGTATACACGATATATATAGTATATAGTTGTTGTTATTGTGTTTCCTGTTTCCTGGACAGGCAGGCCACTTAGTCAATCAGGTGGCATCTGTAGCTGTTTTGTTTAGTTTGTTACATGGCTTTGACCAGATTGTTCATCAGTGGACCGTTCAGGCGGCAAAGGTGCTTTTGTTCTCATCTTTGCCAACAAGAAAACCAAATTGAGTTGATCCGATTAAAGAAGTGGTAAATGAACATTTTATGTGCGGGTATATTAAGTTTGTTAAAAGTATGTAACTGACAGAAGGAGGCGTGGCACGTCCCATAAAGTATATACATTTTTCAAAAAATTATAAAAAATACTAGCAAAAATATTTTTGAAAAAATTTGTTTGCAGTCACTCCTAAAATTGTTTGAAGAATGTTTTAGCATCCCAACATTTTTTGGAAAAAAATCGACGAAAAAAGTTTTGAAAGTTGCCTTTTTTTTAAATTCGAATATTTCAATGGGTACTTAAAGGGTTAAGGAAAGTTATGCATCATTCAAACGGAATTTAGATGACCTTTCCAAATATATTTTTTAAATTTGAAGACTCGACTTACAATAGCTGTTATAGTAAAAGAAAGAGCGCACCTATTATTTTGTCTAGGGTCGGAGATGCTTCCTTCTCCCTGTTACATACATTGCAACGAATACAATATCCCCTTTTACTAATTTTTTGGGTATAAAAAGGAAATATTTAGCTATCGCTGTCTGCTGTTTTTAATGTTTTTCCCTGCAATTATAGTTTGACTAAAAGTCAGATTTAATGATTTGGCGGGAAATAAAGAAAGATATGTCGAAAAAATCAAGATTTGGAGGTAAAAAGCTAAATTTAGCGGAAGAGTCCAGATAAAATTTTAATTTTTAAATAACTTAAAAAAAAAAAATTAAAATGTATTTTTTAAACAACTACTAATTTTAAATGAATTTAACTATTTAAAAAAGTTGCAGATATAATTCAAATCTATTCGCAGACTTGTATGTTAATGTTAAAACTTAAGCAAAATATTTGAATTTATATTATTTCTGAGTTAAGCTTTAAAAACAAAACATGGTTTAATAATCAACTGATTTTATAAATTTCTGCATTTTTCAACTTAGCAGCGTTTTATACCTCTATTGTCCTTACTCAAGTTGTGAATGGAAAAGGTTCGGCATGGAAAAAATCAGTGATTGGCAATCAGTTTGTCAATCCGAATATTAGTTCTTCAGTTAATTGAAATTTATGGTTTTTGAGGCAATTGAAGTCTTTTCAGAAAATGTGCATGTGTTCATGCAACTTTTATATGACTCTTAACTATTGCTGCCATCACAACCCATCTGTTCAACTGCTCAACGACGATGCACAGCAACGAGGGCAAAAAGATGGCAACGAGAAAGACGATGATAATAGCAGCGTCTATGAAGACAACTTACTACTTTTTAGGGTCTCCAGTTGAGGTTGAAACACTAAGGCTACGACAAATACTCGTAGATGATGATGATGATGATTATTCTGTCGCTATGTGCAGACATTGTGTGGCTAAAGGTGGTGGGTGTGTTGTGGTGGGGCAGGATTTCGGTAGTCAAGCTAATCTATGTCGGTCTTAAAAATGTAGAGAACGCTGCGTCAAGACATTTTTCGGCTGAGGTTTGAAGTCTGAACTGAGCACTGAACAGAACAGAACAAAGCCAGTTGACTGAGTGCCACTGAAACATCAAGAGATGAAGTACTATATAAGAATTAAAGGTGAAGGCGTAGAATGACACTCGGCCAAGAGGTGCAGACACCTTAGAGTAGACAGAGGAGTGCCAAAAGACAACAGCAATAACGTCAACAATAGTACCACAGCGAGGGTGGCCTAATTAATTTCTTGTACTATATATCATATCATAACATTTCTCGAAGAATGAAAACATTTTTAGTATAAGAATAAGCATTACAGTTTGGTTTTAGATTCTAAACTTAAGTTAACTTCATTTTTTGTAAATCACATCATATCTTAGAAAAGTTAAAACTATGTTGGTATGAAATATTAAATAATTAGTTTGGTATTATAATCAGGGATTAAAACCGAAACGAATATCGGTTTCACTTACGGTTTCGGTTATGTTCACATTTGGGTTTTCGGTTATTAACTACGCAAAATCATTGAATAAATAAATAAATCACAAAACAATTTTTTTTTGCAAAAATATAGCTATATAATTAATCTAATAATAATAATTAAAAAGTCATTACTTTCTTAAATTTTCATTCACACATTTCTTTCACATATTCTTCAGTTTATTTTAAATTTATTTTATTTGCGCTTATTCAGTGTTATGAAAATTCGATCTTGAATTTCAAAAAAAAATTCAAAATTAAATATAAAAAATTAATTACAAAAATCAAAATTAAAAATGAACAATAATTCTTTTATGTATTTATGTTATTTCGGTTTACAGAGTATCGGTTTTATGGTTTCGGTCAAATGAAAATTGTTTTTTTCGGTTACATTTTCAGTTACACTTAAAAATTTCAATCAGAAAGAATTTTAAATTAATTGAATTTCGGTTTACAAAAACAAATTTATTTATAGTTTCATATTAAGCATAAATATTAAATAAATTGAAAATAAATAAATGCTAATGAAACGACTACAAACACTAATCGAAATCTTGGAGAATATTTTGATCAGCCCTCGGTCAATAAAAATATTGCTACTGACCTACTTACCAAAAACGAACGTACGAATGGCAAAGGGACAAAAACGAAAGAGCGACAGGAATCAAGAAAAATAGAAGGAGAAGAAAATATGTTGCTTTGCTTGGTTTTTGCTTAATTTGTCCGGACATATCGATGGCATTGCTGAGCCTATGGATGTGGATGTGGACGTGATTGTGATAGAAACTGGAACTGAAGAATCGAAATTAAAGTCGTAACAGCCGCAGACTGAGTCCTTAGTGTGCTAACGCCTCGAAAAGATGCTGGGCGACATTTAAAGGGAGGATTTTTTTAACGCCTTCGACTGTGGTTGCCACTTGACACATGTCAAGAAGCAAATGCAGAGAGAGAGAGAGAGAGAGAGAGAGATGGAGTGAGAGCTAACAAGTGAAAGATGGCAGGCAAAGAGGAAAAAAGGCCGCCGACAATCAACAAAGCGACACGGTGCAATGCACACACCGGAAACGGAAGCTGCAGCAGCAGCGGCAATGGCAACGACAGCAACAGCAACAGCGGCAATGGCAACGACAATAACTACAACAATGGTTAGCGAATCAGAACCAAAATCAAAATGAGAATCGCATAATGTAAAATGTAAAACGCAGTAAATTGCATGTAGGCAACGCAGACTACGACGATGAGAATGAAAATGAGGATGAGGATAAGGATGAGGGTGAGAATGAGTATGAGGATGAGGATGAGAATGCGGATGACAAAAGCGAAAGGACGCAAGCAAAATGCAATGACATTCGACAACGAACTCGGTCGACTGTCGAGAATCTAGAAAACAGGGTGAAGGACAATGTATAAAGCGTGCATAACGCAACGCTTATTGAAATAGTTCTCAAGTGAGCTCGACGTCGTCAGCCTCAGCCTCAGCCTCATTCCCAGTCTCAGTCTCAGTTCTCAGCGCTCAGTCTCAGTTCTCAGTAACAGAGTCTGAGCATCAACTGCAGCCTCATCATGCCAGTGACTATGTATATATGTGTGCACAGTGTACACATATGTCTATGGTAAGTAGACCCCGTTTTAGATCCAGTTCCAGTCATAACCATAACCACCTTACCATACCTCGCAGTCAGCAATTGTGCAGCTAACAATCTGCACTAACGAAGGCTCTAATGCAGTTGGCGGCTCATTTAATGCCTAAGCCATTAGAAAAGTGCAGTTGAAAATATACCAGAGTCAGAGTCAGACCACACGGCAGAAATTTTATTGATTAGCTCTTAAGTTGTGGCTTTCAATGCAATTCTCAATGATGGTTTAACAAATAACATACGAGTACACTATTCAGGTTTTCGCTCACTATGCGCTTTTCCCAGAAATATCAAGAACATAATGTCATATATACTCTAATAAAGATCCGACGAATAAATGAATTGAATTGACATTGACAAGAATTAGATTTTCTTCAAAAATACAGCTTTAAAAACGTAGACCAACAGCAAATAAGACAATTTGAATTACTATATAATTATTCTTAATTTTGTAAAAAAAATTTACGTTTTTTACACAATTATTTAGTTTTCTATATATATATATATAAGTACTATATATGGGCATTTCCACGGAAATGTCAACCGCGAAAACGATAAATTGATCAAACTCTCTCATCTTGTGAACTTTTCTTCCAGAAATGTATTCAAGTTATTTGTTTAAGCAATATGCTCGAGAAGAAGTTCACTAGGATGAGCATATCGATTTCACGTTGGAATAAATTCACTTTTTCTATATTTTTGCCCATTTTCTTAAAAATGTACTCCCAAAATGGACCGTTTGAATTCTAACGACTACACTAAATAAGATAGAAAGATTGTCACGTGAACCATTTTAATGCATGGAAATATATTGAAAGTTTAATTTAAAACAAAATTTTCATGCTGTTTTCGATATAAAACTTTGAAAAAGAGAGACAACAACAACATAAATTTGTTATGGATTTAAATTAAATACCAACTAAAATGTTGTCTTGTCTTTTTGCTTTTTTCCTCTGCGCAATTCTGACCAGTGAACCAAAGTAGACTTAAAATAAAAAATCATGAGGAATACTCTTTGTGAAGTTGGAGCTGTTTTCTTTTTCCTGCTGCCTATGACTTGACACGGATTTGCTGTTGAATTTGGAATCGACTTGAAACTGATCTTTAGCTCTGTAGAGTATTAAATCGTCACCGAGATGTGAATGGGCTTATTCCATTGGCTTTCAGCTGTTCACATCTGCTCAAGATATGCTGTTGATATTTCTGCTGGGATTACACGACCAAAGAAGATAAGCAGAAAAGCTTAGCAACTCTTGCCTTCTATTTCTTGCTTCCTTCAAGCCAGCAGCCTCCAATAGTCGTAGTTGTATTCGTATTCGAGTTCGAATTCGTATTCCTATTCGTATTCCGTTTGCTTTCCATATCCATATTACTTTTTGTTTTGATTTTGTGCGTTGGCTGCTTGCAAACTAGTTGTTTACAATTACGGGACGCACTCGCCAACAGCTGAAGGCAAAACTCGGCAGGCAGACAACCAACCATTGGGTAAAAGGCCTTCGACTGTGACTATGCCTCTGACTGTGACTAGGACAGAAATAAAGACTGAAATTGAGACAGAGACTGAGACGAGCACAAAAGCAAGTCACTTGCAGGCGACCACAGCAGGACCATCAAGGGAAACCATGAGATGGCTGCATTCGGCATACATACCATACAAACATACATACATACATACATAGATACATACATACATACATCCTACTTACATCCTATATACATACTAATTAAACAGGGGGGCTAAGCCTCTTGCAGAACTTTACTGGTAAAACAGTTGCGCTTTGCAGCAAATTGAAAAACCTCAACTTTAAACTGAAGACCGTAAAAAGTTAATCCACTTCCAATTTAGAATTGATCTAACATTTCAAATAAACTTAATTAAAATATACTTTCCAAGTTCGAAGTGGCCTTAAAGGCACAAATATGAAAATTTATCATCATCAATCAATCATCAATGATTATTATTTTAGCAAATCGTATACAAAAATTACCAATGGTTTCATCGAAGTAGAAAGAAAACTAAAATTCAAAAGTACATAAAATTCTATATTATTGATCTGAGGTCAGAGGTCGATAAACATACAATTATTTTCAAGAATGGAACTATTGGAAAAATATTTAATGCCTATTCACCTTATTGTAAAAGAATATATAATTTTGAGATAATAAGAAGTTTAAGTAAATATGAAAATACAATTTAACTAACATTTTTACTACAATCAAAATAAGTTACAAAAACAAAATTTTTACAAGCTTAGCTCAATCATTAGAGTCATAAAAACTACATTTGAATATAAAACTTTTGCATTCCATGTACCTGTAAGAATACAACATAAAGTTTCAAATAGAAAATAAAATTAAAATGGTTAATAATTGCTACAAAATGCACTGAAATTTAAACAAATGTGTAAAAAAAATAATTTTAAAATAAAATAAGTATTCAAATACATAATCAAACTTAATCGACTTCGATATAAATTGGTAAGTTTTAAATGATAGCTAAAAATAATATTTATTTGAAAGTCAAACAATTTGCCAAGCATTACAATGATGATGCGAATAAATATAAAACAAATGAGAATTCGTGGGAGTTTAATTGGACGCGTCAAAGTGTCGAAAATCAAAATATCAACCGTACGCAATTTGTGCCTGGCCAAATGGGGAGGAGCTGACGTCCCCTTTAAATGGTGGAATGGTTTCACTACGGCTTACAGCAGAATTACAGCAGGGAAATTTGCAACAACAGGAGCATAAAATGTCCCACACGCAAAAGTCCCAACAAGTTGCCGTCGCCGCGACGTTTATAAAAGGAGCTCACGCGGCGGACTTTAAGTCAGTTGCCAGCGAGCAATCCAACGGCATTGATTCGCCATAGCAGCAGCAGCAACAACAATTTTCAACCTTTTAGCCAGATTTGAGCTGAACTTTTACTGGCCAACGGTCAGCAGAAGTGGCAGCAGCAGCAGCTTTTGCTGTGGCAGCGACAAGGAGAAACTCAGCATCATCAGCGATTTGTTTTTGTTTTGAATTTTTTGGTTTTTGTTTTTGCTGGAATTGTAGTTGTTGCACTTGTTGTTGATAACTTTTGAAGGTTGTGACGGTTACAAAGTGAATGACTTTTGATTGGCATGAGCGTGAGTGAACAAAAAGGTGCAAAAAGTTGAGAGTGTAAAAAATTGCAAGTGAATGCTGAAAATGCATATTCGAAAATTGTTGCTCAAGTTCGTTTTTTTTGTGGAATTTATTTTAACCAAGTGAAAAATGACAAACATATTGAGTGTGTGGGAATATATTCGTGCGCGTGTCTCCGTGTCTGTGCTTGTGCTGTGCGAGTTATTTGGCGCGCTTAAAAGTAGGCAACAGTAAAATTAAAACACAACAAACTGAAGTGTGTCTGACACTTTGAAAATGGTGATGTGTGCGTGTTGGGCTGCCCTCGTGTGTGTGGCTGTGTGCCTGTGTGTGGTCGTGTATTTCTGCTCATGTCTAACTGGCCAGCAAGCAATTTCCAGCTGCTCTTTTAAATGAGACTCACATCAAGTGCAGAATTATTTTATTTTGTTTTTTTTATAGACAGCTGTGCTGAAGCAGAAATTGAAGCTGACGTGGAAGAAGAGTTGGAAGTAGAAGTTAATGTTAAAGAAAAGCAATTCGAGTCGAAATGAATAACTAAGACGCCAGAAAAACCAACCGACCCACTGCCAACTAGGGAATGTCTACTGCCAAATAAATAGTTATAATAAAAAAACAACAACAAAAAACAACATCTGAAGTCACGGAAAAAGAGCATCAAATTCAACCGTCAAAAATTACTTTGCTTAAGTGCAAATCAACTCAAGAAGAATTGAAGAAGAGAAGAGAGGCAAATTTGTTGTTCTCAGTTGAATTTTTTTTAGCAAGTGCTGCATCCATAAGCGTTCGAGTGGAGGAGGAACGGAGAAGGGCTAAGAGGGAGAACGAAAGCTGCAGCGTGTTCCCAATTCTGTCAAAGTAGCTGCCCCCAAGTTGCGCGCCGTGTGGTAAGTTGACATTTCATATTTTTCTTTCTTATTTTCATTTTCATTTTCATTTCGAGTGCATTTTCTCAACCGCATTTTGCTCTTGCTGCCAACAAGTTCCCAACGCCGCTTGACTTCTAAGTGCATCTGCATGTTCTATATTGTGAGTGTGTGTGTGTGTGTGTGTGTTTGTGTGGTGTGAGTGCGTGTGTGTGGGTGTTTGGGTGTCTGGATGTGTGCGTATAGAAGTGTCGGGGTCAGCGGGTTATTACAAGTTATGCATTGTGTGTGCCAAGCCACCAACAATCCGACAATCCGACAATCCGACAATCCAACAATCCCACAATATTGCAATCCTGCCACATCTTACAATGAGACACAGCTGCTGCTGTAGTGCAGCCTCTAGTCAAAGGAAAGTCACGTTGTGAATGGCAATGGCAAATAGTACGAATGCGACCCCAAATAACCAACTAACTACTTAACTATGTGAGACTCACTCCCTTTCTCCCTCTCTCTCTCTCCCTCTCTCTCTCTCTCTCTCCTTGTTAACTTGGCCAAGTTTAGACCATCTAACACTGATGGCAGTTTTCACAAAGTTTTCACACTGCGTAGTTTTGTGGGGGAAAGGGCAACTTTCAAGAAGCCAAGGCCATAGCCAATAATTGTCATTCAGCCAGCCAGCCAGAAAGCCAGAATTGAACTCAGATACAACAATTTAATGCCCTTATGAAAGTCGGAAATTACTTGCATTTCAAACGACACTTGGCCAAGTTTCCCCAGTACGAAAGCTCATACATATGCGTTGCCAAATCAAGCATTACAGCGAGTAAACATATATTAAAAGTCAGAGAAACTCATAAAATTGCCAATATTCGAATTGCTGCAAATAATCGTGGAAATATGAATTCGAATATTGGTCTTAAGTCCGCCTTTGGCAACTGTAACTGCAGTTCTGTTTGCAACTGCTTCGAAATTGCAATTTCTTATGCAATTGCAACAAAAATTATAGAAATTTCCAAGCCCAAGGAGTGTCAAACAAGTTGACTTTTAGCCCCAAAATGAGTCAAAGATCTTGACACACACTCACACACGCATACAAATTAAACGACAGCTTGTAAGTCAATTACTTACTTATTGCGAAATTCCAGCATTGCACAAGCTGTAATTAAAAAGGAAGTCCGGAGATTTTGTCAAACTTGTATTAAAGCACACAAAGCATTTGGCTAATTTTAAGCTTAAGCTTATTAGGGTCAAACTAACTTGTAAGGGGTTCAAAGCATACACACACACACACACACTTCAACGTATTCAAGGACAGGGCAAGTTGGCTTAATGACCATTGCATTTTATTGACCTATCCAAATGGAAACTATGCATATTCGTACCACACATAAAACGGTTCGTGTCTGGCGTACAACAAAATATACAAAAAAAAAAAGCTAGAGAAAAAAGAGAGAGAAAAAAATTGACACAAAACAAAGGACACTAAGGACACTTGGAATTCTTATCTTGGGGGCACGCAACAACGAATGAGGTGCCGTTAAGCAATTTTGATAACTGCGCAACGATAACGACAACGACAACAACAATAAGAACGACAACGTCAACGGGTCATCCCAATTTATGGATGTCAATGTAGCTGTTGTGGTTCTGTTGTTGCTGCTGTGCATACAAATGTAAATTTAAATTGAAAATTAATCGGCCAGCGAGCGCGTGTCCTGCGTGTCACGCGTATCACAAGCCGAGCTCTGAGAACTGACACCCGACGACCCTGAACGACTTTTGTGATGACTTTGCCGATAAGCCTTCGATTAAAAACTCGCCCATTATCAGAAAACAGCAGCTCAGCACTTTTTCTTGTCCTTGCCAGCAAAGTTTTGCGGCAAGTTTTAATCAGAGTCTTGTTTTTTTTCGGTTCTAAAGCAGCGGCAAGTTCGCGAATTGGCACGCGCCTCAAAGTATGTAAGGCTTTTTGCCACACACATGCTCGGACTTTTTACTTTGACTTTTGGGCGAGGGTTATTTTTTAATTAAAAGCTTAATTGGTCGCCACGCCTTAGAAAATTAAATAAAACGATTGCGTAATTAAAAGCAAACAACGAACAACGAAAATATTTTGTTTATTTCATGTTGTTGTTGTTGTTCTTGTTTTCTGTTGAACTTGCGATGGCCAAAAAAGCTGTCAACAGTCAACAGTCAACGTTATGAGAGGCCTCGGCCCTTCGATGCCTCGTAAAGTCAGCACTGAAATTAAAAACTTAATGGTCCGACAAGCAGACACACACACACACACACTTGCACATGTGTGTGAGTAATAAAACTGATAAAGGTATTGAATGTTGTTGATATGGTTGGATTAAAATAATTGACAGCAAAGTATAAGACAAAAATACATCAATTAAAATTCTGGTGAACCATGTTAAAGCCTCGTTACTCTACAGGCAGAATAAATACTCAATTCTCAAAAGTGCGACAATATACATCGCAAATATTTCTTTTGAATGGTCCTCAGCATTTTGAGCATATTCATAAATTTCGTTGCAATTCTGTGAAATTCTATTTGCTTATTGCACAACCTCAAAAGTGACAATTTGCTTTGATAATTGTGGCTTAAAAACATTTGATCTAACGTTCGCATTTTCATGTATACATTGATTTCTATTGAATTAATTCAAATTTACTTTTACAAATAAATGAAAGTATGCGGAGAAGAATTAAGAACATTGCTAGCATAACTGCTAGAATTTATTTAAATACATTCGAGCAATTAAAGCTTACATTTCAAGCACAAAGCGACTTGGAAAATGGAAATAAAATAATAATTTAAACAATTCGTCAGAACCGAACTTTCTTTATTATTATGTTTTAGAATTAATACAGTAGGCTTAAATAATATTTAGAGCTTAAAAATATTTAATTAATATCACAATAATGTTTTCATGTCCTTTTTAGAATTCTTGTAAATTAAGTTGGTTTTTTTAAATAATTTTTTACAGGGTATTGAACAGTTTTTGTTTGTGCGTTTGGATTAAACAAAAGCTGTCTTAAAATCAGAGTTTGCTATTTTCTTTTTCACTTTTTTTTTATTTCATTTGCTGATGACTTGAGTTGATTTCCTTTTAGATATCTGGATTTCTTACAAACTTAATTTGTGCTCTGGCAGCTTGTCCTCTGTCCTTTGTCCTGTATCCTGTCCGCTTGGCCGAGCTCATTTTGTGTGTAAATTAAAGGCAGTGCCGCAATTTCGGGGACATTGGGCATTGGGCTACCCGCTGTCAAGCAAAACTGCACGCACTGTGGGTTGTCTAGACCGAAACATACACGAGTGTGTGCGTGTGCGTATGTGTGTGTGTGTTGTCCACACCCACACAGATATTCATCTATGTCGCACATCGTTAAGCGCTGCCAGTTTGACTTAATTTGCGTTAAACTTTTTTGCTAAACATATCATTCGGATGGCAGAAAGGCAGGCAAGGCCCGAAAGCTCAACAAACAGGAAGCAAAAAAGAAGCCAAGAACCGAAACGGGAAATATAAACAAAGGCATTAATCATGACAACACACAGGCAAATATACACATATATGTTACATAGATACAAAGTGAGCGAGAGAGCGAGCGGGATAAGTGAGAGTGAGAAGGAGAGGGAGAGAGGGGAAAATTAAGCGAAACATAGACTGTTGAGGATCCATTAAGCGGTTGTTTAGATTTCCTCTGACTGCAATGCTATGGTATTGGTACGTCTGTCTCACATGCTCCAGATTAACAGCAAAGTCATCGCCAGTGTGTATGCATATGTATGTGTACGTGCGTGTGAGTGTGTGTGTGTGTGTTTGCTCAAATGACAAACTGTTGTTGGTTAAACAGAGACCCTAAAGTGAAACGACAACCAAACAATTTGCAAGCGACCAAACAACAACTAATAGTGTCTTCAATCATTCGTGATCGACTGCCAGATACTCTGTCACGCTTTTCAATAAATTACTTATTAAAATAGCAGGTTCAAAGGGTATGTCTTACTCTATACTCCAACCGTATTTCCTTTAAAAATACTCAGCCTAAAGCGAAAAGAAAAGCAAAAGAATAGGATAAACGTGCATTTTTTGGGCTATGATTGTATGTTTGGGGTTTTTTTTGGCAAAACTTTATTTATTTACCAAATGAAAAGTTCTGGCCCGAAACTAATCCGCAATAACTGTAAGTGCTCAGCAAACAGAGTCGCAAAAACCAAAACCAAAACTAACAAGCGACTGGCGACAAGCGACAAGTGAAATGCGACCAACAACCACAACACCTGGTCACAGGAATAGCAACAGCTTTCATCTCTCTCGCTCTCTTTCTGTGTCTGTCTTTATCTCTATATATTTGTCCCTGCCGTGCTGCCGTGCTGCCGTGCTGCCCCGCAAATCATTCGTATGTGTCGAGTGTCGTGGCTGGCGAATTATTATGATAATCGCAGGCATAAATTATGCGGTATTCTTCTCAGTTGGCAATGCAATATGACAGTTTACTCGACAGAGACAGTGACAGAGACAGAGATAGAGACAAGGACAATAAGGTAGTCAGTCAGATAGTCAGTCGGGTAGTCAGTCAGCTAGTCAGACATTTGAAGTATCAGGCAGTTGCTCAGTCGCGATTCATTCACTCTTTCACTCACAGCAAGTGAGCGATGGAATGGCTTTTATGTTTGCCTTGGGGAAATTAAGTTTGTGTCATGTTGTGTGTCATTCCATCTCCCCAAACGGCAGCGGGAGATTTGCACTTCAGCTTGGTTGCTAGCTTACTTGGTTGACTCGCTGCTTGGCCACACTGCGTATGCGTGATCTTATGTTGTGCACTCTATGCAAATAATACAAAGTGTTGCATACTTATTAGCACGCGGATCCAATGCATAAGCGCAAGACGAGCATCCTGCCGAGCATGCTGTACTGTGGGGCATCCGACCGCTTTTGTTGGCATTAATGAAACATAGCAACAATTAACTTACAGTACATATACATGTCACCATTCCAAATAATTTTGATCTTTTCTTTATTTTTGTGGTTAACAAGTTAATTTATTTTTTTCTGTTGTAAATATCAAGTTAAATTTCTAATATTGTTAAAGAAAAGAAAACACATTAAAATAGCTTGTCTAATTTACGAGTTGTTAATTAATGAAAAAAAATGTAACAATGTAACAAAATCAAAAACATATGACAAGCAACACAAAGTACTCGAATAATTAGCTTTCATTACAAATGTGTATTTTTTAAATTCTTTCTTCTACAAAACTTTTAATTTTAATGCACTGGACACTTTCATTTCTTCAGGATCTCGTCGGTTGCAACAGTTAAGTTTAAAAAAAAGGTTTTTAAATATAGAACTGTAAAGTTAATAATTCTGGCATATATTATAATAGAACAGTTTGATGTGTTTTTAGTGTGATAGCATTGAAATTAAATTAAAATATCTTGAGAAATGCAATAAAGACAAAAAACTGGTCGATTGCCCCATAGTACAAGGGACCCACTCACTTACTCACTGACCCACTCATTAACTGAATCGGAAATTACGATAAGCTGCCAAAGTTGTTTGCTGTGAAAGGTGTTATCCACTTTGGGAATTTTTTAAGTCGAGAATAAAAGAGATAATGGGAAATAAATAAATTAAATTATTTTAACTATCAAATAATAGTTATGCTTGCTAAATATCCTAGAATTGATGGGATTGATGGACAAAGCTTCCTCATCAACTCTCGAAATGTGACCGAAAAAGATTAGAATATATTTAAAAGTTCATTTTAAAAAATATAATATATTTGTTGGATGTTATAGAAAAAATTAAAATACAATACATGCTTTCTGCGAAATATACTAATTAAAATGGAAAATTTTAAGCTAATGCACATACCAAAAATACCCAACGGTTTGGTATTATTTTTTTATTATATTTTTGGTATTTCAATTAAAAAAACGTCAAAGTTAAGACTTAAAAATAATGTCTATGATAAAAATAAATATAGAAGTTAACACACAAAAGTTTATTTGAATTTTTTTTAATCCATAACATTTACTGGATCCCGGCCATACATTTAACTACATATATTCAAATGTTTAGATATATGTAAATATAAGGTTTTTCTGTTATTTCCGAGTCCGTTAAGTTGGACACGCGGAAAAATCGTCTGGTATCCATCAATATTAAAATGGATCTACTGCGAACTTGAACATATATCGTGTTATATTTGCTGCGACTGTCCTCGTCCGCATCGAATACATATAAATATTGATATATTGAAAGGCGTTCGTTCGTCCTTATGGCCTGACATGACTGGGGCTGCCTCCTGGTCGGGCAATTTATCAAATATTTTATACGAATTTCTGTCGCTTGTCAACGTTGATTTTGGCGCTTAGCTTCGCGTATGCCCAGGGGCATAGGTGTGAGGTGGTGTGAGGTGGGGTGAAGTGGGCGTGGCAGACGTGTTTTGGGCTGTCAGTGATGCGTGGAAATGAAACACACCTGTTGCCAGGGGCCGACTCGACTCTGCCACGTTACGTGTTACGTGCCACGAGCAATGGCATCAATTATAGGACACATGAGTCGAGTCCTTAACCCCTAGTTGCCCTTATCCTGCTTGCTGCTTGTCCCCCCAAGATAGTAAACTTTGAGGCGTTCTGTCGCATCATAAAATAAACATAAAATATTCTAGAAGCGAAAAGCAACGAAATGAAATCAAATTTTCTTATTGTCTTTGCAGCACATCAGCCAGACAATGAACATGCAACATGTGGCAGCCGCCACATCAATGGGATTGCCATTCTCAACACTCGCTCGCTCGCTCAAATCCAAAGAAACCTTCAGCCAAATACCGAAGTCCGTTGGGTCCACTAAGCTGTTCAACTAGAAATCTGTGGGAATTTAATTCGCTTACAATCAAGTGTCAAGTGCCGCCAAGTGCAGCACGTCTAAGTGAGTTTCATCTGAAAATAACGAAAGGAATTTATGAAAATCATTAAACTGAATATTAAATTAAAGGCATTTCATCTTGCATCGTTTAGGTAAGATCATCATAGGCCTCTAATGAAATCAGTATAGCGGAGACTCAAAATTGATTTCTTATCATTCATCATATAAATCATCATCCCTAAGAATACATATAGTACATATAAGGAACAATGTTATCCTATTCTACATTCCTCAATGTTCTCAATTCAACTCGTATCTTTGCCTCTTTCAAAATATATTTTTGAAAGCACTTTTTAATAAATTCATTTATTTGTCAACCCTTTCCTATTTATAAGATATCTGACTATTCGCTCTATAGGTGACTTTTCGCCTCGTATTTATGTAAAACACTACAAAATCGCTCTGAAATAGTTGAATGCCTATTAATCCGGAGCCGGGTGAATTCAGAGCTACAATTACTGTTAATTTAAGCCTGGCCAATCGGCCGAAATATAAAAAATCTACACAAAGTAGTTGACATAAAAATTGATGCCATAACATAACCTCTCTTCTTCCCTCCCTTCAAAAAAAAAGGAAACATTTCTGCTAAGCGGTAATAGTTGCTCCAAATGACTTTCCCCTCCTCGCTTCTCTTTTTCGTTCTCATTCTCTTTCTCGTTCTGATTCTCGTTCTCACTCTCATTCTCACTCCCATTCTCATTCTCGTTGTCATTCTTTCGGGTTTTTTTCTCGAGCAGGTTTGACGTGCTGAAATTCTTTCGATTTCAACATATTTACAGCCGCAATTATTTGCAGCATTTTATTTTTATAGTATCTCTGGCCTGCCAGTTGTTTTTCAATTTTTGGTTGATTTGTTTTTGTGCCAGCGGCAATCAAAGCCTCAATTGTTACGCCTTGGAGCATCGTACTCAGATATCGTCTCCAGGGTCGCCTTTCCACCGTCCCCGTCCCCCGCATTTGGCATCTACCTATCGTTTATTCTGACTATTTCTGCCTTTACTTGGCGCTTTGTTTTTATTGCAAAGTATACAAGTGAACGCTTCCGTTTCCGCTTGGCGCGACTATCTCGTTCTCGTTCTCATTCTCGTTCCCTTTTCTTTTCCAGTTGTTGTTGTTCTTTTCTATCATTCCCTTTATCATTTCCACTTTTCCATTTTCATTTTCATTCCGCTTTTGAGGCTCGGTGTCGCAGTCATCGCCGTCGTTATTTAAATAACATTACTTCGGCATGACAGAGCCGGAGACAGAGCATTCAGTCAGCCAGCTATTTGTACACGCAATTTCCTTAAGTTTGCCTCCTTTCGTATCGGTTACTCGAACATTACTTACCTAAATTTAACTTGAATCTGAACATGGATCCTTGAAGGCAAAACAACAAGCACGGCATTCTCAACAGCGAGACGGCAAAGCACCACCACCAGGCCAGACACAACTATGCTAACGAGACTCTATAACACCGAAGAGGATCCCGCCTATTGCTCATTCATCTGGGGCGCGAATCTCAGTAGCAATGACCTCGTCCTCGGCACCGCG
Source organism: Drosophila limbata (assembly GCA_963924055.1). Lineage (NCBI taxonomy): Eukaryota > Metazoa > Arthropoda > Insecta > Diptera > Drosophilidae > Drosophila > Drosophila limbata. The sequence continues at coordinate 18,231,221 of OZ001351.1, forward strand.
GCCAACGTGTCCCCCATCTTCAGCAACGACTTGAGGGACGACCTCTACACGGTAAGGGCTCTCACACTCACACTCTTATACATAATTAACCGAGAGAGAGAGAGAGAGAGAGAGAGAGAGACAGAGAGTGAGAGATTTGCATAATAATAAAATCAAATCAAACTAAACGACAGCAAAATATTATTGCCATCATATATAGTATGTAGGCGAATCGTATTGTTAAGGCAGATTTATCAAACATATTTTATTTTTAGAAAACTCACTTTAACTTTACCTCAAATGGCAAAATGTGCTCGGCAAATTCATTTTACACAACAACTCGGAAATTGCCAGAGAATCTTTTCATTGCACTATGGGAAAAAATACAATTCTGGCATTTACACAAGTATTCAAATTAACTATTTAAATCAAACTATCAGTAAAAGATTCAGAAAGAAAAAAAATTAATTTTAAAACTGTACCGTCTGTTCCTGTGGCAGCTATATTTGTCCCATTTGGTATACAATTTTGTTATTTTACAATAATAATAACAGCTGTGCGACAAAACCTTGATTAGTTTTAAAGGTTTTAATTTAATGAATGAAAACTAGCTAAAACTCCCATAGTGCATTTCCAGCTGACCGAAGAATGGAAAATTGTTAGTCACTCTTGTCAGATAAATATAATAATAGCAGAGTCTTCCATTCAATCAAATGTAGGTTGAATGCATCCGTTTCTAGTACGAGTATCTCGATCTTATAAATATTGGACCAACAATCGGTTGTGACACTTAGAAATTCACCTGCTGTGGGCACAAAAACTGTTGCCTACTTTTCAGCGGCTCACTTTTAATGTGTTTTTGTTCACACAGCTTATTAAATGGTCGGAGGAGGTGGAAAGGTGGGCGTGGAAGGGGAAGGGGCGACAGAAGTGACAGGAGGACGAAAGTCCCATTCAAGGCAAATGCGAAATAACTCATTTCGTGGCACAGCACGTGCTAAAAGTTAGCTTACACAACGTCGCTGCTGTTGCCGTGCAAAAGCTGCTTTGTGGGCAACTTTCGCCCAAGGCTGCAGAAAAGGCGAACTCAAGCTAACAGGAGCTGCCAGTCTATCTAAGTATGAGCATAAAATCATAAAAAAAATGTTAAAAAAAGAAAAGCAAAAAGTCACAACAATAACAACAACAACAAAAGGAATAAGAGAAAAACGTAAAACAACAAAAGGAAACATGTTAAAAAGCATGCAAAACATATTTTCAATAGGACGACGTCAACTCATGCTCATATATAAGTGTAAGCGAGATGGCTATTTAGATAGGCAAATAAGCAACTGCAAGAGTGAGATGGAAAGTGTATGTAGGTGTATTGGTGTGTGTCTGTGTGTGGACATAACAAGTCACAAATAAAAGTGTCAAGTTGACTATTGAATTTTTATCTGTAGCAGCCCATCCGACTGAGCGGGAACAACAATGGAGGCTGCAGGGGTGACTCCAAAAGACATAGCGACACTGAAAGTGTGAGAGAGAGAGAGAGAGTGGGAAGCAGTGTTCAAACACTGCATGATTTATGAGCTCTGCCATTTTTTGTTTACTATTATTATTACTTTTTATTGGTTTCGCTTTCGGCTACATCTTTACCATCCTTTCATTTTCCCTCCTTCTCTTTTTTGATTTCTCCGTTTACCATGCCGCATGCCAGCAGGATGTGGAGGATCCGCGCACCGAAGCCCTACGCGAATACTGCTATGGTCTCATGCTCCCCATCATCTGCTCCCTGGGCATCATGGGCAATGTGCTCAATCTAATTGTCCTCACCCGTCGCAATATGCGAGGCACTGCCTACATTTACATGCGAGGTAAGTAAGTTACCCCTCTCTATTCTAACCCTCCCCCCTATCACTTGCCCCTCCTTCCACTATCTACGCTATTGAAAAACACTTGAAAACCGTTATTTTTTTTGTTGGGGTTCATTCTATGGAAGCCCAATTTCATCGACTGTCTACAAATGGTCAATTCACTGAATAATTGCCAAATTTAGTGTACAATGAGTATTTCATTCACTTAAAAGCCCTCCAAATGCCAGACAACAAACTCTAGGCCATCGAAATAGCTTTTTATCGCTAGATCTGCTGCTCGATGTCATAAAAAAAGGTTTAATTAAGAAGCCTAAAGTAAGTTAAACGAAACAACGACCTTCATTCCATCTGCATATATGTTATGAAGTTAATATGAAACAAGAATATTACTGCCTTGAAATGTCTTAAAAGATTCAACTAAATACTCGAGAATCTTAGATTTGAATAGATTGCATATAAATGAATATTAGATATGGTTACATAATTTCATTCAAGTCACGCCCTAGTTTGAGATTCAAATCTTGGAAAATTATTCATCATAATTGAATCATATGATTTAGATCGATTCTTTAAAAAGTTATATTTTATTTACTAAGCAGTATTCTTTAAACATCAAGGAAAATTAAAACATTTGATCAAATAATATGATTTACTAATATTAAATTGAACATTTGGGTTAGTCAGTGTCTTTATCTGAAACTCGATCCATTGATAGATTTATGTTTATGAAACAGCAGCAGATTAGGCAAAAAAATTTTAAAATATATGCATATAAAATGTACAGATAGAAAAACACATTTCCTTTCCTTGTTCACTTCTCGTTCTACTAATCCGCCTTATCAAAATGACTTATAGTATCTAAAATAAATCTTCAGCCTAACACAACAATTTCATACATAGTTAATTCATAACAATTTTCGCTTCGTAGTCCAAAAAACTGTCATGGAGGGGAAAGTGGAGAAAGGAGTAGGAGAGAAAGGGAGAAACCTTTGTCCGTTCCCTAATTGTGTTCTGGGTAAAGTAGAGCAACAATGTCTTATGGGAATCGTATTTGATTAGGAGGTCCTTGGAAATTTATGTAAAGCCGCTAAGCTGTTTGGGCCAAGGTTAGGACCGGAAGAAAGAGAGAGAGAAAGAGAGAAAATGGTGATATGTATTGGACAGGATGTTAAGTAAAAGCAAGTAACTAACTAAGCATATTAGGCACTCGTTTGCTTTATGACCTTTTAATTGATTAATGAGACGACCCGAAAAACGAAACGAAACTTGTCAACGGCGCAGCGTGTTAGCCTTTTTTTTGTTGCCTACTTACAATCAGTCACTTGGCGGTAAGAATGTATTTTGGATGGAAAAGCAACTCACTTTATTTGCCAGCTTAAAGACGAAAAAAATAGAAAAATAAGAAGGAAGCCGGCCAAATACGAGAACGAGCATAAAATGTAAAATGCTTGAAATGTGTTACGCATGCTATGGCAGCATAATTGATTGCCTTTTGCCAGTTAGCCAGCTTGCTGTTTGCCACATTGCCAAATGGCAGCTGGGAGATTGGAGATGGGAGATGGGAGATGAAAGCTGTTAGCTGATAAGTGATAGCTGGTAACTGGAAAATGCTAGCTAGTAACTGGTAACTTGTAACTGGTAGCTGGGCAAAATGCAAAATAAAGTCTCCTTGAAATATATCACCAGATTCATCTGAGTGGCCTGACAGTAAATAAGAAAGTTGAAGAGCCGTGAAAGACAACGTCGAAAACCTGAAACTGAAACTGAAACTGCTCTAGGCTCCTCTAGACTCCTCTTTCTTTTCGGGGACCGAAATCAGGGCATTCATTTTATTAAAATAACAAAAATATTTTGCTGCCAGCAGCCTTTTTACGACGCGGTCCGCTGCCATTTGGCGGTCATTGGCTTTGATTCTTTCCAAGAATGTTTATATGTATGTGTAGCCTGTGAGTGTAACTTGTTACAATGAAAAAAGGCAGGGAAAAAGAGCGAGAGTGAGAGAGAGTGGAAGAGAGGACAAACGACACAGCACGGTGCTAATATTTGGTGCCAGTTTGTAAAGCAAAAGTTATGCATTCAGGCAACGAGACATTTCATGGGGGCAGCCATGTTTTATGGCTAACTGGGGAATAGCTGCCCGAACTTATCGACTGCATATTAAACTAGACTACAACTCTTAAATGCTTAAGCAAATGTCCAACTTCCAGCACTAAAACACAGCTTACGAACGTCAATCGCAATTGTTTGACAGAACTCAACGTAAAGTTGAGTACTGAACTTATACATCCTTTAAAATAAAAAAAATTAAATGAATTAATAAAAGATACTATAAAATTGTATATAGAGTCATCAATTAAGAAACCATTTCAGAAAGTATTAAATAATATGTAGTCATTAATTAAGCAACTATTTCAGAAAGTATTAAATGAAGGCACAAGATCAGATTAAATTCAAGAATAAAAGTCAAATACAATTCTAAATGTATCTAGTCTGAAATTCTTAAGGTCAAAAACCAATGTTTTTGAATAGATGTATATCTAATTAAAGTGTGAAGCATGGCAGTCCTGTCCTATGTAAACATTCAGTCTTTTGTACAATCCCATAGTCGTAAATAGGAAATCGTTCTTAGCATCAAGAGACCACTCAATCAGTTGACCTGCTGAGTGAGGACAATCCTTTCGAAGCTTTTTTAGTTGCCTTTCGTGGGATAAATGAAACTGAAAATGTCTTGTCCAATTCTTAGTGTTGACAGCAAACACGACAGATTAGCATAATTCAGGCGAATGTGAAAGCTGAATGATGAAATGGTAAAAGTGATAGACACTTGTCAAGCTGGTCGCAAACAAAACTGACATTTATATAGTAGATGTGCCGTGTACCCAATTAAATGAACAGCATTATACTCAAGTGTATCACTAATATACATATACAAATACATATGTGTATACTCACATGTTTGTGTGTGCTTGTGTGAGTCACAGGAAGTCATATATCGAGCATTAAGTTTTGTGTGCTCGACAATTTGCGACATCAGAGAGAGGGGAAGAGAGAGAGGAAGAAAGACGGATCGCACACTCGTAACTAATAATGTAATTATAGAGCCATAAAAAAGTCATAAATCAATAAAGATGCTACACATACAGAAACACACACATTCGTATTTGGCAATAAGTAGAAATTATATATCACAGCAATAGGAATAACAAAAAAATGGAATTCCAAAAATGCGAGGCACAAAACGGGGAACGGGGAACGAAAGGGGCAACAGGAACCGAGAACCATTCATTTCTCACACGAGTCGGCAGTCGACAGTCAGAAAATGTTGGTTGGTCGCTTTCAGTTTCAGTTTCAGTCGCTTCCTGTCTCGCGGCCAGCCGGAAGCTACGCCATAATTATGCCATAAACCTAGCCACAAAACTGCTTTACGAGTAATGCGAGTAACTCTGCACATTTCCCGTTGTTTTCGCAGCCTATTCCACCGCCGCACTGCTTGCCATCGTGTTTGCCATACCCTTTGGAATACGCATGCTCGTCCACAAGGATCGTGGACAGTGGGAGGAATTCGGGCCGGCATTTTACACGGCCCACTTGGAGCTTTTTCTCGGAAACGGGTGTTTGGGTAAGCTAAATCATGTTAGCCAATAGAAAAGCTTACTAGCTTTAAGATGGCTGCATCCATTACCAAACACCGGTGAATTCACCAATTGCCAATAACTGACGAATTCACCAATTGCCAATCACCAATCACCAGTGAATTCACCAATTAACATTCACCGGTGAATTCACCAGTGAATTAACAATCAATTAATGCTTTTAAATATTAATAAATTTATTGATATAATATGATAACTATAATACTAATCAAAAATCAATATTATTATAAACATATAGTGTGTCACTAAAGTCTTCGTACTCCTTAACTTTGCCAAATTTTTGTATAATTAAAAACATGTGATGCATTTTTCTTAAATTAATCTTCTATTTGCTGAAATTCCTTTTCAATGACACATTTTGAAAATATAGATTTTTTGCAAAAGTCTACTTTTCACCTTTTTTTTTTTATTTAAGAATATTGGCTTCTATTTGCAAAATACAGGTTTATGAGCCATGGCTGCTGAGGCCTTCGGCTGGACTTTTTCAACTTTTTTTCTCGGTCTCAAAAATGTTTTGATGCAAAAATATCCTTCAAACAATTCTAAGAGTGACTGCAAATCTCTTTGCTAATATTTTTTATGATTTTTTTAAATTGTCAAAAATTACTATTTTAACCCATTTTTCCTAATTTTCATACAAGAAGTATCTTTTTTGACATTTTCGAAAAATTATAAAAAATACTAGCGAAGAAATTTTTGAAAATCTTTCCAGTTACTATTAGAATTGCTTAAAGAATTTATTGGCAACAAAATATTTTTTGTTTGAGCCCGAGGAAAAAATTAGACTTTTACATAAATTCCAAATTTTCAATGGGTTAGGTACCCATGGGTTAAGGAAAGTTTTGTCCCTAGGCTCCATACGTTTTTCTATTGTCGAATTAATAAAAACTTAAGACCAAACTAAAAAAACCGCTCTTTTGTAGTGTCCGGCTTTCTTTGTCCGCTACTGTACGAGAATATGTTTTTATATTTTGGTTGCAGGCGTAGGTGTTATGATGCTGTTGGTGTTGACGATTGAGCGTTACGTGTCCGTTTGCCACCCGGGATGCACGCGACCCGTAATGGGACCTCCAGGGTATGTATGTAGTACTCATCCTATTGTACTTATTGTGGGCAGACAATCTTTTCTAATCGAGAGTTGATTGAGTTGATAACCGAAAGCTGTTCTTTTACTCAGCTTGGTTGTCTTTCTCACCTGCCTGGCCACATTCATCGTCTATTTGCCGAGCATCTTTCGGGGCGAGCTGATCAAGTGCAGTCTGCCCGTGAGCAATGTATTCGTGTACTTGAGGCGGGACAATGCCGACTATCAGAGCTCCCTGTTTTATTCGGTGTACAAAATCATGTTGGAGGTAATATTCAAGCTAATACCGACGGTTCTCATTGCGGGTCTCAATCTGCGGATTATGCTCGTCTATCGTCGATCCTGTGAGCGGCGACGCCAAATGGTTTTGACCCGGGCGACTTATGTGAAGGACGACGATCCCAGGAAGTTTGCGGAGGAGCGCCGATTGTTTTTACTGCTTGGTAGTACCTCGATACTGTTCCTGCTGTGTGTTTCGCCAATGGCAATACTACATATGACGATTGCCTCGGAGGTCCTGCCAAGTTTTCCGTTTCAGGTTTTTCGGGCCCTCGCCAATCTGCTGGAGTTGATCAACTATTCGATTACGTTCTATATCTACTGTCTGTTCAGCGAGGACTTTCGCAGCACCCTGATGCGAACTATCAAGTGGCCGTGGCTCAAATCCAAGCTCTGCCGTCAGAGGGATGAGGTGAGTGCCACTCCGCCAGCAACGGCAATGGCCACGGCTGCTGTTTGTAATCCACTTTGCCCGCCCATCCCCACAGACCACACAGACACAGACCATCAAGGGCGTCCCAATGGTGCGATACGATAAGGCGACCATTCGTAATCATCACATCACCACCACATCCGGCATTGGACGCTCCAGCAGCATATAGTCCAGAAGATTTTCCCCTCGCTCCAACTGCCACGCCCATTCCCACGCCCACGCCCACACCCAAGTCCAATCCAATCCAACCGGAACCCAATCCAAACCCACTCCAATGATTGTTCCGAACTATGAATATCTTTTCTAAGCCCCCTCGTTAATAGCAATCTTAAATTTGTTTATCTCGTGTCGTATACTATTTCCAACTCACCTTGGCCTAAACATTATGAACGGTGCTCCTAACTAAATATACTTACTACTAAACTTCCTTAAGGGGAGGTTCTTTTGGATTTTTTTGAAAAAATCGAATTTTTTTTTTTTACATAAAATGAAAGTTATACATATATAGAATATATGTGCCAAAGGATTTTTCAATACGACGCGTATTTCTTGAGATAGGGCGTGTCAAACGTACCCATGTCACGCGAGCTGCGTACCCGCTGTCACTTTCCAAAAACTTTAAACGCGTTTTTCTCGAAACCGTGTTTTCTAATCTAATTTCAAGTACAGGTCTTGTTCTATTGATCCGATTTCCTTCATTCAAAAAATGTTTTAAAGTTTATACTTTTTTGAATGGCTTATACCTAAAATTGGCATAAAAAATTGTTTATTTATAATTTTTAAACGAGATCAAAGTAAAAAAAAGTGTAAAAATTTCATTTTTTTTTTTTAAACGACCATGAAATTGGTTTTTTTTCACCAAAATTAATTGAAGTTAGGTATAAGCCATTGGAAATTTTATCTTTTTTAATAAATTATATACATTTTTCATTTCACTTTACTATCAGAGGCCCCACACTTGAAGAAGCAGAGCGATATTTTGAGAGTCGAGGTCGACGAGATCCGCCATTTTGAAGCCGCCATTTTGAATTTCTCAAAAATCAATTTTTTTTTTAAATCGTCAATAAACAACGAATCAAAGTTCGAAAGCAGAAGTTCGTATGTATTTTCATTCTCCCACAAACCATTCTCAAATTTTGCTTGATTTTCGGCCAAATCCAAAAGAACCTCCCCTTAACATAAAGAAAAAGTCAACATTTTATTATTAATTAACGAAACTTCAATTTTTCTTAGCTTTGATATATTTAAGTTATTATGAAATCAGTATCTTATATACTACTTTTATTTAACTATATTTATGCTAGTTTGCTTTGATTTGATGATTAATCTGTCGATGCATGATGATGACGATGATGCTGATGTACTCGATAGAATGAATATACTGCAATATAATGCATAAATACATATACATATATATGAATATTGGTGTTGTTCTACGGTTCTTGATAGAGAAAACAAGTAAATAGAGAAATGCATTCAAGTACATACAGATTAGTATAAAGTTGAATCCATTACAGGTTACATAATTGAAGCAAAATAATAATGTTCGGACTCCGCTCCTGAATAATTCAATTGCAATGTGAAGAAAAGAAGAAGATAGCGAGAAGGGCTGTTTAATGAGAAGGATCCATTACTTTGGGACAAGAAGAGAGCTTTGTACTGAAGTGAGCTAAAAGCGAAACAGAGATTTGATGATAGTCAGAGAGAGAGAAAGAGAGAGAGAGACTTTAAAGTCAAAAGACAGTTTTCATGAGATTTACAAATCAAAGTTGAGCTAATGTTTGCTATTTGATGGAAATTGATGGAGTTAGTCAAGATGAAGTATCGAAATGCATTTAGAGATTCGCCAAAACATTCAAATATTCATATAAACAATAACCATAGCCGTAGCAATACACAATAATGATAATAATAGTCGATGTGTGTTAACATGTGTCAGTAAAAAGCCAAGTAACTATCAACTACAATACGCAAATAGAAAGCTGGACAGATATTATAGTTTTAGATAAATTTGATTGACGGACAGAGAACAGACTTGATCGATCACTGACGGAAGAGTTAAGAAACGATGACGATGACGAAAATGATATTCTGATATGAAAATTATGCAGATGATATTTATGTAAGCCGGTGTATTTATATGTATACAAGTAAATATATTTATATATACGTATATGTATCTATTGATTGTAGATTTTAAGTGCGTGCAAGTGAATTTCTGATTCTGAATTATGAATTTGAATTGCATTTTGTGGCACAATGCAGACTTTCGTCAGACGAAATTGATGCGTGAACATTATACATATAACTGTTAAATTAATTATAATATGTTAATGGTATAACATTAAGTTAAGATTCCAACGCAAACATTGAGTGCATTTACGTAGTTTAGGGGCAAACAAATAGTGGCAAATAATGAATAAAAATGCGGTTCAAGTTCACTCGAGAATCGTTGCATTTATTTCTAAAAAATAACACTGTCACATGTCTAGTATAACTTTAAGTTACCAACAATTTTAATTAGTTAGTCAAAGTTAAAGTAAGTTACAAAAAAAAGTATCTGCAACCAGAAACTTAACTTGCAGCACGCTTATTAAACTCAAATAAATGTGTACCTAAAAAAAAAATAGCTGTGTTGTCTACTTGAATGGCAAATACCTAAGTAACTAATATGAGATACTAAACAGAATCAATGTTCAACCTACAAAGCAGTATTTACAGACCGGAAAGTCCCCAAAACTCAAAAAAAGAAATAAATGCTGATCAATATACAAATATATAGAATGAATGAATTCGTTTTTTTTTTGTGAATGAGCAGAGCTCAAAGCCAAAACGCAAAGAGAATTAAAACTAAAATTAATAAACTCATAAATTGTAAATGGTATACAGAATTCAAATGCTTTTAAATGTAATAATGAAATAATTAACCATGTTCACTAATGAAGAATTCAAATATACGAACGTCAAAACAGAAACACACATATAGTATATATGTATTCACATAAATCGGCTAGCTTACAACACAATACATACAAGCATACCAAATAATCCATAATAAATAATCAGTAAAAAATTGGTGTCAATGTTTAATATTAAACACAAATATTACAATTCAAATTCCATATGAATGTCAAATAAAAACTTACAAGCCGAAAGTATCAATAAATTATTCTCAAAAAAAAATACAGTGTTTTTCTATAATCTCTTGACGGCAATATTCAAATTTTTCTCAGAAAATGTGCATCGAATTGTAAGAAGCATAAGAGACCGTATAAATTACTTTAGCTGTTTTCTTGTCCAATTCTTCGTTTCTCAAAAAATAGAATGTGATACTAAAAAAAGTTAAAAATAAAGATTTTCTTGAAAACGATCTTTGAAATTCAAGTGATAATATGTGATGTGTTTATATGATATATAGTAAGTTGGCTTTATTAATAAATAAATCCAAGTTGATTTCATATCGCTCCAGGCAAATATTCTGATTGCCATTGCTGAATTTTGAATTTACTTTTTCTTTTTTTATTGAAATTGCTGATTCTCAGTGCTGCATAATTGGCAACATATCAAAACAAAAAATCTTAATTTGTATCCTGGGTGCAGACTGCAAATTAATATATGCCAAAATCACTGTTTTCAAACCTAAATTTTAAAATTATTTTATTCTGCGGTTAAAGGGTGGCCGAATTCGTTTTGTCATTAGAACTTAGGATACACTCATGTGATAAGAAGTGACAATACTTTCATATTTTTCAGTAAAAAAATCTTTATTAAAAACTATGATAAAAAATAGCCAAAAAAAAGAGAAAAAAAATACAAAATTGTGTGCATAGGAAAATGGAAGAGCGGCATCACACGGCAAAGGAATATATAGTACAGTGAGCATTGCTGAGAACCAACTGTAGTGTTACCACGGTCGCCAGACGACCAATCGTTGTTTTACCAACTCGGCCAGTTGACGTTGTCTTTGCCGTTTGCGCTCGAAGATCTGATGGCGAATCTTGAGGAGGATGCTGTCCCGCGGTGCCACTGATGACAGGGTTGCCATTGTCATAGTCGTTGTCGTTGTGGCCTGGGAAATGACGTCACTGCTGGAGTAGGTGCTGCTCAGGTGCTCCATGAGCAGGTCCATTTCGTGGGTGCTTGCTGCTGGCGGTGACTGTAGCTCGCAAAGTGGTTGTTGTTCCGCCTTATCATCAACTGTGTTGTGGTTGTGTATATTGTGTTGATGTTGATTGTGTTGCAGCCTGAGACGCTGACGCTGAAGAGTTGGAAAATTCGAATTCGATTAGATAAGATTAATTAATGTTAATATAATTCCAGGCGCACCTTTTTGCGTGCCGCATTCTCGGCCAGGAAGCGGCACAGTTCTGCCAGGGTGTCCTCGTTAGAGTCCTGTTGCTCCTGCTGCTCCTGTTGCTCCTGTTCTTGCACTTCAAGTCTTTGCAACTGACGCTGCTTAATCGCCGCCTGCACCTTGCACTTGGTCGCCGAGCTCAGGTCCATGTTGATGCATTGCTGTTGATGCTGCTGATGACGCTGTTGTTTTAATATTTTGTATATGACACCCATTATTTTATTTAAGTTTTTGGTCTCTGTCTCAGTTTCGGTTTCGGTTATCTCCGGTTTATTGTACTCGCGTACTCGTCGAGCTGTTGGCAATGACTGTCCAGAATTGTTGGCATATTCAGCATCTTATATGAGCTCTGTCTGCCGTCCTGCTCCCAGAGACAGAGAAAGACAGGGAGGGAGTTAGATAGAGAGAGAGAGAGTGAACGGCAGAGACTGAATGAGAGCGGGTGTGAGAATGGCATCTCAGCATCAACACAGTCAGTTTGTTGCATTTTTGGAAAATGCATACCAAAAAAAGAATGAAAATGAATATAAAAATAAAACTATAAAATTTAACTCAGTCCCTCTCTTCATCACATATGTGAGTGTGCGAGTGTGTGTATGTATGTGTGTGTGTATGTGTGGTACATTGCGCGCCAAACTTCAACTTTGATATGCGCGTAGTATGAGAGTATGAGCCATTGCTCAAGTGAAGTACTAAATATTTTCCTCTTTGCTGCCGCTGCTCATTACAATGCCTTTGGCAACAACACATGTGGCACTTCCAAGACAGCTAATAATAGCATACACACACACACACACACACACACACACACACACACACACACACACACACACACACACACACACACACACACACACACACACACACACACACACACACACACAGTGCAACACTTTGGCTGCACTAGCAGCGCATGTGGCCTCATCCCAGGCCATGTCCGCATGTTTGGCGCCCATTCCAAGTGTCGACTTCAACTGCTGAGCCCGCCTTTTGCTGCATACTCTAATCAACAATGGAGTACCATGCTTGGGACATACGGCTTGACGGCTGTTTGACTTAAATATTAAATAATCTGCTTTCTAAAAGACTTCAAGTTTTCTTATTTCTCTGTATTAAGAAATTCATTGTTTATTTAATACTTATAGGGGAGAATCTATTACTAATTTTTTTTTTTTTTGATTAGTTAATAATTTAATTATATTTTTGTGGAGCACGCTCATGTTAATTAAAGCACATTCGTAACATGTGAAGGGTCAAAATTAATGACAGGTAAAATGCAGGAATAAGCAGAGTGGGGTTGAGAAAAAAATAAAAATAAATAGAGATGAAGGCCTTTAACAGAGTTAACTAATTTTAGGTTGTATCAGGCAACAGCCTGCCATCAGGTGTCTGGCCAGCCTCCTTCTCCGGAAAGGCCTAGCAAGACCTATGGCAAGCCAGTTTGAGTGGGCTACGAGCCGCGCTCTGTATCTCTCAGCGAACCTGCTTAAAAGACTTAAAAATATATATACATATATAAGTACATTTAGAACAGCAACAGAATGTTTCACAGTAAATCAATATATCCTATATATATAAAACTCTTGTCCTGACTGAATGAGAATCATTATGCAGGCCAAACGGTTAAGCCTAGAAAGCTGAAATTTTCACACAACATAGCTGAGACAATTTTATTGCGAAATTCGACCTGTGGGTCAAAGTAGGGGTCAAAGTTCAGGTAATTGCTTAGTATGAAAAACTTTCTTGTTACGACGACGTCATATTTTAAATATATATCAAAAGAATCCTATGTATAAATTAAATAATTCGAAAAATAAGTACTTTAAATTGTCTATTGAATGTAATTTTTTTTTAAAGTAATGCTTTATACTTTTTGTACAAGAGGCACAAATTTCAATTTGATGCTGATTAAGGAAAAGAGAAAAATGGGAAAATGTAAAGAAACGTAGTCGAACCAACGACCGATGACCAAGTTTGGTAAAAAAAAATGTGTGTCTTATACCCTTCAATATCAGCATCATTCTTTGCATATGATAATATCATATAAAAATTAGTAACTTCAAATTTAATTAATTTAATAATAGACATTTATTGATTATATTTGTATAAATATAAAAAATATTTTTATTATAAATATTATATTATAGATTTGCCAATATTTTTTTTAAATTCGATTTTAATGGTCCCTAAATTCCAATCACAAATAGTTCCTCTTTTTTATTATACCCGTGTTCTTCTTAATGTGATTTTGAATTTATTGTATTTATTTTCTTTTGCATGGCAAGATTCAGTTTGGCATAACCGGAGGCATAATCTTAATGCATGGTTGGCCCGTTATAAATAGCGCCTGGGAAAAAACACTTTGCGGCAGAGACGCACAGTCACACACACTCATACACTAGTATACACACACTCACACAGCTGTGTGACTCTCCTACTTCTCCATCTAGTCCATCCGATACTCGTACTCTTCTCGTACTCGCACTCTTCTCGTGGGCTGTGTGTCTGTGTCACGCCATGCACTTGAACTCCGCATTCACATGTTGCAGTGCACGAGGATGTGTGCCCATCTCAGTCCCTTTTCCACTCCCTTTCACCATGCCCGTGCCCGCGCCCTGTTCATATGCTCGTTCCTGTTGCCATATATACATACATACATACATACATACATACATACATATGATCACATGCCTTTCGTGCCTCGCTGCATGTATGTATTTCTCATTGTTATTGCTGTAGCTGTCGTTGTCGTTGTTATTGTTGTTATTTTATTTGAGCGTCAAGATGTTTCAAAGTGCACTTCAAGTGCGTTACAGTTTGTGTCTATTTTTAGATGCTTGGGAATACGACAGATAAGAAGGCCAGACACAAAAAAGGCTCAAGACTAAAGACTGAAGGCTGAACGATTTTTGTCATGTAAATCATAAAATATGTAGAATCCCTTGAAAAGGCAAATTAAATTATGCTTAATGAGCAACTAGAGATATGTTCGCTCTATTGAGCAAAGGGCTGAGACTTGCATAGGGACTCGGCTCCAGTCTGAACCCCGGACCGTTATCGAGGAAATGCGCAGTCGCAGTGCACTTGCGAGTATAACAAGCAGAGTGTAATCAACTTGTGTCTAACTGATAAAAACTTAGTTAGCACTAAATGTAATAAGATAAAAGAATAACTTATTAAAAACTTATTAACTTATTCTGACTGAAGACCAACAAGTAAAAAGCTTTGTTTAAATGGTACAAATAAACGAAAAATTAATTGAATATATAATATTTTTCCATAATTTGAAATTCTTCATCTTTAAAGTTCATACAGCTATGCATGAAGTTGTACATTTTTCATTTAATGTTTTTTTTATTACACGTGGTAACCGCCAGATTGTTACATGAACCAAACCCACTGTTTTTTATGAATATATGAGCCCAGATGACTAGAAATAATTTTAATTATTTTTCTATGGCAGATAAAAATTTGTTTTCAGTCTAAATGTAAATCCTTTTAATTTAGTACAACATTATTACCATCTGTGAAATTTAGTTGCAATTTTTTAAATATAAATATAAATACTTTATCAACATTTTACTATTGTTTAAGTGCAATTCGCAAAAACAATTTATCATGTGCACAACTAGTTTCTATGAATTTCTTCAGCTATTATTGGACACTTTACTTGTAGCATCACTGTGGATCGTGGATCATTTTACAAAGCGCGTGTGCACCCGTCTGTCTATAGGAATGTGTGTCTATGTGAACGGGTGTATGCATGTGTGTCTAGAGTTCGATTCTAAAATGTCTGTTACAAATGTAATTTAAATATTTCATTGTTGCATTTCATGCGACGCATTCTCAAATTGAGACCCCTTGAAAATTGAAGCCGTTGTCGGTGGTTTTGGTTGTGGTGCTGATGGTGATGGTGGTGGTAATGGTAGGGGTGGTGGTGGTGATGCTCATGGCGATGGTGATGGTGGAGGGACAACCCTAAGTGACAATTAGCTGTGTGCTCGAGCAAACATTTCCCACAATTCGGATGCGTTTTTCATTGGAAAAACCAAACAAGTGCAGTTCAAAAACGTTTCGCTGAGTGGGTAATAAAAATATACACTGCCTGCTTTGGAATTGGTATGGCATGGTCTGGCATAGTCTGGCATGGTATGTCTTTCGTTGTGGTACTCTGAAGCTAATCGATATACATTGGAAATAAATGATTGCCGTCTGCTCATTCAGTTTTCCATAATTTGTATATTACTTTTGTTCTATTTCCGTATTTCCGCTTTAAACGTTCGTCTGATATTTATTTTTGGCCTCTCTGCTTGTGTGGTAAACAAATAAAATGAAAACAGAATTGTTTCCACACATTATTTGATTGAATTGTAATTGGCATTTGATGCTTAGAAGCTGTCTCAATTGAACCTGGAATTACTTAAGCTGAATCTTAGGCGCCTGCGCGTCGCCCATCGCGGTGGCCCATATTATATTATTCAAGGGCTGAAAGAAGAAGATGTCACTCGGTGGGGGCCACGGCCATCGGCTGCTCTGCAGATTGGCGGCCTGACAAGTTTATATACATACATATATTCATAAATATGTATATGTATGTAAATATGTACATAAATCACTACAAAGCACAATTTCTCACGGTCTCGAAGCTGCTTGCCAAAGTTCGCGCTGGGATCTCGAGATCTCGGGGACCCCAAACAACTGACAAGTTGTCAGCAGCGGTGTTAATGAGCCGCTCGTAGGGTGAACATAATGCGAGTTGGGGCCTCGATTTAATACACATATATATATTTACATACCAACATATATGGTGATATATATGCCCATAAGAATCGTAAGGAACTCAAAGTGGATTAACAGCTTCAGTAAAGATTTCAACTGCATGACAATACTTGAAACATGTCAAAAATTCATTGCTATTCATGCTACTGAACAGTTTCGTAACCTTAATTCCATCTGCAATATACTTAAAAGCGGTTTGATTAGAATTCTCTATAAAGTTGTCAGTATTTTGTGCATAAACGAACCAGCATACCAGCCTTGTTATTTTCCTTTAGTGTCCGATAAACATTTATTAAACATACGGCCATTTTTTCAATGTACATATCTAACGTATAGTTTCAAATTTGACATTTTTCCCAATACATTTACGTTAACATATAATTTCAATAGATATTTTAGACATTGAAAAAAACGGTCCATAGTGTTGTGAATAACATTATATTTCATATTTTAATAGAGCTTTGATCAAATACAAAATTTACATACATATTTTGTTTTTCGATGTTTTTACTCTTTCTAGTTTTCAACGACTGTGAGATATTTTTTTTTAAAAGGCATATTCTGATTAAAAGCTGACCAGTTTCTGAAATTAAAATTCTTATAAAATATTTCAATTTTAAAATAAGAAAACTTAAAAGGAAGAGTTTAAGAAATGCATACATAAATAAGTGGTCTAACATGAAAGAAGTTTTCTCTAGTTTCATGACATTTTGGAGACCGGTGTATTTCTTAATGTAATAAAATTGCATAATTCATCTTAAATATTTAAAAAAGAGATGTCAACGATTGAGTTTAAATCTTGATTTAAGTTACATATGTATGTACATATCTTGATTTAAGTTACATATGTAATGTACATATGTACATATACAGATACAGTGGTTTTCTAAAGTGAAAATACTTTGATTATATTTAACATAAGCATTAATAACAAATTCAAAGTTTATATTTTATTTAAATCTTATTTCCATTCAAAAATAAATGCATGTATGGTAAACATTTTAACATGTGAAAGTAGTGGGTCAAATAAGCGAAGGGCCAATGTAAATAAATATAAATTAGTACACAAATATTTTCCTGGGTCTCATTGTGAACAGCATACAAGTCGCTTAGTACAGTGACACCCATTAAGACTCGCCATCCAAACTGAAGTTTATGGCTAGCTAAAAACATAATAATTAGCGCACAAGCAAGAGGCGGGAAGATAATACAATAAGAAAAAAAGGCCCAAACATAGAGATTATGTTAGTCAGTGAATAAAACACATGTTGTCACGACTCGTCTCCTACTCTTCCCCTGCCATTCCCGGCCCACCCGCTCTCAGTCTCTGCGTGGTAAATAAAGCTAAACACTGTCATGTGTTGCCCCAGCGAACAAATCCAAGTTCCGAGAGGCTGCCCCAAGATTGTCGCCTCAGCAACAGTCGCGTGCAACACTGGCGAGCGTGGGAAACTTTGGCTTGCCGCAATCTCAAAGACATTTGCAAGAGCGAGTGATGAGAGATCAACAACAACAACAACAACAACAATAACAACAGCAAGAACAAGAATAACAACAAACCAAAACAGCAACAATAACAAAGTCAGCGTCGACTGCTACTGCGATGCTTTGTTGGTGCTGGAATTTCAACTGTTTGACGCTGCGCTTGATTGCCCACATAGCACAGAATACTGTGTACCGCAAAGCAGCTGACTTGCAAGTTGATACTGTCAGTGTCAGAGATACTCATAGTAGGAGCACCGACTGGGGCAGTGGCAATGACAAAGACACACGCCACTTTTACTGATAACAACATGAAAAGTGCTGAGCATAAAGTGCTACCCTTAGAGGAGTGGGCAGAAGGAGAGTCTCATACAACCGGCACCGAAACCGTTAACCGAAATAAACCCTTTCAAATGTAGTCCCGGAACTGACTGACTGACTGAACGTTTGCACCGGTACAGTTTTCACAAATTTTCCAAAAATTTAAGGTTGTATGCTGTTACATATGGATATAATTTTTGCTTTCAGTTAATAAGTACTCAAATTAAACTTTGATTTATCTCGATAAAATACGTACATACATATTTACATTTTTGTTGAAATATTTTTTTTTTATCATTAAAAAACAAGTGGGCGCGGCTACAGTCGAGTTTGCTCGACTGGAGGATACCCTGTGCCAGTCTCCATAAAATAGAATATTGGTTGGGACCATCTCATATACATATTCTGTCAGTTTGGTTCACATATCTTAAATAACAAAAAAGTTTTTCATACTGAGACTTGATTTTCGACTGATGGTTGCTATGGCAGCTATATGATATAGTAATCCGATTACAATCAAATTTGGTCAGAAAGTATGAGACCATCTCATATAGATATTCTGTCAGTTTGGTTCACATATCTCAAACAACAAAAAAGTTTTTCATACTGAGACTTGATTTTCGACTGATCGTTCCTATGGTAGCTATATGATATAGTGTTCCGATCCAAATTTAAAAACAAACTTGATCTGCGTCCGGTATCCAGCAACCTACATACCAAATTTGAAGTCTCTAGCTATTATAGTTTCTGAGATCGACGCGTTCAAACAGACGGACAGACGGACGGACAGACAGACGGACATGGCTCAATCGACTCGGCTGTTGATGCTGATCAAGAATATATACTCTTTATATGGTCGGAAATTCTTCCTTCTGCCTGTTACATACATCACACAAATCTAATATACCCTTTTTGACCATTTTCAATGGGCACACGGTATAAAAATCGATTTTTTCAATTTGTCCAAGTAATTACTTGACTAACTGTACACTAACTTGAACACCAAAAAATGCTCAGGCGCAAATAACTTAATGTACTATCTCTGCAGCTAAACTCAATTTCTGTATTTAAAGAGTATATATAAAGTTTTCTTTACGAAATGTCAGTGAAATATTTCGATTTTTCTTTAATGTTTGTTTTGTAGTTTCCCCTATATTTGGTTTGTTGCCTTGTTTTTGTTGCTGCTGGCAACTACGCTAAGTAAATAGTCAATGCACTTAATTCACATTCATCAAGATGTTTGTATTTGTATCTATATAAATAAATTGAAATTGATTTATGTACTCAATCGGTTCTTGTGAACATTTTATTCGAATTTTAAAATATGCAAACATTTATTGCGTATCTTATAGATGTTCAAACTGTACTGCGCCTCCTGTGTGACATCCTGTCTGATCCTTGTCGTGCCTTAATGAAAGCTCAATCTATTTTGGTCCTGGATGTATAACTGGCGT
This sequence comes from Drosophila limbata, assembly GCA_963924055.1. Taxonomy (NCBI): domain Eukaryota; kingdom Metazoa; phylum Arthropoda; class Insecta; order Diptera; family Drosophilidae; genus Drosophila; species Drosophila limbata. The sequence continues at coordinate 18,250,895 of OZ001351.1, forward strand.
ACTTTTTACAACCTTATACCCCAACATCAGGATGCAGGCCATTACGAAGGCAGCAAGAATCTTTTTAGATGACATCTTCAGAATGTATGAAAGTACTTTGACTTGCGAAATTCAACTGAGTTCGACTTGACTCAAAACTCGGCTTTTATAGGTTTCATTAAAGCGGAAACTCGATTCTACGTATCTCTCTAATTAAAAACCATGACCTCCAGGTTGAACTATTTAGATGTTATTCTAGTCTTATCAGCAATTCAAGGACCAATTAAATGAAATTATTTTTGTCTTTAAAATAAACATAGTATAAATTATATTAGTGTATTATCAAATTATTAACGATCGCACTATCGAAAGACAAATATAAAGAATTATATATTCCAGTTTATATACGACTAAATTACTTTCATAAATCGAAATGGTATGAGAATCATTTAATGTATAAATACTTGTATAATTTCAATTATTTTATTTATATATTTCATTTTTATTTTCAAGTCTCAAACAGATTTCTCTAGCAATTTCAATATGTTATTGTCATAATCCGACCTCTTGACCTGATTCGCTCAATAGAATCAATTCATTATCGCTTATAAACACTTTTTCCAGCCAAGAATGGGGAAGTCTATCGTCTATCGCATGGGAACAGAATTGTCATAACTTTTCTTTTCTAATGCGACGACGGCCTACGCAACAATTCTTGAGATAACAACACACGCACCGGCAAATCGAAAAAACAACAATGAACAACAACAAACAAGTGGGCGCGGCTACAGTCGAGTTTGCTCGACTGGAGGATACCCTGTGCCAGTCTCCATAAAATAGAATATTGGTTGGGACCATCTCATATACATATTCTGTCAGTTTGGTTCACATATCTTAAATAACAAAAAAGTTTTTCATACTGAGACTTGATTTTCGACTGATGGTTGCTATGGCAGCTATATGATATAGTAATCCGATTACAATCAAATTTGGTCAGAAAGTATGCGACCATCTCATTTACATATTCTGTCAGTTTGGTTCACATATCTCAAACAACAAAAAAGTTTTTTATACTGAGACTTGATTTTCGACTGATCGTTCCTATGGTAGCTATATGATATAGTGTTCCGATCCAAATTTAAAAACAAACTTGATCTGCGTCCGGTATCCAGCAGCCTACATACCAAATTTGAAGTCTCTAGCTATTATAGTTTCTGAGATCGACGCGTTCAAACAGACGGACAGACGGACGGGCAGACAGACGGACATGGCTCAATCGACTCGGCTGTTGATGCTGATCAAGAATATATATACTTTATATGGTCGGAGATTCTTCCTTCTGCCTGTTACATACATCACACAAATCTAATATACCCTTTTTGACCATTTTCAATGGGCACAGGGTATAAAAATGTAGATTGCAACGGTACTAATACCGAATCCGAAAGGGCATAACCGAAATAAAGCCATTTACCGAACTTTTTACCTTTAGGCAATTATATAATAATATCTTTCGAAGAACAAATCAATCGAGTAATATTAAAAAAATATATAAGCTATGCCGTATATCATAATACCATAACTATAATAACAAAATTATCAATGCGATTTCGTGATGGCTTCAACTCATTTATCAGATTTGTTTAACTTCTTATGTCCTGCTGATTCTAACTCCAATTCCGCGCAGCTGTCCGTTTGACGTTGACCACCCAAAGCGTAAACAAAAGCTCGAAAAGCTTTGCAAGCTTCGGAAAACATCGGCAGTTCTATAATGAAACTCGCACGCGTCGCTGCTACTGCCGATGCGTCGGACGTGAGACGACACGACGCGTCGCGAAGTTTCTCCAGACGTCTATTGACGCTGCCGTTGGCGTTGTACTATGGGCGACAGGACCAGACTCGAGCTTAAAAGTCCGAATTAAAATTTTCGAATTCTGAATCGACAGATTTGTCTATAACTATTATTTTACTCTTAAGCTACAATTACACTCGTTGACAAGCTGGTCAATTTCATCTCAGTAGGCTGAAAATTTTGATGGCAACTTAGTCAACTCTAGAGTAAACGGTGGTCAACTCTAAGCAAAGTTGACATGGTAAAAAGCACAGCCAAGCTTGTCAACTAATGTAAATGCACGCTTAGTTTGCTACGATAATTTGATCAGCGGCGCGGGTTATTTTTTATAAAATAAACAACCATAATAACATATTAGAAATAATTTAAAAGAAGAAACGACCAGATAAATTCAAACATGTTTCGTCTATCAATTAAAGCTCTAGTAAGCGCATTTATATGAGTACAGCGAGTTTGGTTTTTTTTAATGTGAAAGCTCATATATTATTTCAACTTTTATTTTTCTATTTTCATTTAAAATCATATATTTTTTGTGGAATGCTGAAAATATAATACACCCTGCTGCAAAGTGCTTTTTTGAAATAACTGAATATTTTTGATTCACTTTTAAAGTATTCTACCGTCAGAAAATATGTTTTCGGCAATGCCATCGACAAAAGCGATTTAGGTGAGGCTGAGAAATAATAAAAAATAAAACAGATTAATTTAATATCGATTTATATCCATTAATCTGGCCGTTGTGACCATTGTGCGTTGTCTAGCTGGAAATCCAATGACTGTGTAAAAATATTTGCGACTCTTCGCTGCCAACGCTTACTAGTATGACGACATTGAAGTCACTGTTGTTGTTGTTCTTGCTGCTACTTCTTTTTCAGCTGCTTTTGCTGTTGCTGCTACTGCTGCTGCTGTGTCAATTGCCGGCATTCAGTCAATAGCGAGCAAGCAGATTGTGCGCAGCCAGTGTCCAGTTCTCGAACATAGTGTGTTCCCGACTTATATATAATCCAATTTAAAATGTCAGCACACTCACAGGGTTTGCACATGGAGGCTGTCTCCCGATCATATCAATATCGGAAGGTAATGAAGCCGCTGCTGGAGCGCAAAAGAAGAGCGCGCATCAACAATTGTCTAGAGGATCTGAAGCAGCTCATCATGGAGGTGGTTCAGTTGGTAAGTTTAGGCCGTAGCTCAGAGTTATCATACGATTACTCATCATTAATTAACCTGCAGGAGGAGGAGACTCTCGCCAAGCTGGAGAAGGCTGACATTCTGGAGCTGACCGTGCATCATCTCCACAGAGAGCGAAAGCAGTGCGATTTGAAGACAGCTGGAACAATTCAGCAGCTGACGCAGCGTCGTGACTTTGAACACTTTTGGTGCGGATTTCAGCAGTGCATCGTTGAAGTCTCCCGGTTCCTTCAGCGTCATGATAAACAGTTCAATGTCAAGTTCCTTCGAGCCATGCAGCAATTACTGCCAGCCAGGTCAATCAGCTATTGGAGACCCTGGTAGCCTTCAGCTTGATCATTTTAGTGACACTGCGACCATTTAGACATTTTGGCCATTGTTGAAGATTGTTAAAGAAAATTGGAGACTTTTTAAATTAACTTAACTTATACTCGAAAGCAACTAAACTGAAGAAATTAAATACCTCCATTTGAGTAATTTTTATACCCTGTCCCCATTGAAAATGGTCAAAAAGGGTATATTAGATTTGTGTGATGTATGTAACAGGCAGAAGGAAGAATCTCCGACCATATAAAGTATATATATTCTTGATCAGCATCAACAGCCGAGTCGATTGAGCCATGTCCGTCTGTCTGTCCGTCTGTCTGTCCGTCCGTCTGTCCGTCTGTTTGAACGCGTCGATCTCAGAAACTATAATAGCTAGAGACTTCAAATTTGGTATGTAGGTTGCTGGATACCGGACGCAGATCAAGTTTGTTTTTAAATTTGGATCGGAACACTATATCATATAGCTACCATAGGAACGATCAGTCGAAAATCAAGTCTCAGTATGAAAAACTTTTTTGTTGTTTGAGATATGTGAACCAAACTGACAGAATATGTATATGAGATGGTCGCATACTTTCTGACCAAATTTGATTGTAATCGGATTACTATATCATATAGCTGCCATAGCAACCATCAGTCGAAAATCAAGTCTCAGTATGAAAAACTTTTTTGTTATTTAAGATATGTGAACCAAACTGACAGAATATGTATATGAGATGGTCCCAACCAATATTATATTTTATGGAGACTGGCACAGGGTATCCTCCAGTCGAGCAAACTCGACTGTAGCCGCGCCCACTTGTTTTAATTTGATCTCTAAGCTTTTGAATAGAAATACGATTTTCTGCAAATAATAAATAAGGTTTAAAATAAATTAGCAGCGAACTATAGTTTGCAATGATTAATAGTGTAATTTAAAAAGATAAAACCTGAAAACTGTCGAGCTTTCCTAACTCGAAACACCATCCAAAGAAAAGGTTCGAATTATGGAGACTTCGACGCTGGAGTTGGAGTTATACTATTGGTCAACTTCTGATATCAAAACTTGATCCTAAGGAGTTTCGCTTTTATATCCGCTTATATGTTAATTCCATAGCATAGTTACTGGGTCGAAAATCAGACGATCTTTGAAAATTCATAACTTCGCCGATTTTAAAGCAAAATCTCATTTTGGTCAGGGTTTGGCCTCTAAATTCAGTCCTCCCTTCTGTTATAAATAAAATGCTAAGTTTTAAATCTCTAGTGCTCGACTTGCAATCAACTGCTCAGAACAAAAATATCTCAACTTAAGTCTGCAATAAATAATGAAAGCTCCAGTGAGCTGTTGATTTTTTATGAAAATCGATTTAATTAACTCGACTTAATTAAATCGATTGATAATAATAAAAAATTAATGAATTAAAGAGGTTGAAACCAGCTTCCGCGAAAATAAAGCTGTACATTTTTTCGATCTATTTTATCCAGAGCTCGCAAAATATGCTCACTCTCTCAAAAAAAAAACACGTATTTATGTTACTTTTGTGCTTCGTGCTTTATAAGAACAAATATGAAAAGCTCTCCAACGAAATTTTTAACATTACTACTTACTATGTTACTCTATATCAGCTTCAATAAAAAGCAACGGCAACACCGATTTAACAATATTTATAACATTCGTGATATTCCAGGTAAGTTTTAAATTATCTGAAAAATTTTTTGAAATAAAACTGCACATAATAATAATTCGAAAAAACTTTTATTTTCGATTCTTTCATTTGCATGTTTTGTAGTTCGTGTTACAGTTTTGAGTGCAGTGATTTTATTTTAAGTTATTGAGCCAATTAAAGAGTAAATCAAGTTTGCATTTTGAATGATAATTAAGAGCTCATTTTGGCATTAAGTTCAGTGATAATAAACATTTGCTTAATTTGTTTATAATGATAAAAAATATTCTTACGAAAATGCTTAGATATCAAATTAAAAAAAAATATCATATTCAAATTATCTAAAATAGTATGTAAGAGTGTGTATAATATGGATTAAAATTGCATCTGTTTATTTATGTGTGAACATGTGTGTGTTTTGCTTGTTACAATCTTTAACTTAGCCGCTAAATTCTTGCTATGTACAATTGTTTAAACATTTGTTGGCGAGTGTAAGAAGCGCGAGAAATTGATTGTTGCTGCATTTTATTTTTATTTTTGTTTTTAAATATTTCTCGGTTTAGGTTCTTCAATTGCACATTTTCAATGTAAATGAATGTGTGTTAGTGTATATGTAATTGTGGTATTGATTTGTATATGTAGTGTGGGGTCACTTCATTGATCAGTTTCCCCCGTGTAAGCAGCTTAACTGGTAACTAATTATATTATGCATAGTATTTTTATGTGTATTGGTTATACTTTATTTGGATATTTGCAATTGCTGAAAAATTTCTGTGAGGATAAAAAGACATGCTAACATTTTGTGTTTTATGCATCAGTATGCAAGTACATAATTTTGCATATGCTTATAATATTTATGTATAACTAACTTGAATTTTAAGCTGCGCATTATTTTAATTCAAATCGATAAAAAAAAAACAATTGTAAATTCCATACATAAAATATTGCATATAAATACATTGTCCATCTTACAATTCGGCCTTTTCAATACATAACAATTAATTAATTAATGGTGCTGGGCAATCTATAAAGGATTAGATGTAAAGATAAAGTTAAAAGCTAATATGTTTTATATAAAGAGTATATAATATCAGAAACCTCATCGTGAATTAATATACTAAATCAGCTTAATATTGCAGCAATTCTTACTAATTTGTTTCTTCTAAACAATTTTCTGTTTTTGTTCTCTTCTTTTAATTTAAATTACATTTTAACATTTTGCCACATGGGAATAACACAAATTCATAATACATTTCCTTGCCATTGTTTAGGGTAAGACATTTACCAATAGCACAATTTTCCCAATTGGAAACCCAGCTTACTGTACCTATTTGTATTGTTGAGCGCAACAGAAATAAAAAAATGTATAGAGACAAGTACATCAGTACAGTGAGCATTCAATAAAGCATACCTAATCAAGCGAAAAATAACTTAAGGATAAGATACTTACATATTTGTTTGTTGGTAAATTCCAAGTAACCATATCGAAGGCTCACTGTACTTGTAACTAATTGAAATAAGAACTACAAACTTCAGTGCAAGCAATAAATATATAGAGAAATTTACAAATAGCTGCCAAAAGAAAATGACTAAGAAAAATAGAAACACAAGGCAACATTAAATGGATTACGAAGAAATATAGTAGATAGAAAGCACATTGAGAACATTTACAATAAAAGAATTCTTTTTCTGTTTTATTTCGATATTGGTTATTACATTTGTTTATGTAAATATTTGTGATTTTAAACTCAAGTTTTATTGATATTCTGTTTATTATTTGTTTACATACATATGAAAGAGTATGTAGAGTTTTTTTAAGAAATTTTATTTATTGTTTTTATTGATTTTTATTGAAGTGTGCTTTAATAAAGCTGAACCACACATAAAATAGAAATTATTTTAGCATGGTGATAGATTGTTGTAGAGAGGAAAATATACGAAAGCAGAGGGTTAACAAACGAGTGTAAATTGTTATGTAAAGTACAGAGAATGTGTATATAGGGTGTGTAGAGTGTATGTTTACCAGAGAGATTCCAGAGAAAGTTTTACGCCACGATGATTGTAAAATGCGATAGTTTTTAAGGCATTTAATATATACTCATATATAAGATAATATAAAGTATATCTTAAACATTTAGTGTCTGTCAGTTTCATTGAATATGTTTTAGAAAGTTGCAAGCTCAAGTTGTAGTAAAGAATGCTTAAATAAGTTTAATAGCAAAATATGATATCGTTTAGTAAGGCATGCAGAAATATTTCTAGTTATCTGGGTAGAGTATATAAATATTTAAAAAAAAGAAAACATTTAAAAAAATGTCAGTAGCAACATCTACTTAGGAAGTTCCAGCTTTTATAGTATGTATTGAGCTCAACCTGTTCCTGCGTGGACTGTGTGTGCATGTGCCTATATGCTAATTATGTTATTTATCAATTGTTGATATATACCAATTTAATCTTTTAGAAAGCTAAATGACATAATACAATTTGTTAATTCTAGATCATACGGTAATTTTTGAAAAGATCTTAATTTACCAAACATAATGCAAACATAATTCGAATTAAGCATATTGACAATTGAACGCAACATAAAGTAAACCAAAACTATTGAAGTCATCACGAATTCAAAAAAGAAAATATATTACTTTTAGCATTCGACTCAGTTTGCATTCGTCTCACTTTTGGAGCAATGTTATGGAGCAAATTGATAGTTCAGAACCAAATTGATTGTCTGCGCAGTAGGTGACTGCAGTTCCATGGAAGTATAGCTTAGCTACTGTACTCGTGTTTTTCTTAAAAAAAAAATTATATATCAATTGCTTACACACACACACACATACACACAAACACTCAGACACACAGACACACACACACAAGTGGAACGGTCTCATGAACATAATCCCAGCTGGTTTGGAGGGTTTTTTCTTTTTTCTACAACGATATAAGATCATGCTCCATGCAAAAGGCGAGTAGTATTTGTGTTTTGAAAGTGTTTCGATATTCCATTTGATAGATGTTCGTGAGTAAGATCATTTTTCCAAAAGTTGGAGACGTGGGACTTAACACATTGCCTGACATTGTTATTTACTTTTTAGTTAGTTGGATAGTTAATATTTATTAAAATATGTGTATATAGTTGGTGTATAATTAGTTCAATAAGCAAATTGCATTTATATAATTATATTTTTTTCATTCGATTATCAACACTTCCGATTATCAACAGTTGTTGCTGCTGGCTCAGCAAAAAGGCAAATTAATCGAAATGAGAAATTATCTACATTAAGCAAAGTTTAATATACTTATGTATAATCGATAATCGATAGTATGTATGTAGCATACAAGCATATGTATGTATATAAATAAGTTCATCTATTAAAAGCTGTAGCTTTATTTATATATGTATGTATATCTATATATATGAGTAAATATACATATATATTTATATCTATATGTTAAGTATTTGCTCTTGGCGCAATTTGCCTACAATTTTTGTTTATATTTGTATGTAATTTATTAAAAAAAAATTCCGACTATAAATATTTATATTTTTCTCTTTTTTTTTTTTTGCTTTCAGGTGGCTTTTCAATTTTCTTTTATATTCTTGTATATTTTAGTTTGTATTTTTGGTTTTGTTTTTTTTTTTGCAAGCATTTCAATAAAAATGCCTTCACAATAGAACAAAATGTGTATATAATACATACATATATGTACATATATATGGTATATATAAGTATGGTGTGTACCTATATATGCTTTCTTTATAGCCATTACATATATGCACTTATATATATGCATATACACAGCTGTATATGTAGTAATTTTAAAAAAGCGTTTCAATTATTTAAATTGGTGTTTTACGATTACGAAATCTGCATAACATTCCTTAGCGGGTTGCAATATTATTAATAATTATATTTTTATCGTAACATGTGGTATTTTATTTGAATTTTCAATTAGTTAGAATTTATGTTTTGCTAATGTATTCAATTAACTATATTGTTTTTTTGGCCGCGGCTTTGGGGCTAACAAGCTGCCACCAGGCAAATGGCATATATTACATGTATATTTGTGTGTGTTGTGTGTGTGTGCTGTGTGTGTGTGTTGTGAGTGTGTATATATACTTGTTGCAAATTTTCTTAAACAATACATATATTAATATTTGTATATATAATATATATATCAAACCATATTTGTATTTATTTATTTATTTATTGTGCACGAATTCGTTGACTCTGCTTCACGACATGGTTCCATCTCTTTGACAATCTCGAATTTCAGCGCAACTATTTATCTTGCGGTTAATCACCACCTAAACTTAACGCCTGAACTATACGTGGATCAGCTTTACTACCCTCACGAAATTCTTCCAAGGTCAAACGATCATCGTGATTCTTATCCATCTGATCGAAGATTTTGTCCACTCGCTTCTGGGGTGTGTTTTCATCCTCCGTTTGCGGCTGCTGACCCTGCTCGTACAGTGAATGAAATGTGTATTAATATTGGCTTTAATATTTTAATATTTATAATGTTTGTATTTATATCAGTAGGCAAGCAGCACAGTTTAAGTTGCTCGAATACATTTGAAGGCAATCTGATCAGGAAGACAAGGTGGGGCAAAAGTAATCATCCGATGTTCTTAAACTGTAATTTTTTTTATAATGAATAACATTGATTCTGCTTTTGAAATTTGTTTGTTTTTCCAGTCGAGAAAATGAAATCTGCCAAGTGTTCAAAAACCATCAAAAACCTCATATAGGAAAGTCTGGAACGGTTAAACCGGATGATCTGGACGGCCAGTGCAAATCTCAGAAACGAGAGATTAAGCGGTTATTATTATCACATTATTACAATTATTCAGCGTTCTTGCAAATTAAACCGATTCATGGCTTTGTCGATTTGTATTCTGCGTTTCTTCACTTCACAAATGTCAAAACCGAATTGACATTTGACTCCATTAAATAGGGTGATTACTTTTGCGCTACCCTGTATTATTATATAAAAATTACATAGTAATGATTTTGGGGGAAAAAAATCTTAAATAATCATTATATTTGAGCGACAAAAATAAAATTCACAAATAATCATAATTTCACTTTTATATTTTTAAATACAATTTTTACTAGTATGGTTCCCCTGGGTTTCTTCTAAAGGGATATGCAAAAAATATTGAAGGAAAATCTTACATAAAACTCATGAATTAAATTAAAGCTTTATTTTGAGCGAACAAAACCAAAATCATAAATAATTATTATATGTGAGTTTTATTTTTTTCGCTCAAAATTATTCACTATCATTTTGTTTTCTGTATACGTTTTCTATGTTATTGATTTTTTAATATTAAAAAAATATCAATAATAATTATTTGCGGTCCGTGAATCTGATAAAACGCCGAGTTTAAATTATAAAAATGTATCAGCTTAGTATCAAAAAAAAATACCAAGAACATATAGAAACTAATTTCTTAATGTAATTTGGAGGCATCTTAAGTTCAAAGTTGAAACCAAAGTCTGCCGATCACTTATTCAGTTAGTATGTATATTTTCTGTAGTTAATAAAATTTTAACTGATATTCTAAGAACAAAAAGCTTTCTAAATACCAAACTTGGTATTATAGACAAAATGACTTCAAACTTAAACTTGAGCCGCATAAACCATAAACCATTAACGTACCACCATCTGATAAATCGCATCCACGATGTTGTACATTTCCTCTCGAGTAATGTAACCATCATTGTCCACATCGTACAAACGGAAGGCCCCTGGTAAGGGAAGTGAGAAAATACACAAATGAATTTATTATAATTTACCATGTAACTCGGACTTACAATGCAATTTCTCATCCAGATTGCCACGTGATGTTATCGAAAGTGCCCGAATGAATTCTTCAAATTCAATGGCTCCATCCTGCCGAAAATGATGATATTATAGTGACGATCATCATTAAAATAAATACTATGCTTACATTATTTTCATCGAATACCCGAAATACCAAAGAGGCAAATTTACTGGGATCTCCATCCGGAAAAAATTGCTTATAAATTTTGATGAATCCCTGTGTGCAATAATAATGGAAAGATATATTTAAAAAAAAATAATTAGAAATAACACACATGAATCCCTGTGAGCAATACTATTGAATTCTATCATAAAATATCACTAGGCAGAGAAAGAACAAAATTTATTTAAAAATTTAATTTATTGGTATTATTTCCAAATGTCCGAGTATATATCATTTATTCGTTTACACGTTATATTGAAGTACACTTAAATGATATTCTTGAAATTGGTTTTCAATAGTATTTTTAACACTTGCATAATTTTTGGATTGTTTTGATGGGGAAATGTTAGTTAACGAGCAGTGAAAGTTGAGTAAATTGAACAAAAGATACGTTAGTTAAGAATATCCATAAACTGTAAATATTAAAGAATTAATTCATTGACAGAAAGATTTCAGCACTTGACCGTTTATCAACTAGAAGATGCCTAGTCTGAGAAGACTGATCACAAATGAGAAAGTACATCATCGCTACAAATGGAATGCAAGATATACAACCCACTTTCTACCATAAAGTTTATGTCGATTTGTCTAAGTTTTTATTAATTATTTTCAATTTTTAAAACTAACATTTTAATTTTGAATATACGAAAAAACGTCTGAATAGTCTTTGTAAGGGAAAGTGATCATAAGAACATTGGGAGAACAAACTAACGAACCTGTTTTAATCAACTCGACAAATATGTAAATATGAAAAGAGTCAAAAATGTTTTTTTATTTCATGACCACCAGAATAAATATCGTTAAAAAAGAGTGAACCACATTTGGTGAATCATTAAAAAATTGGCCATTTTAAAGTGGCATTGCCAGACAGGGCCAAAACAAAAGCACATAACTAAAGTACCAAGAGTGATGATTGCCAATGAGGAGATGGGTTGAGTTGAGTTTGTGGAAGGCCAAACAAACATAAAACAGAAACATAAAACTACAAGTACATACCATAAAAATAATGTTATGTAAATAAAAGAGGACCAAATAGTTCTGTTGTTTTGTTTTAAATACTTGGAATATGTTCGGAAATGTGGAATGTTTGTTGCTGTGCGCTGTTCGTTTTAGTGAGGCTTGCAAAAGTGAAATATGAAAACAAACAGACTTCAGACAGGATTTTTTCTATTTTGCTATGGTTTTATGGCTTTTGCTAATAGGATTCACTTGCGGTCAGTTATGAATGTGGTCAATGCAATGTGAGTTCAACAAAACTGTTTTTAAATGATTTCAAAGAAAAACATATATTTTTATATACATACATACATACACAAGTATAACGAAAACATTCAGCGAGGGTCGCTAGAAGGGTACTTACTTGTTCAGTCAGCAAACCATTCGGACAGTCTTTGAGAAAACCCTTGTGCCTTTAATATCGTTGAGTTTCGTAGAGTTTCAGAAGTCATTCAGAAGTCAAAGATCAAGACAGTTGAGTGAGGTAAACAGAACGAGTTAAACCAAACCAGAGCAAGAAAGAGACAGAGAAAGATGTATATAGAAAGAAGATAGATAGAGAGAAAGAAGGATTGATTCGAGATTAACATACAACGCCGAATACTCAAAAGTTGTTGCCAAAAATAAATATACATTTTGGAATTCAAACTAATATCATAAAAATCTTCTATACGGGTACAAACAAGTACACATATATACATAAGGGATAGATCTAATAAGTTAAAAAATATTTATACATATGTATATATGAATACAACCAGAGGTATTTGTGAATTTATTTTGCGAGCGGATAAACAGCTGAATATGAATGAGAAAAATGTACACAAGGGAGCATTGGTTAATTCATTATAATTATGACTATAATTATAATTGGATGTCAACATTTTGGTGCATTATTTAATGCTAATTAAATTGTGCGGCTTCGCGTCGGGTGGAATGAAAAGAATTTTAACTTATTTACATGTTGCGGCGCGGCGCATCGAATCTCGATTAATGCATTCATTATTGATAATTATTCATTTTGACAGGACACTGAGATGAAAGTAATTTCGAAACGAATGCACACACAGCTCAAAACGACAGCATTATAATCACAATTTAAGTGAAGTTTAATTTAATTTCAAGTCATGTGTATAATACAGCATTCGAGTATACTCAGAAGTGAATATTTAAGAAATATTTAAAAAGATTCGAATATCATTTGAAGTTCTTACCATTGTCGTATCTCCTTTTCGGTAACTGAAAGACAAGAGAACGAAGAAAGTTAAATCAATGTATGTAATTCATTTAATGGAGATACTTATAGGGCATACAATCGAATTAATGTAAATAATATCTCATTAGGCTGCCTTTGGCCACAACATTTCACTATTCTCCTCTGGCAAGTCGAAGTAATTTAGCTCAGCCGCTGAGTTATGGCGGCTTAACTTGAATTCCGACTGCATTAGGCATTCAACTTGCCGCAAAAATTGATGACGTGCCATTGACAGGCTCAACTATCTATCTCGCCTACCTCTCACCAAACACACTCTGCGTATACGTAACGGCGATTGTGCAATTTGTGTGTCGCTATTTGAGTGTGTGTATGTGTTCAGCTGCATAAAGTGCACATCGTTTAATAAATCATTTAATTTATTACCAGGTAGCTAACACAATCAAAGAGAGTAACACACACACACACGCACACACACACTCACATTCTCATACACACAAACACATAATCGTAGTATACTTCGAGACGTCTGCCCTTAAAGGAGAACACAACACGTTTTCTCTGTTCTCTGTGTGCCACTTTACAAATGAAAAATAAAAAAATAAGTGAAAGCATTAGAAAGCAGCGCACAGAAAATATTTTACCCTAACGGACCCACGAGACCTCGTATAAACAGTTATTGTAGTACTTATTGAAGTGAATCATACAAGTCATATTATATTATAATTCACAGAATTTCCACTTTATAAAAAAAAATTCATCTCTCTTGGTGTTTAATTCTATGAGCTGTAATGCGTTCAGTATATATGTTAAGGCTTTTCACATGAAGATAGAATTATATGATAAAATACATCCACTTCCTGTTTCGAATCTTTTTTCAGAAGCTAAGAGAACGACTAAGCAAATACTTCTCCGCTTTTATGTGTATACAAACTAGAGGTCTGCATGAATTCACTCAAAATTTGAGTTAAAATGAATTAATTCGAACGATGTCGAATTGAGTGAGTGCGAGGCACACTTTGAATTGAATTCGTTTGAGTGCGAGTGACATTGAGTTCTAAAATGACAGCTCCTTATCGAAATGAGTGCAAATGAATTAATGTGCTATGTGAAAATAATGAATTTGAAATGGCCGGATTCAATCGAATAATTCGTAATTTTAATTGTCAAATGACTGAATTTTTTACTTTGAAATAATGACTTTGATTGTCTGGGTTGATGGAATAAACAGAAAAGTATTTTTCCCTTATTGCACAAAACAAGCTGCATATAAATATTCTGTGTTCCAGCTAGCAGCGCGGCTCCTGGTGAGTGTATTCAGATGCAAAAAACTTAACGGAAAAGCGTTGTTTTATTGCCACCAACACTGACAATGTCAATAAAATTATGTTTTTGGATTCAAACTTAGATTAAAAACTTTTAATCAATAATAAGAATTAAATTTAGATTTTATAAATCTTATTTATATTAAGCTGTTTATTGCTCTTTATTGTTTTCTTTCTTGTATTCATTATATTTATTACGCACATGAAAACAACAGCAGAAAATATGCAATAAAATATAACAAAATATAATAATAAAATATGAAAAGTAAATCCAAATTCGAAACAATTTCGAATTAACTCAAAACAAAGTAGATTTCTCACTCATTCACTTCATGTCACATTTTTGAGTGTTGTGCGACTGAGTCTGACACAAAGCTTCAAACTCAATCAAAATCGTTCGACTTCTCATTCGACTTCTTTCAATTCCTTTTGAACATGAATGCTTCGAACTTCGTTTTAGCTCATTCATGCAGACCTCTAATACAAACGCACTGATAATAATGGGCTTTTAAAATCAAGAGAAGTCTTCAATTAATTGTTTTTAGGAAAGACAACTTAAAGATAGAAGTGCAAATACAATATTTGAATTGAGATCTCGAAGCATTTTTATAGACGAATGTTAGATTAGACTTTGCTTAAAAAACGTTTTGAGAACAAACCTTTTTTTTATCGTTGTAAAATAAAATAACTCAACTGATGCTTCTCTCCAGCATGAATGTATAAACATCTACTAAAGACTTATTTTAGGACAAATGAGTCACAGGCAAAATAAACAGATACAGAACCATAATAGGTTGCACTCCCAATATTTTTTGATTTAAATACCGCCACAATCTTAAAAAATATCCAAAAAAATTATACATACTTAAAAGAAATATATTATATAAACATTGAATTCTAAACAAGTCCCTTTTAATTTATGAATTTTATTTAAAATGTGAAAGTAATTTTGGAAAACCCACATCATACTGAGCTGTACTACATTGTCTCTTTTGGTGCTTTCCTTTTTTTATGTACACTTCCACATATTTCGTTTGTACAGTTATGCCCGTCTCTTTGTATCTTTCTGAAAAAGTAAATAATTAAAACAAAACAGCACAAATGTTTTTAAATTGCATTAATACTAGTCCGACCACTTTTATATTGACCAATTGTTTCTGCTGTATCAACTTTTAACTGAGTTACCGCACGGCATTTTGCAAATGTCTAGGAATCACATATGAATAAATGAATCTGCTGCTTAAATAACGTTTGCATATACTTGCTAAGATACCCTAAGACTCGATACTCGTATTGTCTAACCGAGGACACTCAACTGAAGCACCTTTAATTGTTTTTAAAGTATTCGAGTCTTCACTTAAAGGACCCCGTCACAAATAGGACAATCTTCTGCTTGTATTTAGTGAGTTTTATTACTGGTTTTAAATACGAACAAGCAGACTGTGCTAGTAAAGTTAGTATTAATTAGAAAATTAAATGCATGGGCTGTTTACTCGTAGTCGTAATGGCATTGAGGGCATTGAGTCGAGGTAACATCCTTTGCGTGTCCTGGTCGCAACTCGCAACTAACAACTTACAAGTTTCAGCTTGGTTCTGAGTCTTCGCACGCAATGCAAGTCAGCCGCATCCATTGAGCTCAAATTGAAAAGCTCCCCAGTTGCCTGGCATCAAAATATAGCTCATTATATACCAGCCCCCTCCTGACCCCCTTTCTCCTCTTACCATACCCCGTTCAACTCACACTCCCCAATGAGCCAATGGCGCCCTTTTAAAAGTCTACGCACGCCAACGCGTCGGCCAAGTTAGCTTCGGGGCATGTTGATGTCGACGTCGACGTTGGAGGATTTTTACTGCGGCTACATGCATAAAACATGTGTTTGGGTATCTCTCACTGTATGCGTGTGCCTCTCTCTTTGTGTGTGTGTGTGTGTGTGTGTTGGCTCAACGCCGCCAGCTGTAAAGCAAATTAGTTCATAGCCAGGCGCATTGAGTGCGCTACTCAAAAATCCCCTCAGTCCTACTCCCGACCATACAAGTACCTGCCACCAAAAAAAAAACAGAAAAAGAAACAGAAAAAATGTATTCCGATTTAAATGTTTATTTACACAAGGCGCCATTTTTTATGGTATTTTTTATCTTATCTTTTTTTTTTTGCACAGCAAAAGTTATTTGTGGCCCGCAGTGTTTATTTAATCATTTTTGGAGATTTCTCTCGCATTTTTTTCGCTGCCTGCTTTTAGGCGCGAGAGTAAAAAGGCAAATGGGTAGCGTCATTTTGGCTTTTCTTAATTTAATTTCAATTTAAACTGATTTAACTTAACTTTTTTGGAAGCACACACACACACACACACACACACTGCGGCACACACATCAACGCACACACCTCGTAAGCAACGAGGACTCACCGCCTGGGAGTGGCCACATGCTAATTAATGAATGGCTGCCAAAGGCCTTGCCATCATCCACACATTCACTAAAAAAACAAACAAAAAATATTCACACAATACAAATAAAAAAACCAGCTGAGACTTGCATGCGGGCTCATGTGTGAGTGAGTATATGTGTGTGTATGTGTGTGTGTTGAAAAACTTTTTGTAGCTGCTTGCTCTGTAAATGTGTGTGTATGTGTGAGAGCGTGTGTGCGCTTTAAAGCTCATTTAGAATACCCTGTAAGCAAGTTGGGATTAAATATGCAGCAAGCACGCCAGCCTCCAGCGGAACAAACTCGCCATTTATCAGATCTTAATTGCCTTTAGGCAGGTGAAGTGGAAGAGTAAGTATACACAAAATTAGTATATCAATAGTTTAACAAAACGAAAACCAAAGCCATTGATATGAGGAGAGAGGCAAAAGTTTATGAATTAGTTGTTGACAGATGATTATGAATACCCTTATTGAAATGTTTAAAAGTTTTGCTTTATTAGTTTGCAATATATCGATAGGTAAGTAGAAGACATCTGTACAAACTAGCGATAAATCTGCAATTTGTCGATAATATTGATACCGAATTGTTATACTGGCGAAAGTCAAACATTAAATAATCGATAAGATTATGGTCTGCCATTGTGGTAACAAAATACTAGAAGGGATCAATTTATTAATATTATTTATTAATATTATGACTTAATAATGATAAACCATCCAAGTCCAAAGACTGTTGACTGATAGCATACTCAAGAATTAACGCTCGAAAAAACAAAAGGAAAAATCAAAGCTAGTCCAAAAAATACAAATTGTATTTAGCAAGATCATAAGGTTATGGCTAAGCAGTAAAAATGTTCAAAGTGGACTGAAGTATCTAATAATATAAATAGGACTTTAAATGTTCTTGCCATGGAGTTTACTCTGGGAAAACTTCAGATTGTTGCATGGATAACTTAAAATAATTAATCTCTGTAACGCTTAATTCTATAACTTAATATATACAGCATTTAATTTGAATATTTCATTAGCAATTCCATCGTCTCTAGTTACAACTCTATTTAACAATGCAACAATTAACAAACCTTTGAACAATGGAATCTAAATTTTCAAATTGCCTTGGCGCATTTCGTTGAATTTCTGTATAGAAATGTCACTATTTGGAATCATGAGACTAGAAGTAAAGGTGAATAAAACAAAACTAAAGCAAAGAAAATGTCGGTGAAAAGAGAAAGAAGAAGGAGATGAGGCAATTAGAGAACATTTTATGCCTTTTATAGAACGAACATTGGCACTGATCATATCTGAAATAAGTTAAAAGGGACTCACAAAGAGGGAAACGGAGTGGAGAAGAGAAGGGAAGGGAAGAGGAGAAGAGAGCAAAACAAGCAGGTCGTTATATTGTCGTCAATGTTTCTCAAGTTGCCATTTTCAGGAACAACGAGTGCTGTTGTTGTTGTTCTTCCCGTTGTTATTGTTGTTCGAGAGTTTGCCATCATGCTAAAATATCGCTGGCAGTTAAAGTTGACTCAAAGCACATCATAATTTAACGTCAATTGGCAATTTTCTAATTTTGCTGTTCCTTTTGCTGCTTGTCAATTTCAACCGTCTCCAATCTGCATTACGAGTACACGAGTCCCCCCCTCCCCTCCCCCACCCTGGCTATCCTTCCACCATTTCTGCCTCTCTTCTTCTTTCCCTTCCCTTTGATTGTTCATTGTTATTGCTCTTACTTTATCAATTTGCCTGTACACGAGCCAAGCATCGCAGACAGGCAAACCAATGCAGCCAAGGGAGTTGCACTCTGTGTCTGACTAACTGACTGAATGAGTAAATGACTGACGGACAAATGGACAACAAATATACATAGTCCATGTAGCTTTCAAAAATTGTAAAATTGGAGACCTTGTGAGCTTGAGCGCTGGATAACTAGATAGCTTGAAAGCGTGCCCAGTAGTTGCTCCAATGGCGCCATTAGCAAATTATTTACAGCATGTGCAGCATGTTTTTGGACCAGGATTGCGATTGGCATTGGGGCAAGGACAATGACAGCACATCACAGTGTCACAGGTCAATTCAAAACTCAGTTCAATTTGTTAATCGAATAACAGCGTCTTGACTCTTTCTTAATATTTGAAGCAAATGCTTGAATCTATTATAACACAATTTTTTAATACCATTCGTTTCAAATCTAATCTTTCTTTTATTTTCCAAGGCTCACAATTTAATAAAAAAAAAACAACCAGAGATCGCAAATAATATTCAACTCACACATATTTTTAAAGCGGTCTGCTCAAACCAAGAAAAATGTCAATTGGCAATTGTACCCAATAAGTTCTTAAAAGTTATAAATTTTTTATTCTAAGCAGTCATCCAAAAAAAAATAAAATGTATTTAAAAAAGAATTAAAAAAAATTTAATTTGTCAAAAATATAAAAAAAATTATATACAAAATAAATTATGAGAAAACACAAATTCCTATCAAATCAGAATTTCTTTGATTTTCCCCTTAGACTTTTCTTCAAAGATTAATTTATTGTGTTAGTATGTATAATAATTTATGATTTTTATTTTTAATAAGCAACTTGAAAGTAAATTTTGATTATTCCCTTAATGATTTCTCTGTCATACTATCGATCTCGCTTTATCCCTAAGGATAGGTAAACGGGAAAATATTAAAAGGGGAAATTTGCCATCAAATTATAATTGATAGACTAAATTACGTTGTAAATTACTTTTCACATTTATTTGCTAAAGTTGTTTAAAGTTCTGATTGGAAGAGTATGATATATATACATATATACATACATATGTATGTCAACCGACGATAATTTTTGTTGCTTGTTTTCTCTAACTCGAGCCACTGTGCAGCTGGCCGTGCCAACAATACTGGGGGAGGGGCAAAGGGCACCGGCGCTTGAGACATCATTGGCAGCAGATGTTCCATTATGGTGACAGGGGGTGTGGCGAGGTCGGGAGTGGGGGCGGGTGGGGGCGGGTGAGGGTGGAGGGTGGAGGAAACAGCAGTTTGTTGTGTGTGTTTTTACTGCTTTGGTTGCTTGTTGCTTTTACACGTTTGATTTCCACTGTTAAATGCCAAACAAAATGTCACGAGGAGACAAGCTGAGTGCCCATTCACATTCACATTCACATTCACACAGATACACCCCCACACACACACATATATACAGAGAGTGAAACACAACGTGACTATGAGGCAACCCTCGACGAGCACTGATCACAAACAAACAAACACAACAAGTGCAATAATAATTTCTACATTGAATTGAATTTTGAGTGCCAGAACTGACTGGATGCCAATGCGTGCAAAATGAAGTGGCAGGACACAGGATAGAAGATACGAGAGACCCTTGGGGACTATCACTATTTTCTTCCTCCATATTCTCTACTATACATATACATATGTGTTTATGTGATTATGTGTGTTTGCATAGCCAACAGAATGTGCCAAATGAATGCAGTTCAAATGGCAATGCAATATGACATTGCGACGGGCAGTCAGACGAGTTTGACTCCAGAGCCTGTCTGTATCTGTATCTATATCTGTATCTCTATCTGCATTTGTCTCTCAACTTCGGTCTGTCTCTATATCTTTTAGCCAGAGTCTGGGGCTGGTTACGTGTCTGGTTGCTTTACTGGAGGTCTACAACAACACTGAATGCATTTTAGTTTTATAAGCGATTTGCTTCAACTGTTTGTCGAAGCGCAACACAAACACAAATTGACATCAAAGCTAACCAGAGAGAGAGAGAGAGAGAGATACATGGAAATAGAGTGAGTAGCGACAGAGAAGGAAATGTCAACCAAAGGGAGCAACAGCGGCAAAAAGTAATCAAATGTTGGGCGCATTTCAGCATGTTTATCCTGTGGTGCACTCTAATGCGTCCTTATTGACTGAGAAAATAACTGGCTGAGAAAATCGACTTGTGCTTATGCGATCAACTCACACACTTACTCCAACTTGCACTCTATAACTTTCGAAGATTTGTTATCTTCCATCTCAACTGTACAAACTACGAATATTTATGTCTCCGTTTATTTCATTGTTTATTTAATTTAGACTTAAAAGAGTCGAAAGAGAGAGAAAAAATAGTATAATTAAAAAATAATTATAATATAAGATTGTTAAATTGACAATAAAATTATAATATCAATAATTTCTGAAATAAATCAAATCAAATCAAATCTCGTTTTATCTAAAAATTATATAATTGATCCAACATTTGGCTAAATAAACAACATCATTTTTCAGCATTTTGGAAACACCAACCATTTGTGCGGTTTGTCAAAGTCTCTAGAGTTTTGTGGATTACGATTGTCTACAATTACAGATAACATATACATACAACCAATACTTTCATTTGGAATCGATTACGTTAGTAAGTGAGTATGAGCTGTGTTCATTTAGGTATTAAACCAACTGCATTCCAAATGATATTTGATTGTGTTTTGTCCATGTCACGGCAATTACTCATAGCAAAGACATTTGAAACAATAGCTTACTGAGATGTAAAGTAATAGTGGCTAACAAAAAGAAGTTGTATTCAATAAGAAAAATCCAAAATTCCGAGATAAATTCAACAATAACATCCTGAATACACAGGCTAAGTTCAAAAACTTTAAACTTGAATCTAAGTATGATTTTAGTATTTTTCTCTGTAGATGCCAACGATTGAGGCAATGAGTATTGCCAATAACATGACCACTTCGGGCCATGAGCAATAAAGAAAACTCCTAATGCTCTTAAAGCTTATGAAGCGAAGTGCGGGAAATGTAAAAGAAATGGAAATGGGGCATTCAGGGGGATGGGGGACTGCACTCAAGAACTTTTGCCTTTTTGTGCAACTGTTGGTAAGTGTATGTGTATCACAAAAATTGTGTATAGTCGTATAAACTTATTTGTGCTACAAAGCGAAATGCCCCAAAGCTGACAGTAAAAAAAAAAACGAAAACAAAAAATAAGAACTAAAATAATACCAACAAAAAAATGGAAAAAATAAAATATGACCTTATTGCTGGCATGTGCTTGTGGAGCACCCAACCACAAGAAAAAAATTCAGATGGTTGCACTTTTTTTGGAATACATATGAAATATTTTGCAGGTCGTTTTTAAGATTTACGCGATGGTTACAAATGTTGGTTAAAAAGCGAGAGAAACAGATTTAAACCAAACAGTAAAAAATACTTTTGCCAGTTGATGAACTGCTTGTCAATTGACAGGATGAGGGTAAATGGGGGCAAATAGTGGAGGAAGAGGGGCTGCAGTGCATTTTGGTCACATGGCAGATATATAGTCGTTTATTCCATCTGTATTTATCTGCGGAAACTTGCGCACGTTTGGGCTGCCAAAATGGCTTTCGAGTGGCTTTTAATGCGCGACACCATAATTCATATGGAGTTCAAGGCTGGAACGCATCCAACGTGATTTTGTGTGGCCAATGGAGGAGTCGGGAGCAGGAGAAGGAGATGGATGGGGACTGTCTCTTATAACTACTTACAATATGTGTCTGTTGTCAGACGATCAATGGTGTCCTGCTTCAATTTGGAGTTCTTCTTGCCCATTGTGTCGCCGAGGAGCTATGTGTGTTGGTGTGTGTTGGTGTGTGCAAGTACCCGCTGGGTCGTCTGTGGGTCAGCAACGAGCCCTGGGAACGTTAACAGGTAATTGAAGGCGCGTGTCTTATCCCAATTTGCCTGTGGTTCGATCTGAAAGAAGAATACCAAGAGTGACAAGAGATTAAAGATAAGTATGCCTAATATATGTATGTACATTATATCAGCAACAAGCCAGGCACATTGTCAAGACGACAACGTCATTCATCTTGCAGTAGACACAACCACATTCACAGTCACAGTCACAGTCCATGCACCTGCCATGGTCACAGCATCCACCGCCCACCACCCACTGTCCTCTGTCCTGTGTCGCCTGTCGCTGTCCGCTGCGGGCAACAGAGCCGCTGATGAATAGCAAAAGGTACTTTGATATTTAAGCATGTCAGCGATGGTTTTTGTGTGCTTCTTTCTCCCCAAGCCAAAAACACACACAGCTAAACATCCAGGGACATCGCATAATGCCAAAAGAAGCTGCCATCAGTCAGTCAGTCACTTACTCTCTCTCTCACTCTCTCTCAGTCACTATGTTATTCCGTCAGCTTTTGTGTTTCCATTTTCTAAAAAACTTGCCTAGGCTACTATGATATTCTCTACTCAAAATTGCAAAATTGCTTATAAGGAACAAACGAAAATCTCAAGTCAAGTTGAGGAAACTGCATTTCCCTTTCATATCAATTTTCTTTTTGTTTTGCAAGCTAAGATTTACTATTTTGACAGTCAACCTCGCTAGATGAGTTATCTGAGTCAGAGCATCAACACCTCACAGCAAAAAATGGCAAAAGTTCTACGAATATTACAGTGAGAACCAAACATTTTCAACAAAATTAATTTACTTATCCTTGAGTTTCGAATGAAAAACAAGCCGGCTCGGAAAATAAAATTTCAAATTTTTGATGCGATTATAATTCATGTAAAATGGGTTCGATTCCCCCCCGTCATTTGTAGTCAAGCATGTGTTAATAAGTTCTTTGGAATGAAACGCAAAAATATATACTTCTCGTCATAAAAAAAAAAAAAAAAAAAATGAATATAAAATTTCTTAAAAGTATTTTTTCTACCGAAAAATTACAGTAAAGTTTTCAACAGGTAAGCAAACCGAAAAGAATATCGGTTCCGAAACAACATTTTTGGTAAAAGGTTCTATTCCGGTTCTGCCCTTTCGGTTCCGGTAATAGTCGGTTCGTACCGGAACAATATTTTTTAAATTTAAAACTAAATTATATGCATTCATATATATCATACAATACAACTCATGAAATATTGATTACTTGAAATTCGAATAAAAGAGTATCTGTCTAACGGTTCAACTCAACCGAATCTTTTACTCCCTTGATTATATTCTTTACCCTTGCGGTAATGAATCTCAAACTGCGGCTGAGTCTGAGGCTGATGGCTCTGAATGCTGAGACTGAGACTTAGTCTGGGACTGGGACTGGGACTGAAGTTGAGGTTGAGGAGATGTCGACAAGTTTTTCCATAGAGTTGCGTAATTAAAATTTTAATAATTTCTCGAGCAAGTTTTGCCTTGCGCAAAGCTTTCTGAATACGTTGTAGCGAAATAGCGTGAGTCCTTAATTGACTTTCAATTGGCAATTGAAGTCAAATAGAAACGGGTAGGAAGACAAACAAACAAATGTGTACTACATACAAAATTAAAAAGTAGCTTTTGCGCTTCCGACAGAAATATAATAATCATGATTCGTACTAGAGTCAAGACTATAATGAGTCAAAAATAGTAAACAAGATTTAAGTGAATGGCAAATTGGACTTGGTAACTTGCATAACGCAATCAGAGAACTAACCTCTCTCAGAGAACTTGTCTCGTCTCGTCTTATTCTCATTATCATCATCTTCTCTCACTCATTGACATTGTCTAACAATATGTATATTTGCTTTCTCTGCCACTTTCATATTTAGTTTCTCATTGGACGCTCTCCATTTTACGAGCTGCGGACAAATTTGATGTCCACGTCGGAGGTCGGATCCCGGATGTCGGAGGAATAATGTAAAATATTCTGAGCAAGAGCAAGAAATGGCCCAGGCGGCAACTTTTGATGAAATTTCCAGGCGCACTGTCAACGTGTGGACATAACACGAACACCACACAGCAACAACAGCAACAACACGAACAACAACAGCAACAACATCCAGAAGGACGACAGCAATTCTCAACGGATGTGGCCCAAAGTTAACTGCCGCCTGGGGGCGTTGCCTGTGGCTCAACTAAATTACTCGTAAAATAACATGACTTGTACAAAACAACAATAACAGCAAAAACAACATATACAAAATGATGTATATTGAAAAGCGATAAAATTAATGTTATCGAAATCGATCTAAGTCAATCTGAATCCAATCCAAAGAGCACGGCAAAACAAAACAATCAAGTTTGACTACTTTCTCTTTTTTTCAACTATTCAGTGAATTAAACAATACCTAACAAATGTTTACACAAATATTTTAAATTACTCGGGTAAAATAAAAACATTTTAATAGCATTGCAAAGAATAACGAATCAGATGACAATTGGATATCAATGGCCGCGTTCACCAGAACTAATCAATCAGTAATCATGTATTTTGTTTGTTCGATAACAAAGCATCACAATCACAGAATTTCAGCGTACTATTTTGGTGATGAATTTTCAGTCATCATACATCACAAAATTTGAAATCATGATTGCTAATCACTGCATTTCACCAGAATAATCATGCAAATTTCATCGATTTTCTGTTGTCGATTTGATCTGGTGAACACGGCCAATGGAGCGATTTCGTGTACACTTTTGGTATATATTTTGTTCCATTTCTGTTCTGATAAAGCAACAGTAAATATAAATTGCAAATTTATATTACCATTTACCAAAAAAATAAAAACTTCTTCCATATATTTGTGTCCTAAATTTAAATTTTGGCTGCTTTAAATCGAATTTTGTTTTTTCTTCTTCCAAAAATATTTGAGATTTGTATAAGATTACTCTAATTGCATAATCAATGCAAAGAATTTGCCTTGAATCAAAGTATAAGCAAAAAAAGAATCAATCTTAAATTCATGTTTTCATGTTATTGCTAAATTAACGCAATATGCGGATTATCTATCCAAAGAAAAGATTAATCAAAAATCCTTCTTAAATCAAGTATTTCGTACTCAATTTAAGCAATTCTGAGATCACTGAGCTTTTGATACCCGTGGGATTGATTATATCTTGGAATTCCGGATTCCTCTGTACGTTTGATTTTTTGAAATGTTTTTTGACTATTTATTTCTGCTTTTTATTAATCCGAAAGAGATGCAAAATAAATTGTTAAATTCAAAAATTCATTTTTGTCTGAACAAATCAATGCAAAGAAATGGCCATAAATCGAAAGAGAAATGCATTTCATAATAGTTATTTTCAAGGATCATTAGATATGCATGCCTAATGGTCTTTCTGCACTATTCGTGTTAATATATACCTACATATATTATATATATTCTATAAGTCTGAGTTATGTATTTTGCGCCAGTCAGTCCAGAAAAGCTGGTCGTTGGGTAGGTAAACAAAAAGGACAAATGAAGCGGAACTGAGAGACGGCCAGGACACATACAAATAAGGACATATCTACTCAGTTATATATTGCAGAGCTTCTGAAGATGGACTGAGGGATGTGATGCAACTGCTAACGAGATGGCGAAGCATCTCACCATCCTCATCCTCGTCCACATCGCGTTCATCTCGTTGCCGACGGAAGTTGTTTGTGCCAAAGGCACTGACAGAACAGGACGGGACTTCTGTGTCTGTCAGTCTGGGAAATTGAAAGGAAAGAAAATTAAACGTACTTTAAGGCCGCTGTCAGAGCAATCGCAAATTGCAGGTGGATTCTCTATTCGGATACCGGAAAGTCGACCAAAATCTGAAGTTCGCCCTGCACTGAGCAGAAGGAAAGACTTTCATACAAAATGGACTTTCGGCAGACATTACGCGATTTCCGGCTAACTCTAAATGAATTTCAACTTTTGCTGTTACGTGCGTCAAAATTATATAAAATGGCCGTTGGCGTCGGCATTTAATTGAATAATTGCCAAACGACTTGTAAACAAGTTGAACAAGAAGACAAGAATACACGAGAGCGTCAGACTGAACAGAACTTGGCCCAAAGAGGGCTTATGCCAATTTGTTTTGGCCAGAGAGTGAGAGTCTAGGCCAAACAACTAATTGCCTTACGATACACACACGCACACACATGTGTGTGTATACTACCTGGCTTATGATGGTTGGGCTAAAACTCGATCAAATAACTTAAAGTCAGACTGTCAAAAAATGCACAGCTCAATAAAAAAGGAAAAAAAAAACTCATCCAAAATTGAAAAAATCCCAAATCCAAACTAATGAACATTCGGATTGATAGGAATTAAGTTTCAAAATACAAAATAAAATATCCCATTAAAAAAATGCTCACTATGAAATCCAACAACTGTCACAGTTAATTACACAATTGCACAAAAAAAGACCAAGAAGAAACAAAAAAAAACAAAAACAGTTGAAAAGTTCGAGGGAAAGTAAAATGTGTTTTTTGTATCCTTTTTTTGCTGGTTGACTAAGATTTAATCTAATTGAACAGAATGCAATGATAATTATCCAAGAGTAATTGGCAGATTGGCAACCGAAAAGGCGAATTACCAATTATAGCTGTCAATTATGCAGTAGAGTTGCTTATTTAGTTCTAATTAACGACTTAATGAATAATGGTCAAAACGATAAGTTCAGAATACGAGAACAATGGTAAAAGTTAAGAATGTACCAGGTTTTTTTCAAAGATAAATTATAATTTGCATATAATTATAAAGACTTTTCCCAGCATGGTAATTAAAAGTTCTGAAAAGCTTTATTTTACTGAGAGTCAATATGGATTTAAATTCATATTTAAAGCATTCACGAATCTGAACCTGACAAAGAACATATTTCTAACGGCTCACTTAAAAAATTAAAGAATTGAGATATCAGGAGTAATCAAGAAAAAGAAGATTTTTAAAGTGATTAACTAATATGAGCGCTAAAAACCTCTAATACTTTAGTTACCAACAGACTTAATCGATTTTAATTGCTTAACCAATCTAAAGGTGAAACAATAACAAACGAGGAAAGATTAGAAAAAAACACATACTATAATTGGGATTTTATGAATTTTTTTTGTTTAATTGCCTCATTGCCTCTTGTCGGTCTAATACGGTATTGCAACGCCAAGCATTCACTTACAAACTGTCCTGTGCACAAGTAACAACAACAACAAACACCAGCCCCCCCCCCCCTCCCCCTCCCCACCCACTCCCGGTCAATAGGCAGTTGCACTTTTTGGGAGTCTCGTAAAGGGGCTGGGGTGAAAGGTAAAAGGTTCATGACGCTCGGCCATGGCAGTGGGCTTTGGTCTATGCAAAAAGGCCAAAGCTGTGTCTGCTTCTCGTTCTCGTTCTCGTTCTCCTTCCCGTTCCCTTTCCCTTTCTGTTTCTGCATCGGTTTCTGCTGCACCTTCTGCTTCTCCTTCTTCTGTACTTTCTTTGACATTTTGATTGAAATCTTTTGCTGTGATTGCACTTTTCAAATGTTTATTCAATTTTGCATTCTTCGTTTAAGACATTTCAAAAATTTAGCTTGAATCGTAAATTGCAATGCTTGATTTTGCCGAGAGAGTTGTGATTGGCCATGTGTTCTTGTATTGCACCTTGTGTTTGCCTCATTTTGTGGAGATATCAGCTGATTCAACTAAATAAGTCAAGAATTATAGTGTGGTAGCCACTACATAAAACGCATACAAAATAAAGTCTATGTCAGAGTGAGTATTTTAAAGGTTTTGCCAAAAGTTTGTTCTATTGCCCAAGTTGCAGCATTCCATGTGAAATTCCAAAGCCATAGATAGAAGCGAAACCCAATCCCAAAACCCAAACTCAAACCCGAACCCGGACCCAAACTCGACATCCTTTTACAAATAGTCGAAAACCCCGCCCCAAAAACATGAGCTCCAAATGTTTCGGCACATGTGTTTGGCTATTAACTTGCGCTGTAAATTATGCAAATAGCAACAACAGCAACCACAACTGGCTGGCTGAAAAAGCCAAACTCTTGGCTAGAGATATATAGTAAGTTTGCACTTTGTTGGCCAAAGAGCAGGACCAAATTCACCGAGAGAGAGAGGGAGAGAGAGAGAGAGAGAGAGAGAGAGAGAGAGAGAGAGAGAGGACAGAGTTGGAAGACAGAGTTACCCGAATCACACGTGAGCCAACAAAATTTACATAACCTCTTTCATTCTGATTTGATTATATTCATTCAATTTCGTAAGCAACGCGAACCTTAGCGACCAGCTCAACAACAACAACAATCGCTAGGAGGCAAAGTTGAATGCGACGAAGCGCAACAGAAGTGAAAGCAAAGTGTAAAGAGTAAAAGGTCCCAAAGCAGCATTGCCCTGTACAGCATCCCATAGCATTTTTCGGACACCTTTTTCGGTATGAAAAACACGAAAAAAAATTGAATATATTATCACACACGCACATATACAAATAGTGTGATTGTATGTGCGTGTGTGTGTGTTTTACCCTTTTTCTGGCCTGGCTTGGAGAGTCTATTAGGCTGTCTCCTTACTCAACTTATCCAGCTTAACGCCTATCTAATACTCTCTCTCTCTCTCTCTTCACACTCTATCTCCGGCTTGCTCTCGCTCGCTCGCTCTTTCTTGCTTGCTGGCAGTTGCCGTGTCACCCACTCGTTATATTTTTGGGCAATGTTATTTTGTGTCGTCGTACCTCTCTATTTGACTAAGTAAGTCGTTAAGTTGTCAGACTCGTTTTTCAGTGCGGTCTTCCTACGGTTGTCTGTCCGCTCCTGTCCTGTCCCTTTGCCTGTCCCTCTGTCTCTGTGCTAATATGTGTATGTATGTGTGTGTGTGTGTGGGAATTTATCCGAGTGTGTGTGTGGCTTTATCAATAAAGCAGCCGCGTTCTTTGACTGACATCGCCTGACGTCTGCATTTTTTGCTCACACACTTGACTTGACAGACCAAAACTTTTGCACATGACACCAGAAAAAAATCGGAATGCAACCAACGTATTGTATGCCATAACATGACAAAACAAAAAAAAAAAAAAACTAACAAACTACTTAAAACAATAACAATCGCTTGAAAATACCTTATTTGTTGGATGGAATCGAGCTGAACACACTCAAACACACACACACAATTTCAATTGATAGTAATAATATATGTGTATGTTTTGAATGAAAAATAGGATGTTTTGGACTTAAAAAACACGCTGCATGCTTTTTGGGCGCTCGCTCTTGACTCCGGCAATCGTGTTCCGTACGTGGCACGGTCTGAAAATCAACTGAAAAGCTTCGGTGCGCAATCAACAGTAGGTCGAATGTCCTTGTTGATACCACCGACAAGCGACGAGGAAGCTCAACACTTGTACACACACACACACGCACACAACACAGTTGAAGTTGCAGAAACGAGTCGAGACGAGTCGGATGTGCTCTTGGAGCGAGCTTTCAAACGATTTGGCCGAACAGGTCTGTCTAATAACCAGGCTCGGGGCACAGCAGCCGCCGTCGCAGTCGGCGGCGCAGTTGACGTCGACGTCGTCGGAGTGGACGTGTTAGCCAAACCAACACTGATATCGCCAGAATAGTTTGAATAAATAAATAAATGCACGTGTTATTTTACGGCCCAGCCCAAAAGTACGCTATGCAAATTTTAGCTTGCATCGTAAAGTCCGTCGCAATTGCCGCCCAACAGCCACGCCCACTCGCCCAGCAGGTGCATTGCTCAGCTGAGATGTGAACTTTGGCTGCAGACAATTTCCAGCAACAGTTTTTATTCCGCATATTCTTATGTGATGTTGTCATCAGAATAACAAATTAAAATATTTACAATATTTAGTCATATTAATTTTAGGAAATTCTACAACTATTGTTTTTATGGATCATTTGATTGAGATAAATAAGTTAGTAAATCAAAGCCAACAGTTTTCATTCTTTAATTATTGGAATTGAGTTGAAACTAAGTGCAGTCTGCACAATAAAATAGTTTAAATTGCATTAAGTATTTAATTATTAAATTGTTATCAATAATTTGATCGACTAAGAGATGTAGAAGATTACTTAAGTTAAGTGTCATATGTATGTACATATTTACTAAATGATATTTTATTTGGAATGGGAATGGGAATGGGATATACAGACCCATATTTTCTTGCAAAAATGCTATTTATATATGACTTAGAAATAATATAATTCTATCTCTGTAGACATTAGTCCAAATAAACTTGATGTGCTTCCAACTTTGGATGCTATGTTAGTAGCAGCCTTTTGCATAAGCGTCTGACTAACAAAGGTCAGGTTTGATAATTTGATATGCCCAAGGCTGTAAGCAAATGAAGTAACCTTGGATAAAATGAATTCTAATAAATGAGAAGTAGCCCCATCTGGTTGAACAAGGAAAGTTGGGGCTTCCCAAATGGTAAGTGCAGTCGAATTGCGACCACAATTCACCAGGTTTTATTCCTGGTCGTGAGGCTGCCTCTCTCCCTCTCTCTCTCTCTCTCTCTCTGTCTTTGAGCCCTAAAAGTGTTTGACGCATTCTATTTTTTCTCTGGGTAGCGAATTGCAACCGCCAATAGTTGCATATGGAAATGTGAAAATGGAATTGAAATTTGTTTACTCTCTGGAGATTTGCGGGCAGCAGTTGGCCATTTGCATCAAAATTCCCTGCACAGCTGTTGTCACCCCTTAGCGTTTTGCTTTCGTACTCACTCATTCATTTCAATGCACTTAATTAAGAGTTATATTAAATTATAAAAACCCCCTCTCCAAGGCATGTGCAAAATGAACAGTGCTTTTTTAATTATGTTATGCAATTTGTTATTTTCATTTATCATTTTTATTAATTTAACTTTCCTACCTGACCTAAAAAAAAAAAATAAAAATACAACAAAAATATAAACCAACAGACCTTGCTGCGTATGCGTAATATTATCGCATTAATATGTGCGCGGGCACAGCGTGTATATGTCAGAGTGTGTGTGTGCGAGCGTGTCCTTTTGTCTGGGATGCGAACGGTAAGAAAAGGCACAGGCTTAAAAATATTGCACACAGACTTAGAACACAACCAATTGACATTACGAGCATTAACTTCCACGGGAGTGAGCAACCCCATCTCCATCTCCATCTCCCCATTGCCCAGTTCCCAGTCCGGAGACCGCCGCCCTTCACACAGCTTTTACGCTCTCTCCTGCTCTCTTTGCATCTTACTCACCACAACAAGCTTTCGATGAGTGGAGAGCTTTAAGCTCTTGTCCGCAAGCGACAGTTTTGGCGCCTGCCCGCAGCTAAAAACACCCACAAATCTCGTCTAATCTAATCGCGTCAAATCAGCAACACTCATTCTCATTCCCATTGCCACTCCCGTGCCATGGACGCAAACTTGGCTCTGACATTCAATGGTTGTTATTCTTAACCAGGCAGAACAACATCGAAAACAACAACAACAGCGTAGCGTGGGAAAATTGAGAGCTTGTTGACAACGCTGATCGAACTTTAAAATTGCAAAGATATAAATTGCAAATTGATACAAAGAGTGTTAAATAGCTGATTATATTTTATTAAATATCGTACTGTAACGATAATGTTACTATTAAATGCCCTTTCCTCACTAATGTACGATTTATAAAAATATCGCTGCAACTGTCTGTCCTCATAGCATAGCATCTGCATTAAGCATTTCCAAAGCATTTGTGATTTGTTTACAAACTCGTTTGACAACTGAAATTAGAAATAGGAGAATATAAATGGGAGGATTTCAAGAAATTTCGCTGCTTAGGACAGAATCTCTGATGTTCAGGAGATCATCCAACCATTCAGATAAATCATTGCAATTTCAATGAGCTCTCATTGAACAAGGGGTTGCCGGAGCTCTCTGTGGGTTGGGATCGTCTGTGGAATAACGAAATTTACTTATGTGTCAGCGCAGCTAGAGCAGGAGTCAGGGATTCATAGATTCTGATAATTGATTGTTGGTAAAACAACGGAAAATTTGTTAGTATGATACTAATGAATATTAGAGAATTTACCAATAAGCACTATTTTTTTTCAATTTTTATCACCTTCAATGAGATACTATAACGATATAATAAATTTTTGTTGCTATCGAGAATGTGTTATGTTGACTCTTGAAGCCAAAGGGGTCAGTTTTTTATTTCTTTTGTTGTTAACTGCATAATTTTACCATTAGTTTTATCATTTGAAATTTGGCGCCAGAAGTTGAGAAATCTAATGATAAGTAGTACTTTCTCGAATTAAAAAAAAATCCAAATATCGATTGAGTTGCAATGAATATCGCAGTGTTTTCTGAAAATGTAGTGACATTCCTCAGAAATGTACTAGGAATGTATTGGAAAAATGAATAGGTATAGAGAGAATTTGCTCAAAAAATGCTAAAATGCTGAAATGTAGTTTCAGTGAGGATAGGGCATTAGTCGGAACTATCGAGCGAAAATTACACTTTTATATTTATTTTATTTATTTAAATAAAATCTGTTAAGAAAAATTATACGTGAACATTTATTTAAATTTAAAAAAAAAACACTTTTTTTTAAATTCAAAAATAATTGTTGAGCTTGAATATCTTTTGAACCAAACTAAAATTAAGCAAAAGCTAAACAAATTATTTTCAAGATAACTGTTATTTTGGAAAGTAAAAATACCGTAACTGACTTAAAGTTGAGTATTATAGCACTATTATAGACTGACCACATATCAGTTTAATAAGTTACCTAAGGATGAAGGACGAATGAGTCAAGAACCAGCCAATACATTGTTATTATGACCTTTCTACAGGCGCTCGGGTTAGGCATATACTAATATATATGGGTGTCCCAGTCCCACTATAACCCATAATTGTTTTATCTATACCAATTTACTGAGGCACATGCATAAATAAAGATGCAATCAATAAGGCAAAGGGCATCAAACAAAGGAAGCTAATTATATTGCTTACTGTATTCTTTAGTACAATTAAATAATATAGTCACAACTTCTAGATATTATAATTACATATAAATTATTACTGAAAGCAATATTAAATCTCATTCTTGAGATTTTTTTAAATGTGTAAGACATTTGAGAGATCATAATTTAATTGTTCAAATAAAGAAATAGCATTATGGTATACCCTGTAATCATCAAATGCTTGAATTGGTTATACTAAAACTCTCGAAACGTAAGTAGGATAATACAGAAGTAAATTATATACGAGTAAATAATCTGTCTCTTCCCTTTTAGTTCCCTAACTCTCTTTTCGTCGATAATTTTATCGCTCCCTTTTTTTCTATCTTTTTTTCAGTCTTTAAAAATCTCTCTGAATCTCAATTTATTAACTTTTCCAATACTCTGTTTTCTTTGATTTCGAGAATAATCATATAATAAGAAACGAATGTGGTGACATGGTATCAACTTGTCGATTGTTCTCAGCAGTCTAAAAAAGTTAAAACGGATATTTTATTTAACTGGGACTTAAACCACATGCAATGGAAACCTGTTGACCAACTCAGAAACGAAACAATTCAAGTATTCGAGTATTATCGTTTGTTGAGACGTTTTCAATAAAACGACTTGTGTTTTGCAACAACCTGCGCTCAGCTCAGGCTTATCACTTATCCGCCACAACATACGTTTCGACACACACCAACACACAAGGGGACACACGCACATACACACACATATTACGAGAGTGGACTGTGTAGTCACTGAAAGAAGTAAATAAACGCAACCATTTCGTTCGAAAATTTACATATTTTATGGTGAACAACTTTGAATACTTCTTCTTTTCATCAGGACATCAACACAGCGTAGTTACCATACACAAACTAAGTATAATTCTGGCCTTAACCGGTTTAAAAACAAGTATGAGCGTCAACAATTTTAAGCCGTCACAACTAAGATTTAATCAACCCATTGTTATGCAAATAAAAATAAACGTTTATTATAATAAGAATCATTCATTTTTGATTTTTGGTATCATTTAAATTTTTCAATTCAAAAAATTCAAATTTTGTAGAAACTTACAAAAGTTTTTATAATTCAAATATGAATTAATATTTAATTATATGTATTTAATATATTCATTAAGAAGTCTAATATTAATAGTACTAAGAACTAGAGATGGGCACGGGCCTGTTCGGGCTTCGTGTCCCGCGGGCCACTTCAAAAAACCCGCGGGCTTCATGCATTATAATTTGTAACGTGCTTTTTTTCAGGCGGACCTAAGAAAAAAGACCGAAGCCCGGTAGGCCCGAAAAGACACGATTTAACACATACTTTTCAAATCGTTTGATAACAAAATTTCTGTAATAAGTCACTTATGGTACGAAGAAAAATGAGAAGAGAAAAAGTTTAAGATGTAGCTTGCAGAAAAGACTCAAAAATACAATTATTATTTGGAGAAAAATAATGAAATAATAAGTTAAAAAAATATATTTTTTATATAGTAACATCGGGCCGGGCTCTGGCCGGGCAGGCTTTTTGGAAATTGGACCAGGCTGGGCCTCAAAGATTTATTTCTGGACCGGGCCGGGCCGGGCCTTAAAAAGGAGGCCCGTGTCCATCTCTACTAAGTACTAAATGCATGGTAAATCAGTTCATTGGTTCGGTTCCAAGAGTATTTTGACAGATCTTGACCAAATGAAAGTTAAATTTTTTCACTCCCTTTCCTATTAAGGCCAAGGACTTGTCAGCCCACCCTCGTGTTGCACATGTATAAGTATACACATATATATATATAGTTGCAGGTGCAGTTGCAGGTGCAGTGACTTTTCTAGTACGAGTACTTTCGTGTGTTGGTTATTCATTGGTCTCTGTTCCCTGGTCTATGGTATTTGGGTTTTTGGGTTCTGGCCATGTTTGCGCTGTGTGCCCTCTACGAGAGCATACTGTAGTTGTGGAGGGTCCGTTTGGTCGCTGGGCGCCATACCGTTTAGCTGCCTCAAAGCCATTGTTAATTAGTGCACTGACCTTGTCGTAATTAGTGCGCACATTGCACATTGCACATGGCCCACAACTTTTACCTCCTTACCCTCTCTCTCTCACTCTCTCTCTCTCTCACTCTGTCTCTCTCTCTCTCTCTCTCTCCCACCCATCATGAGCTCAGGAGAAAACCCGCAAAATTTCCGTTGAGTTTATGGTGAAAGCCGTCGGCGATGACGATGGCGACGACGATGGCGATGGGACTGCACAATAGAAAAGTGGTCCTAGTGATGGGATTGTGGTGTTGATGGTGTTGATGTTACTACTGGTGGTGGTGGTAATGGTTCTGGGCTCAGCTCGTAAGCCCGCAAATTCGCCTGATAAGTTTTGCATTAAGCGCAGACGAGCAGCTTAGAAGCAGGCAATGCAATTTTGGTTCGGCTAATGTGAAAGAGAATGTCGAGCAACAGTCCGAGCACACCATACACACACACACTCACACACACACACACAAGAAGGGACAGTTGTTAAATGGTCTAATGAGCAGAGACATTGCAACAGCAACAATAACAGGGCAGAGGGAGGGCAGTGAGAAGTGGGGGAAGGAAAGCTGAAGTGGCAACATAAGTAATACCAACATGCAGTTAAAGCTCTTCAAACTGTAAGTTGCAAGCATCGAGAGGCGCTAATGGGACTGTGGGCGTGGCTAATTAAATTGCCCAAGCACACCACATATTTGAGAGTGACGTGGCTTACTTACTCTGAGCCAACCACGTCCCGAATGGGATAATCCTGTGATAGGCTTATACGAGCAATTAATTGACACAAGTGTGATCTCTCTCCCTTAAAGGTTGTCATAAGTTAGCTCAACTGCCACTTCAAGTGTCTAGAACCTGAACTCTAGGTCAGGGGTGCCCAGGTGTAAGTGTAAAATGCCGTAGAACGAATACCAAATGTTCAAACAATTGCACAGCAAACATAAATAATAATAAATAATAAATTATAAAGTGTTACCCCCAGCCAATTAAAGGATGCAGAAACAATGCATTTCGATTCGTTTGATTAATGTTAGAAAATCAAAGAAGAGCACAGAAAATATTTTTAAAGTATTTTGCCTTCTTCGATTCGATTCGCACAATATTTTGCTCTGTATCTATAAAACAAGTCAATAATATGAAACATCATATTTATTTTTTATTTTATTATTTTGTCAATTCTACAAGCGCGAGTACTTCAAATATTATTTCTCTATTCAGACATTAACCTAAGCAATTAAGGAAGCATATCCTTCGGTCAAAATCAAAATCAATTTTTTATACTCATCAATTAACAAAAGATTAAATTTTTTTATCGTTTATAACAATAGAATAACAAACGGATTTCCATATATTTATGTATGTGTACATACAATATATAAACTATGTTCAGAAAGGCAAATTTTAATTTCCCAATTGGTTAAAATACAAACTTGAGACCAAGATATTGAAGTCTTCGACTGCCAACAATGACATTCTAAAATATTCCTAATTCAATGCAATCAAACTAGTCATAAAGCGCAAATAAAAATCGGAAAATTGAGAATGGAAAATGGAAAATTAAAGCACTGCAATAACAGAAATAATAATGCCCAATGGAGAAGTAATAGCCAAAAGCCACAAGATGGCTGTAACGAAGTGCAAACGGAGAATGAAATTGTGGCAAAAATTGTAAGCAACATTTATAAACTGTATAAGTGTGTGTGTGTGTGTTTGTATGAACATTCATCATTAAGATCATATATCTTTACTTTTTTTGTGCATTCCCCATTTTGAGCAGAAATTCAATTTGGCCACCAGAGACTTAAATGGATTTATCTGACTTGTTCTGCATCCCTGTCTTTCCCTCTGTTTCTCACTGTCTCACTCTCACCTACCCTCTCACTCTCTCCCCCCTGTTCAAGCTGTAAAACTGCTCGCAATTTATCCTGTAAAGCATTTAATGCGTGGCCAGCTGCCTGTATGCTTGTCTGATATTTTGAATATTCAGAAATTCGAATTAAAAACCAATTAAAGATTTCCAACATGACGCAGCCTGACGACGAATTCCCTCAACGATTTCTGGCATAATTAACTGCAAGTTAAGAATAACTCGTCGAAAATAATTAAGCGCATAATTATTTAATTGGTGGCGTGTGGCATGAGGAATTATTTGTCAGGAGACATCAATGCGATGTCCACAAACATAATTATTAAGTTAGGAAATTAACGGAACCCAGTGGCTTCAAATGGAGATAAAACACTCAACTGCGCACACACACACACATACACACACAATCAGACATCAAATGCTTCATGTGAGTTGTGCTCCAATCCGAAACCAGAAGCTGAAGGGACGAGGAAGAAGAAGGGAATGTAAATGGAAATGGGGAGTTGAAGTGTCCGACGACCGGGTGCTTGACTCAGTCTCAACTATCCCGAGGCTAAAAACTTAGACAGACACTTGGCGTTTGCCGGCGCCAGCACATGAAGCACTTTAATGGCAAAAGCTCAAGCGTAAAACATGGCGTATGCGTAATATACTATACGAGTACATTTGCATTCGGCCATTTGCCAGCGCAGTCTTTGTTTAAGCGGTCAAATACTTCCAATTGTCACGCTTCCAATTGCAATGACCCCTCAACAGTGCAACTTTTTGTTCACTTTACACTAAAGTGACCTTTGATTACCATAAGAAAAGGAAGGATTTGGAAAGAGACCTGAACTAAAGTCAACTCTGTATCATATCATCATCAATCAGATATCACTTCAATGATTCCCAAACAGTCAACAGTGAGATTTGTCATCTAAATTGAATTTAATTCAGGATTAATTGAGCTTTGAAGGCCAAGCTGATCATTGACAATGTTCTTCATGAGAAGCATCATATATTAATATAATTTCCTTAAAAATTTAAAAAAAAAATCACGATGTTTTGCAAATTTAATATGAAAACAAGGTTAAGTTATGACAGTCTTGGAGAAAGTTGAAAATATGTTATGTATCATGATTAAATTGAATTTTTAATCGTTTTATATTTATTACAACCCTCAAATACTATCAATTTGCTTGAATTCTTAATTATTATTCATACTATGATTTAATATTGTGTAGAGTTTGTGTTAGTTCTTTGGTTAATTGATTATCTAAGTACACTCATAATTTATTGTGTGTGATTAAATATTGGGGTTCATGAAATTTGCCGTTGATAGTGAATTAATTATTCATTTGATATTTGCGCCGAGGCATCATTAAACTTTTCTTTGAATTTCTTATTCCACTCTAATTGCTTTCGCTTGAACTGCTTTCTAGTTTTGACCTTGTTGTTGTAGTTGTTGTTGCTATTGCTTAAACTCAACTTGTGCATAAACATTCCAAGCATTTCACATTATGAATTTTGGATGCATTTTGTGGCCTTTAAATGACCACATGCGCCACCTGACCCGCCTGATCCCACCTGATCCCACCTGATTCCACACACCTGACCGAGTCAATTGTGAAAGTAATCAGGCTACTTATTTAAGGGGGTCTTCTGGGTCAGACGGCCGAATCTTGGCTGTTTTTTTTCTTTTGCATCGCAGTTTAGGACAAAACTCACTACACACCCTAGAAACTGAACTTAATAAATTATAATATTATATACAAAAAAAAAACAAAAAAATATGTAAGTATATTTAAAAAAAAAAAACCAAAAAATAAAAAACCATAGAATTATAAATAGCAGTAATAATAGCTATACAAATTATAAGAATTGATTTTAATTTACATTGTTTAACCTAAGCTACTTTCCTTTCCAAAACTTGAATGTAATCTTAAACTTAAGTATGACCAGCGCCTCAATTTATAAGAAAATAAATTCGTAGATAATTCTGTTTTTTTTGTATTTGGTAGGGAAATTGATTGAAAAAATTACAAAATTAAAAAAAAAACTAGCTTACAGTGCGGTTCAAAAGTTCACGACCTCTTAAATTTTGCCCCCTCCACTTATACCTTTTTATCTCACGAATTAGGTGAGTTTTCAAAAGTCTGAGTACGTACATTTATTAGTATAGTTTTTACCTTTCGATCGGTATATAACTCGACCTGATCCTGTATATATTGCTAGTCGCCTTTCGAATCCTAAGCTATTTCGAATTTTGAAAAATCCTTTTGGGAAAATATCTTTGAATATTCTAGCTAAAAAAAAATGTGCGAAAAAAAATCGAAAACATCAAAAGGTCTGACCCAGAAGACCCCCTTAAAGCAGCGCATCGTGGCGCGTAAATGATGCAAGAAAAACAACAACAACAAAATATTTATAGTACATATGTACATGTGTGGATGTGTGTATACATACATGCTGCCTGGGCTTAATGTGCCGTCAGCGAGAGTCAGTTAACAGGCTGTGAACCAAGTGGTCCAAACAAAGATGGCGGGTGGTATGTATGTATGTCTGTGTGTAAAGGGGGAATCTGAAGAAGAAGAAGCTCTCAGAGGTGTCTTCTGGCAGGCAGACTAACCATCCGGTCCACTCAACGACTCTTCGACTATCCGACTATCCGACTATTCGACTATCCGACATTCCGAGTCGCCGTGTCGCCCTTTTGCCGTCTCGCCTCATCGTCGAATCCCTTTGCTCGCTGGCCTTCGTTCGCTGGATAGCTACAAGTAAACAGCATTCGAGTGAAGTGTAAACAATCATTGACCTCGTTCATATTCTCGGGGCGCTCGCTCATTTGCCTTTGGCCTCAGCAAATGATGACGATGAGTATGAGTGTGAGTATGAGGATGACGTTGAAGGCAGGGCAAATTGGTCTTAGACCAGGCACAATTAAAAATTGTTGTTTGGTTAAGTTGTCATGCCCACAAGTTGCCTCTTAGCCTCTAACATCATTGACAGTTTGCAATGCTGGAAATCAATTAGCCCTGGCAACAACAACTACAGCAACAACAAAATAAAACGGACATTGGGCAGTTTGTAAGCCCGTGTATTATAGCCATAAAATGCCAACGAGTCCTTTCGTTCGCTTGCCCTTTTGGCAAATGATGATGAGTACGAGTGCAAAGAGCACAAAGCAGTCAGGCCAAAGGCCAACAGAAATAAAAAAAAATAGTCTGAAAAAATGAGCAAAATCACGATAGTCTCTCACCCAAAAAGAAAAAAATCAAAAGAAGCGAATAATGAAACGAACCGAAAAGAAAAGAACAGAACCGAAACGAAACGAAAAGCTGAAGGAACGTTGGGCGGCTTTCGCAGCAGCTGCCTCATATCCTCCAATCGAAGCAGGCAATCAAGGATAGCTCGCATTATCCAGCGTCCTACCCTTACACACACACACACACACACACATGCATATACTCACACATATGAGTTGGATGTTTGCGTCGCTGCGACGCCAGCATCGCGCTGGTTTAGCATTTTTATGTGCCCCATCCAACAAATTCACCCCATGGCTGGTTCTGGTCGCCTACAGAGACATTATGTAGTTGGCTTTATCGCAAACGATTTGCCAAACACAATATGACGACGGCCAGAACCCAGACCCAGACCCAGACCAAGACCAAGACCAGGGCCAGTAACAGAAACCCCAACCAAATTCTGAATCTGAATCAGAACCAGGACCAAACCAAACCAATGCCAATGTCAATGCCAATGGTGTATAGCGACCACAAAGGACTCGCATATCAACTCATACTTAACAGGCGACAAACTCGTCAAATCCAATGAAATTACGAATATTATCGAACATCTCAGTATTGAAAACTGTTTTCATTGATTAGTTCAGTACTGTTTTACATGGTCATCTTAACTCTATCTCAGATGAAATGAATATTATAAATAGTCGTATGAATTATACTCTTTATTTTAATTATATGTACACAGCGGCGTGATGAAAATATATAACATACACTGTAAATAACTTAACATACGCTGTTAAGAATAAGATAGGCTCAGCAAAGACGAATAACGAATTCTGTTTTAATAAATATATACTGGCTACAATAAATAATTAATTTTTTAATTTTTATAGTAGGCTTATCATAACAAAATTGCTCTGTTATTGTTCTGTTATCATAGGGGAACAATAAATAAAAAAATTAAAAATTAAAACCAATATTTTAGAAAGCATTCGAATCCTTGAATGTCCGTTTCATTTAAGTTTGTGTGGTGTACCATCACTTTTAGTGGTTGAAGCAGCCGTCGCCAAAAACATTCTTTTCGTAGTTGGTGGCAGCTTTGTTTACTTGACGCCGGTGACTTTTAGGTCTACCGTTTATATGGGGCATAAAATGAGCAACAACAAAATGAACAAATACAATAATAACAACAGTAGCAACTATTGCTACCACTTTTACAAGAACAAACAGTCAAAAAGCCAAAGAGACAAGTCAGAATATTGTATGTATAGAAGTAGTTTTCCCTCTGAGATGGGCATTTGGATTTCTTCTTTGGTTTCTGCGTCTCCGTTCTCCTCCATCCCTTTCTCCACGGCACAATGAGCATGTGTAATGACAGCATTGCCTGGCACATTTTGTAAAAGTTGGAGTTTTGGAATTGGAATTGGGCCGCCCACTTTCAACTGTCTGCTGATTTTGCTGAGAAATTGATTTCATAGCTAGTTCTGGTCGTTTAGGAGCACGTGCGTGCTAAATTCATGTGTAATATTTCAAATGGGCTTTCATTTATTCTCATTTTTTTTATTTGGCAACCACTAAACGACAAAGTGACTGGCTGAAAATTTAATAAATTTAAATTCTATAGAATATTTATGCGCTATAAATTGATATATCCGACAAGTTTTAACACATACATTTTATCGGTCCGCTCGTTCTGTTCCAAATGTATAAGATACAAATAAAACATACATTGTTTAATTTAAATGGAGCGCAATAAACTAGAACTAGAGAACTGAAAAGTAACAAAAAATAATTTAATTGCTGTTGTAAGTCTTAAAAAAAATATTATTAATTAATAATATTTTATCATCTTTCTGAACTTTTCTCAAATGTGATTTCAAATCATTGAATTATATATTTAATTAATTTTATTTATATTATATATATGTAACATGATACTTTATATTCTTTAATTACTGTTTTGAATAGAACAAATAGTTATATAAAGATGGAAAAAGCATTTAATAAAAACCAAAAGTTGAATATATGCTTTTGATTATTATTATTTAATTTGAAATACATTTTACCCTAATGTTAATGCTCTGTATTTTGTATGTACAAAAATTATATTCTTAAAATATTTAATTTTAAAAGCGGAACATTTTATGTTACAACGCAGAAAGCTAAAACCATAAATATAGTTATTTTAAACAGGGATTAAAACCCTAAATGAAACCGTAACCTTTAACCGGTAAAAACCGATTGAAATTTAAAGCTGTAACTGAAACCGTAACCGAAAAAAACAATTTTCATTTGGCCGAAACCTTAAAACCGAAACTCTGCAATCCGAAATAACCGTTTAGTAACCGATTCATTTATAAGGGTTAATTTCGGTTTTTCATACATAAAAAAAAGAAATATTGTTCATTTTTAATTTTGATTTTTGATTTTAATTTTCTTATGTTTAATTTTGAATAAAATAAATTTAAAATAAACTGAAGAATATGTGAAAGAAATGTGTGAATGAAAATTTAAGAAAGTAATGCCTTTTTAATTATTATTATTATAATAATTATATAACTATAATTTTGCAAAAAAAAATTTTTTGTGAATCGAAACCATAGCGGTATTTTAAAACCGAAACATACAAAATCCGGTTAACCGTTACGAAACCTTTATTCAAAGATAACCGATAACCGAAAACCTAAATGCGAATAACCGAAATCGTAACTGATACCGATGTTCGTTTCGGTTTTAATCTCTGATTTTATACATTAAATGTAACTAGTTGATTAAATATAATATTTAATATTTTTTGTTATTCACATAAATATTCTATTTAAATGTAACACATTTTTAGAAACTTATCTAAATGTAAAGTAGTTTTTCATCACATATTTTTCAGCATAAACATGTCTATTTAATTTAGAAAACTTTCTAAACTGTTATTTTTCAGTGATTTACTGGCTTTGCAAAAGCTGTCAGGCTTACAAGTATGAAACACAATTCCCAGATCTAACTTGAACATTTGCTTACAGTATGCAGAGACAGGAATACTATAGATAGATTATAATAAAATCACTCGGAGCTTTCGACATTCATAAGACAATCACAAATATAGTTTAATTTGTATCCTATTCCAAATTCAACAGATATTGGTTAGAATCGGTAGCTATTTCCTAGCTATGAGTCAGTTACGCTTGCGCAAGATGCAGATACGAGCAGCGGAGCTGGTGCGTGACTTTTATGAGTCACTGTTGATGCTGACACTGGGCGTGATGATGCAGTGGAATCAATGGCACGTGATGCGCATGCTGAATGCCGACAAGCTGCCCGAAGGAGTCTCCGAGCCGCAACCTCTTAACTGGTCATCAGCATTCTTTACCAGCGGTCTGCTTTTGACCCTATTACAGTATCGACCCCAGTATATAAAACGGTTAGCAGCACCGCTGCGAAAGCTCTTCCTGTTGCTGGAGGTGTTCATTGTTCTCTTTCTGGTGGACTATGTGCTGCTCTCGATGTGGCAGCCATTTCTCAATATATTCGATCAGGTCCTGCATGCACTTGGCCATTCCAAATGGACCTGGGCCAGAATCCTATTCCGTTATTGGCCCGGACTCTCTTCGTGGCTCATTAATGATGCATTTTATTTCATGCGCTTCGTGGCCTCATTATCGTGGTTCCTGCTAGCCATCGAGATGTCAGGTATGCCGTACACACAGACACACACACACACACGCACACGCACGCACACGCTGTTTTAGACCCAATTAATTAATTGACTCGCACAATGCAGCTCCAAAGTGGCGTCTGGCCATTGACTTTCTGCTTTTGGGCCAACTGCCGGTGGTGTTGCCACGTCATCGCCGCAGAAGACTTCAGTCTTAGTGTTAGACTCGGTCTCGGATAATCC
The DNA here is from genome assembly GCA_963924055.1 of Drosophila limbata. NCBI lineage: Eukaryota > Metazoa > Arthropoda > Insecta > Diptera > Drosophilidae > Drosophila > Drosophila limbata. The sequence continues at coordinate 18,295,483 of OZ001351.1, forward strand.
CAAAATTAACGTTCATCTCACTGGAGGACTGAACGGGTTTAGTTTCTTAACTTAATACAAAATGCAATACGTTCAATTGTCTTTTTTCATACCTTTCAGCACTATGACAACTGGGACTATGAATTTGGGTAATTCGAATATTTTAAATATATGTGAATTCATAGCTGACTACAAAACATTGGATGATTTTAGGAAAATACTATACGCAAATTAACAATTAACAGCCAGTTATACAAATATGAGCAATATATTTTAATAATCAATTTTTCGCTTGTTGTTTCATTGCTACTTTGTTGTGTTTCCTTTACAGAAACAGTTTTAAAATTCTGTGCAATTTCTCTGTTAATAGCAACAAAAGTTCAATATATCTCAAAATAACAAATATGCATACATATACTATTCCGTTGAAGACGAAGAATGTTGTAAATAAACGAATTAATTTTTATTGTAGAATACTTCGCGCAATTAATAGTCAGTTGTAGAAATAAAACGGATACATTTTAAATAGATCATTTGCATAGAAATTAACTTGAATATCATCAGAAGATATATAATATTTTGGGCAATTGTTTTTAATCGTCATTTTCATAAAGGGGAAAGTCGCCAAATAGCAGTTTCCCGAATTCAATAAAACTTGCTTAAAAACAAAAATAAGTATTAAATTAATTAAAGGAATGTGTATGGAACAAAAGTAATCACAGATTTATTCTTCCCTTGGTTGATACATATATTCCAAATTCCGTTGCACACTTATAATTGTACAATATAAATTGGTTTTACTAGTTCAGCCGATCTATGAGCACACATTAGGTAATAAATGAATATTGTAAATAAATAATTATGAATAATATTTTTGGTCTTCCTTTACACGAATATTTTATGCTTTTCCTAATTTTGTATTGAAACCTGTGTAAGTTCTGTTGCAGTTGCAGTTATAATATCATATTAAGAAAATCGATACATTATACAATTGAAAGTGTGTTATTTCTGACACGCACACACATCCAAGGGGTGTCAAAGGGGGAGGTAGAAATGTGCCTAATTATAAGGCGTATCAATATACAATACATACCTGTGTGCACTTGTGGTCACGTCTACAGCCAAATAAATACAATACGTGAATTTATATTTGTATTTGTATTTGTGTGATGCAAGTGGTCAACCGCGATCAACTTCAGTGATTATTGTTGTGACTACAATTGTTGTTGTTGGTTATGTTTGTTGTTGTTCGAATCGCTTGTGGTTTGCAGCTAAACACAGTTGAATATGAAACAATAATAACTGATTAAACGTAAGTAATTATAATTATATGTTCGGTCAAGGGCCGCACACATTCGAAGCGCAAACCGCGTTCACACAGACTTCAGTTAACACAGTCCTGGCTTAAACCAACTGACAAAACCATTTAACGCATTAGCGCGTACATTTAATTAGAGAGCCCACGAAGCACGGCATAATAAAACGAACTAACAGGAATTTGCACGGCACCACCAAAAAAAAAAATAGAAAATAAAAAAAATGAGAAAAAAAAAACAAAGTTAAACACAGTTGGTGCGAGAGGCGAGTAACAAAGGAAATAACAAAGGAAAATAAAAGAAAAATTTTACTTTAAAATATGCACAACGCACGCGAGCCGAAAATAAAACAACAATGTGAAGAGCAAGAGAAAAATCAAAAAACGACGAAAAAACAACGAAAGGCAACCAGAGGCGAGCCCAACATGCAACTTGTGCGAATGGCAAACGGCAACCGAGTGGCCCACAATTCGCCAAGTCCGCCCAGCAGCCACCAGCGGCAACATTGCCGTCGACAACAGCAACAGCATCACGAGCAGCAGCATCAACAGCAGCAACAACAGCAGCAGCAGCAGCGGAAAGACGTCGACGTCGACGTAGGCGGAACTACAATAAGAAATTGTAGATTGAGTATTATTGAGAATGGGAAATGGGGAGTGGGAAATAGGGAATGGGGAATGGGGGAATTAGGAATGAGGTACAAGTATTTACTTTGCATTTTTATGCAGGTGCCGACAGAAGTGGTTGTTGTTGTTGCTCTTGTTGTTGTTGTTGCTGTTGCTATGACTAATTGTGATAATCCAAGAGCAGGCAAATAAAAAGGTATTTGTACTTGTTAGTTTCAATCGGGGCGGGCTCGCTGCCTAAATATAGTCAATAATTAAAACAGTACGAATCGAAGCATAACAACACAAAAGGCGCACACAAAACAACAACGACAACAAATAAACGATAAAGCGCAACAGATATGGCAAAGCGCAAATAAAGCGCAAATTTGTGTTGCCATAATCCCCTCCTCCTACCCTTCCCCTTCCCCTACCATCCGCTCCAACCTCTTTGGCAACCGACGCGAAAGGCAACGAACGACTTCTGCATACGCTTTATAACATTAGGTGACTCTGCACACATTTAACATAATTTTGATTATTTATTTATTTTTCATTTATTTTTTTATTTCTTTATTTATTTTTTCATTTATTCATTTAATTAGATATTTATTCATTTATTAAGTTATTTATTTACTCATCTATTTTCTTATTTATTTATTTACCTATTTATTTATTAATTTATCTATTAGTAAGTAAATTACCAAAAAATAGTAAAGCTCTGATCTCAGATCAGAGATTTTCCTAGAGGTTTTTAACTTTACTATTTTTTATTGATCTGATTGGGTTTTTCTGGGTTTCCCCAATCCTTGCAACAAACTTTGGATCAATAATAATTTCTATGCATATCCCAGATTTAACTTAATTAACTGAATTTATTTTCTTTTTAGTGAACAATTAAAATTTACATTTACTTAATTTATTACTTTTTAATTTTAGTTCTAATTTAATTATTTAAGTTTAATTGTCATATTTAATTTACTTTTAGCAGACTGCTTTTAGTCGTGCTATAATAAATAAATAAATAAATAAAAAAATGTAAAAGTTTTTACTATACTCAGTTTGAACAACATAAATGTTCTTTCAAAATTATATATTTAGATTTTTTTATATCAATTAATTAGCCATTCAAAATTTCTCTGCTTATATTTCAATTCTCATTTTGGCTTACTTTATCATATCGTATTCCCACTGTAAGTCTTTAATTAACAGTAATTTGTCAAACTTTATATAAATTACTGTAATAAAATAAATCCCATCGTGAATTTAAATTGTATATAAATTATTATACTTACTTTAAAAGCTTTTTTTATTCTTTTAATAATATATTAATGTTATTTTATTATGTTGCCTTTTTAATATTTTATGTTATTTTTAGAGATGATGGCGATGGAGATGATTAATAAATGGACAAATCGACAACAGAAAATCTATGAAATTTGTATGATTGTTCTGGTGAACGGCAGTGATGAGCAATCATGTTTTCAAATTTTATGATTATGATGACTGAAAATTCATCACCAAAAAAGTACGGTGAAATTCTCTGATTGTTATGCTTTATTATCGATAAATCAAATCGTAATCAACAGATCATTAGATTTGAAAATAAAAAGGACAAAATTAATAAGGGAACCATTTTATTAATATTAATTTGGTTTTCTTAAGGAATGTGGTTAGAAAAAGTGTTTTAAACTTTTCCATATAAAATATTAAATGCGCCTACAATATTGGCTTGATTATTTATTTATGCAATATATCAACTACTATATTAAATATGGCCTTTTGCTGTGTCGATGGGAATCGACTTTAAGCATTTTGTGCGAAATTGGTTTGAATTTACTAAATAAATATTAACACCTTTGACAAAAAAAGAAATGCAGCGTTGATTTGCCTTTAAATTTCATCAAATCGTTCATCAGAAGCCCATTAAAAGTTTTTTGATTTGTAATACATGATTACAGATGGATTATTTCTGGTGAACGCGGCCAATGACTTTTTTGATAATTTTCTATATAATTACTCAAATTATTTAAAGCAACAGCTGAACAGCTTAAAGAATATTTGTTAATATGCATTTTTTTTTACCTTTTTAAAGGTAAACGGTGAACTGCGTTCTTCATTTCATTTTTCACTTCATTTATAGGACTTTTCAAGTTTACAATTAAGCAATCAAGTTCTTTAAGATCAAACTAATTGGAAATTATGTACTGCGACTTATACTTTCAACGAATTCATGTGTAGGCCTAAGATTTTGTTAAATAAAAAAAAAAATAAATAAAAAAAAAAAATAAAAAAAAAATGTGAAACTGCAAGTTTTAAATTTCTAAAATCAACTAAAATTGAACATAATATAACTACACTTATTTGGGATTATTTACACTAAACGAATGCACCCTTTTTCTATAGTGTATAAAAAGGCAGGGAGATAAAAAGGTTATATTAATCACTGCACTCAATTTTCTTAACGTTAAGCCTTAAATTTAACATTTTATATAAATAATTAATAAACGTTTTAATTTTAAAAATTTATTTTTCTGATTGATTTTAATGGATTATATAAAGTTGACTCTAAATAGTTAAAAAAGTCAAACGCCAGCTTCGCTTAGAGGGACAAACAGTGACTAGCACTGGACCCATCGACGTTTTTGTAGCGACTCCAAAATTCGAACGCGCAAAGAATAATTTCGAAATTGCGAACGCAAGAGGCGCATTTAATGGGCATCAAAAGTAATCGACGCACCTAAGCGGATGGCCGCGGACGCGGATGCGGATTCGGATTTGGATTTCGTCGTCGGTGGCTAACGTAGCCGTTGGTGGTCAGTGTGAGCGCGTCATTGACGCTGACGTCGACGCAGATGGCAGCAGAGTCAGCGGCAGAGGCAGAGACAGAGGCAGACGCGTCTTGGTGGCAATAAACGGAACGCATAAACGAAATGTTGAAGAATTGAGCGCAACCAATTATTGTTTATTTGTTTTAGTTGAACTGATCGGAGGAGTTCAGGGATTGCAAATGGAGGAGGGAGTAGAGAGAAAAAGAGATTGCGAGGGAGAGGGTGAGAGAGAGAAAGAGAGTGGGCGAGGGAGAGGCAGAGAGAAGAGGCTGACTGGAATGAGGTGCTTTGCAGGCCATGAGGGGAAATACTAGGCTGTAAAATTGTTGATTCGAATTATTGTTCATGGAAAGAAATTTGAAATTCATGTACGTGGCGAGGTATTGTTTTGCATTGTATGCGAGTGGCAACGTTTATCAGTTTTCGTTTATTCGTTTATTTGTTTACTTATTTCTTTGCTCTCAGTAGTCGTTGCTGTTGCTGCTGGCAGCGCCAATTTTATAGATACAAATACAACAAAAGATACAAAAGCTATTTTCGTTTTTATTTGGCAGCCTTTTCATTATAAATAGTTGGGCTGCCTAGATAAACAGACGCCGAATGCTGTGCACATGCACACACACATACAAACACTCACATACACACACACACACACACACACATACTCTCAGATACGTAGTAAGTATCTACTTTTGTTGCCGTACTCGCCGAATTAGTTAATTATGCACTCGGTATTGGCCATGGTGGTGCATGAAAAATGTCACCACCGCAATGCCACTCCTCTCCATCTCGATTCCATTATTATTTCATGTTCAATTTGGCAGCCCAAAATACATACGAAACCACAAGAGCAAAAGGTAATTAGACACCCACCCCACTGCCAAGTCAACCACAGCTAAATGTCAACAGTTAGTCAAAGAAGCTCAACCACAAAATGTGAACCGAAAATAACAAAAAAAAAATTTCAAACATTATCAAATCAAGTGTAAAACCAGAAATGAACTTCACTTAGGCCTGTGTTGGCTCAACTGAACAGACCTTAACTCAACTGAATACATTAAATAGAATGAATGGAATATACTGCTTAACTGGACACTGACCACAAACGACAAAAGTCGAATGTGCGGCAGTCCTTTAATTTCCTTTGCTGGCCAAAACTACCACAAAATGTCAGAAATTAATGAGCTTTAAGAATTTTATGGCGAAAACCTTGTGCTTAAGTCTATAGATAGATGCAGACAAAAGTGAATGCGTTGTATGAGTATAAACTTTCATTGTAGAGAGCTTAGCTGCTGTAAGGAGCATTATGATTGCCTTCAGAATTAAATCGTAGAAAGGAGCAAAACTGATTGAGATAACATAATCGTATTTATGGACTTTGGAGTCGCAGTTTCGATGACAACCAATATAAATGAATGTCATTGAAAATGCGTCTTAATGTAAATGGAAATGTTGCCAAATTCACATAAGATCGAAATACTTGAGAAATCCAGCTAGAAATCCAGCTAGAAGAGTATCATTTTAAGTACAAAATACTTGATATTTTCCTTCTGAGTATTATTTAATGAATTCCGTTTAAGCAAATGCCTTCCAGTTCTAATTGCTACATTCTTAAATTTAGAAATTCAAACATTCATTGCCAGTTTTCGACTTAAATATATATGTAGTAAGTAGTAAATCGTCGAATCAATAATATTTAGATTGCCAACTGGTACTTGAGGTACTTACCAGTAATGCTCTTTTATTTATGTAAGCATATTGTTGTTGGTTTTATTATCGGCAATCTATGCAATTCCAACTGTAATTAGCTGAAATTGCTCATACGCAATGTGACTGTTTGTATTTTATTACACGTAACGGTCGTTAAACAAAACGCCGAGACAGACGCTCTGTTGAGCTTTGAGTTTGTTTGCACTTGTGTGTACGATACCTATGAGAATGTCAGGTCCTCATAATTACATAAATAGTTACACTGAGCCACACACAACGAGGTCAAGTAAAGTGGCCCCAAAACAGCTGTTTAGTTCGCATAGGACTATTGTAAAACTAGTACAAAACAGGCATAGAGGTTTAGAAAATTGTACTCACTTACCTGTTGTGGCTCGTAATTAATTTCTTGTTGGGGTGATTATTAAGTAAATAGTTAGTACACAGCAATTGACAAAATCTTTTTAAAATTTTTATTTGAAGTAAGTAATATTTCTGACAGTAACAAGATAAATTTCCCTTTTCAATTTCATTCTTTACTTTTCTTTTTTAATTATTACTTTAAAAAAAATATGGTAAAAGAATTTGCATTTTATCTCTTTGTTGTTGTGGTTTATAGGTAAGTATAAGTATATAAGTATGTGTATACATAATAATCATCATAATAATAAATAACAGTAAATAGTTATAAAAATCAAATCAAGAACAAAGGGGAAATCGTTTTTACTAAAGTTGTTTGGTTTTCGATTTAGAATTAAATTTCTAGTTTTCGTTTCGTTTCGTTTCTTAGCAAAAAATTAGATTCGAGTTTTGCCATAGAGTATCACTAAAAATGTGTGGTATTTTCATAAATTGTTTTCATAATATATATACACATATATATACATATTTAATTTATATGTATTTTTTATATATAGTATATATATGTATATTATATTATTATTATGGTTTAATGTAAATGTTGCGTTGCTCAGACATTGCACATAAAATAATTATTACAATATTTGATTTGTTATTCCAATCGTCAAGTTGTTATATTATTCAGTAGGTATCCCATGTATATATATATATATAGCTATATGCATTTTCTACATGTAGTTTTATATATTTATACATACATATATGTATAATTGTATAATTTATGTAAAATATTGCTTGTGAAACGTTTAACTTGACATTCGTGTGTTGTCAATGACGGCTGAACTTTTATGCCATTCATTGCAAATCATATCATATTTAATTTTTGTTTGTTTTTTTTTTTTTTTTTTAATTTTCATTATTTTGTTATGGTATCTATATTTTTTCATTCTTCGTATTACAATTGACTTTATAATGCCTTGCTTGATGCCAATTCTGTTAGCTGCATGGCGTGACAAAAAAACAAGTTACTTATGTACTTACTGTTTACTTAAGACCCGTCATATTTGGTGTTAACAAACTTATTCTTTAGTTCTGGGAGGGGCCTCGGCTTAGCCTCAGTTTAATCATGTATTCATTTAGCTGTACTATATATGGTAGTGAAAGTGTGACTGTATAACTGATGCTCTTAAGTGTTATTTACAGCTTCTTTTTATACTTTTATGCGTCGTTTTTCCAAAAAAAAAAAATAATATAATTGAAAATATATTTCATATTCTCATATATATTTTTTTAATGCTTTATTACTTTTTTCTTACTTTGTTTTCTTTTTGTTACGTTTAGCTACTAAACTACAGACACATTTCTTTTTGTCAGCTATATCACTTTCGAATTATTTAATTATTGATTAAGTTTTCAATTCATTTTTTTTTTTTTTCGTTTTTTTCTGTTATTTAATATACTCGTGTATTCGTATTGTGTATGGTATTTATTAATTTGTTAGATTATTAGTATATAATATTTTTTGTTCTTGCTTTTCGAAGAATTTCAGTGAGGTTCTTAGAAGCGTTTGTATTTTTTTTTTTTTTTGGTTTTTTTGTTAGTTGTAGTTGTTGTTGTTAGACTTTCTTTAGATTGTAGTGCTTACTTCAAGTATATTTTAGTATGTAAGTATAGATATATAGCTATATGCATATATATATGTGTATATGTAAATCAATGCCGATTTCTTTATTTGTTTTTTTTTTTTTTTTTTTTTGATTTGATTCTTTAGCTTTTTTGAGTTTAGGCGACAGTTTTTTATCTTTATTCACTGTTAAATTTTAGCTTGGTGTGCGCTTAGTAAGTCGAAAGGATATATAAATAAAATAAAACTTTGTAAGGAAAATTGAATAAATTTCACAGAAAAGATTATTGAGGTGTATTCCGAATTGCACTTTTTCGACAATTTCTCCAAAGTGTTGTCGTATTTGTTTAAATATTGTTTATAGGCATTGTAAGAATGTATTTGGTATGTACGAGTACGTAAATAGAGCCAATATTCAATGCTGGGTGCCGAAAAAATTCGAGATTCGAAGCGATTGGAAAATTTGACTTAAGGCCACTAGAAATCAAAGTGTGTGTGTGAGTTATGAGAATGAATGTGAATTAAGTTAAGGAATAGTTAAATGGATAAGCATGTATGTTTTACTAAGGAATATATATATAGGCATTTATATACTTTTTTATACATACTCGTAGTATATATTGCGTAATATAGGGATCGGTAAGGTATGGGTGTGATTCGTGTGTAACTGTGAAACTGTCCAAGTGCATGATTAGCCATATTCATAAGAAGTAGCAAATATTTAATAAAGATTATATAATATATATATATATGTATATAGATAGATAGATAGTGATAAATTATTAATTGGGTTAGTAAATCAATGCAATAATAAAGCTGAACCGCATATAGAATAGAAATTAAATCGTATGATGGATTTGTTTTGGGCTCTCGCACGGGGCTTTTGGTCTCACAGAAAGGTATAGAGAGCTGGGCTGTAGTTGTTGTTGCTGTTGTTGTTTTTGTTGTTCTTGTTGCTATTGTTGCTTTTGTTGTTGTTGCTGTTGCTGTTTTTGCTGTTGTTGTTTTTGTTGCTGAAACTAGTAATGTGGTTGTTCTTGTTTCGCTTTGGCAGCTTAGTAAAACGTTCTTCGAGAGCATTAAACATTTCTTGTTGTTTGCTTTTATGTTTGTTTGTTTTTTTTTTTATGGTGTGCGTTGTTTTATTTGTTTTTTTTCTTAAAAAAAAACAATTGTATTTTGTTTGGAGGCTATTGTTAATTTGTTGTCCACTTAACGGTAATAATTTCGCAAATTAAAAAAATTTGAAAAATCAAAAACAAATCAGAGTTTGCGCTCGCATTTTGTTAAATGCTGCGCTATTTTCTGCGCTCTCATCTTAGCGCATATCTGTGTGTGTGTATGTGTGTGTGTGAGAGAGTGTGTAAGCCTGGGCGTGTGTGTGTAGATGTGGATGGTATGTGTGTTTGTGTGTGTGTGTGATAGTGCCTAATTGCAAATATTGCGTTAAGTTCTGCGCGACTTTTGCTTTTGCCATTGATTAATGCCTTTTTTGTGATTATTAATTAATTATGTTTTGTTGTTTATTGCTGTTGTTGTTCTTGTAATTGGCTGTTCTTTTTGTCGCCGCATATAATCCATACAAGGTGTATATTTTGTATCTATATATGTATATATAAGTATATTTGGTATATTATTTTTTCTTTCGTATATCAACAATGCTTAGGTGATATCTTTAAATTTTATTATAAATTTAATTTTTAGAAATATCTCGAAGGCTGCACTCGTAATTTTTTTTTATTTTTTTCCATTTTTTTATAATTTATTCAAGTATGCAATAGATTTTTTTTGTATTTTGTTTAATGTATTTACTAATAATTGGTGTATGCTCAAAAATTGATTTACGTTTCTCGCATTTTCATGTTAATCAATAATTATTATAATTTTTATTGCTATGAACTGCGTTCTGACTACGCCATGATTTAGATTATAGCCATATTTTGTATGTATAAGTTTGCCTACACATACATATGTATATATAGATATATATAAACTGTTTGTGTGTATATATATATGTATATATTTATATTAAATTTGAATTTTGTCTTTCTTCTTCATATTCGTATATATCAAAAAATTATTATCATTTTGAATGTTAATCGACGCGCGAAATCGGAAAAAAAAGTGTTGGTATTTTATTATAGACTTTTATGTTGTTTAATATTGAAACTTTTGTTGTTGGCGATTTCTGATTTCTGATTGCTTAAACGGTTTCGTTTTTTGTTTCGTTTCATCTGCTATGTACGAGAGTGTAAAATGTTAGCCAAAAACCAGAAGCATGTTTCTGTGGATTTCTTGATTTTTTTTTCTTTTAGCAGCGTTTCATATTTTTGCTCTGTTTTATTAACGTTTTATATTTTATTTGTTTTGGTTTGTGTTGTGGTTCTTTCCGTTGTTATCGCTGTTGTTGTTGTTGTTGTTGTTGCGCGTTTCTATAGATTCGTTTTAACCACCACCTAAACTTAACGCCTGAACTATACGTGGATCAGCTTTACTACCCTCACGAAATTCTTCTAATGTTAATTTGCCATCATGATTTTTATCCATTTGATCGAATATCTTATCCACACGCTTCTGCGGCGTATTCTCATCCTCCGACTGCGGTTGCTGTCCCTAAATATGTGAGCAAAATACCAAATTCAATTGCTTAATAATAGTGTCACAAAACAATACCAAATATAGACAAGGCAGAATCATATGTATGGTAGCTGGTAGTAAAAGTGATGAGAGGAATGTTTACTTACCACCATCTGATAGATTGCATCCACAATATTGTACATCTCTTCACGCGTTATGTAACCATCATTGTCGACATCGTAAAGACGGAAGGCCCCTGTAATATGGAATACATATGCCAATTGACATTAATTGGAGAAAAAACCATCGTTTGATATGATTGGCTTGGCCTCATCAAATATTATCTATCGAAGGGAAAAACAAACTCAAACTTACATTGCAGTTTCTCGTCCAGGTTGCCCTTCGATGTGACGGATAAGGCGCGTATGAACTCTTCGAACTCGATTGACCCATCCTGGCGAAGCACAAATAAAGACAAATACGAAAGCGAAAACAAGAAGAGCAGAAGGAGAGAAGAAAAACAACGGCAAGGCAAATCAGTGCAGAAACCCAGACATCTAACAGGTTTTTGGGGACACCATCAGAAATCGCTGATACCACAATCACTACCAGCACCACTGCCATCGCAACCACCATTGGCCATAAATGATAAAATGAGCACAGCTTAATGAGCCCCTAGATGGGTTCCCTTCCGGAAAGGGCATTATTAGAACTCGCTAATGAATTCAGTATGACCGTTTATTATAAATCCACTCGTTTTAAGCCTTGACTGGCATTTCCAACTCAATCCATCAATCTATGCGAACTCTATTTTCAATCTCAGCCAAGCTGATTTTAAAAATAACAAAGAACAGTTTACTTCACTATTTATTTTACTAATTATTATTTATTTAACTAAAAGCCAATTTCATGTCAATGGCATTTTAATTTCCTGAATTTAAATATTTTTAACACAAAGATTTTATTCACATATCGTACTGAGGACATAACATACAACCTCCAATGCGGAGGTTAGGTTAGTTCAAATATCTTTGGATTGGGATGTCTATATAAATAAACTTATTATCTATCATAGCATTTTCTATCTAAGTAGAAAAGTAGATTATTTGAATTGTTTTTTGCTCAGTAAAAAGTGAAGCTTTGAATTTATGTGATGTGTGTGTGCAAATACAATATATTAACAAAGCTATTGAGTTTATAAAAAATTAAAAACCAATTCAATTTGGAAAAGCATTTAGAAAACAACTTGTTTTGCAATTGCAATTCTCTTAATGCCCATTTTAAATATTTTCCTGTTTGATAGCATTATGAATATAATTGGATTACTCATTTATGAACAAAGCATTCGCAGAGTATTCACAGTCAGCTAGAATTTTCTACCATTGTACTATTTCTTATTCTACGAAATTGCGTATTTGATACTCTGAAAATAAGTTGGAAGAAATGAATTATCCTTTAATTGACTAAACATAGATTTGATGGATTAAATTGAATTGAATGGGACTATTCAATTACATAGTTACAAGCTTATAAGCTGTTCGACAGAGTATACGCACTTTGGCCCAACATTTAGGCAACTCAGTCTATTACGATACACAATTTTGGCTAATTGGCCGAAATCGTCAACTTTTGCGCTTGAGTTGCCTACAAATTCATCAATGTCAATGAGGCAGATTGGCTGTGGCAACTGGTGACGGGGAGGGTGAAAGGGGAGGGAGTGAAACACTGAGGAGGAGAAGGTGATTGGGAAGCAGGGAGTGGGAAGGGGGTAGAGGGGGAACAGCGACAAGGATATGAGCTGGAGGGCTTTAATACTCACATTGTTCTCATCGAAGACACGAAACACAAGCGATGCAAATTTACTAGGATCCCCTTGTGGAAAGAATTGTTTGTAGATTTTGATAAAGCCCTGGCAAGAGATGAAAAACAATTAGGGCGTTGCGGGCGTGGCTGCCTCCATCTGTGTGTGTGCGTGTGTGTGTGTATGTGTGTGTGTGTGTGTAAGTAAGTATTTTAAGTTGTGTTCCAATAAAGGCTCGCATTAATAAATTTCATTATCAACAGCAGTCGACAGTCGACAGCAGCCACAACCAACAGTCGTTGCCGTCAACACATTTCAAATGGGCTGCTATTCATTTTGGTAGCAGCACCAGAAGGCTCTACTGTATCCGTTCTAAGCAGCAGGAGGAGGAGGGTGGGCGTATACATTTTGAAGCAACTGTTGTTGCTGCTACTCAACTGCTGTTGCTTGAAATTAGTGCTCACATATTGAGAAGATTAACTTAATTAACTGTGTGACTTGAATGAATTGGAGCCGCTTAAATTGTGACTCACACTCACGGGTGTATTAATCACTGTGTGTGTGTGTGTGCATGTGTGTGTGTGTGTGTTGTATGTGTGTGCGTGCGTGTTATGTGCTACATACTTGCTCTGTGAGTAAACCATTCGGACAGTCTTTTAGAAATCCTTTATGCCTGTTTGTATATATTTTTCCAAAAAATTTTTAAGTCCAATTAGAACGATTTATTTATAGATTTCCATCGCACTTCCCATACTCACCATTGACGTATTTCTTTTTCTGTAACTGCAAATGAACAGAAGAAGAAAAATGTCTATTAAATTTGCATACATTTTTATTTCAAGGATAAAAATACTTAAATAAATTGCACAAACACCAGAAATACATTGATGAATGCAAACAAATATAAATACATGGGGTCAGTATTGGAATTTTCTATAATCTAAATGTGTGAAATTAGTTGTGAACTATTAAAAAAAAAAAAAATTAAGATTTTAGCATTCGATGAACAGAATAGTATATACACTTTAATATAAACGAATCGATAAGTCACAACTTAAAATCTAATTTATAAAGAACTAAGCTTTTTAGTTATTTACTTAGATTGTAATTAAATAAAAAATAGTAATTTAATTAAAAGTTAATCCCCGTTAAAGTCTGAAAATATTTCTAAATATATACGAGCATACATATTTTATTATAGTTGTATCACAGAAACATTTAATTCACTACCATCTGTCAGTTTAAAAATTCTGGTAAAAAGAAACACAATCAAATCAAAAGATCAAAGCTTGAAAAAGGGAAGAGTACCCTTAGTTACACTTTTAAGCTGCTTTTAAATATATATGTGATTAGAGAAAACGAAATAATATTATGTACTCGTTATTTGAATACACCTCGCTTGTGCATTGTACATAAATAATTCACGAAAATGTACTTTTTGCAACACAGTTTTCATACATAAACAATTTAAAATAGACCAGACAAGGTGGGGGCAGGTTGAGAATGAGAATGGTCGTAATACACTCACAGTTTGGCCCCTAAGACCTAAGAGTAGAAGCATCAAATAGACCAATTCAGTTGCAGCTTTGTAAATGTTTTTTACTCGCACTTACATTTTCTCATTGTCTGGACGGACCACGCCCAGGGCAAACAACAAACAAATGTTCCCTCAATGTATTACAATTTCAGTATTTTGTTCTTTCGATGTTGTTTTTTCCTTTCTTTTATGTATTTGTGTATATGAGTATATATATTATTATTATTATTTTTGGTCATGGTTTGGCCATTGCCGTGGCCTAATGGCCGTTTACAAAACGTTTAAGAAACGAGTCTCAGTCTCCCGATCCCTGGCCGATGCCTGCTGCTCCCACTGTGACCATTATGGGCGTGTGAATGGCGCACATGTTACGGGTACCGCCCACAAGCTCTCCGGGCGGACGGATACGGGGGATAGAGATACTCGGATAGGTGGTTGGACAGGCTGGATGGTTGCTTGGGTTGCTTCGCTATCTTCGGGAAACAACAAAGTTAAAGACCAAAACATAAATTCACGCAAAATTACACACATTGGAATTGTTTGTTGTTAAGCGCTGGGCAATGGCCACAGTGTTGTTCCCATGGGACACCAACACCAGGAATACCACTAACGCCATCATCAGTTGAGTCTTATAGTATTGACTGCCGAAAGCCGACCACGTTTCTTACTAACACCCTGTACTTAAAAAGTAAAATCGGTCACATTAAGATTAGGAATAAACAAAATATATTTTCTTGATAAACAATTATAAGTTAAAAACATTTCAAGGAAAACCATATACCATTTCACTTATTTTTTATGGGTATAAATACATCGAAAATTCAACAGCTCGTAAAAAAATCTACTTTCTAGTAGAGTTTATGAATCGCAGTTAATTTACTGAATTTAGTAAGTACATGATTCGAAAGAACTGATACAACTCTGGAGTTCACGTGATTATTGAACACTTATTCCACAAATGCCTACGTTCTATAAATGAATGAATATGAGCAATAATCACTGATTTTCAGGCAATGAAAATACAAAGTAAATCTCATTGTAAAGAGTTAAAAAAAATACTGGTTGATATAGTAACTAGTTTTGGTGGTTTCAATGGAGATTTTTGTTGACATTTCTTGGCCTATATACAGGGCCATTTAAGGACTAAGTGAAAATCTCGCCAAAGTCTAAGTTTGCATAATTTATATTTTTTTACAAATAACTATTTGCATTTTTCAGTGTAAAATTGTGCATTGTCTATGTTTAAAGCAGTCATTTAAACAATGCTTTATTTATTATATATAATAACTGCTAACTATGAAAGAGTTATATGATTTGATTCTGCTCAAAACCCACTACAGAATTTTTATAATATTTGCAACATTTTATTTTCCATTTTATGAATCATTTGTGTAGCCTTTTAACTGATTTTAAATAGCAACATTATTGTTCACCCCGGTGCTCTGACTATCTTCTCCTCCATTAGATTGAATCACATTTCTATATTTGGGTTTTAATTAGTATTCTATAGTCCTTTGAGAACCCATTTAGTCTTTGTCTATCGCCCATGGGTAACGTAAACTCAATGAAGTCAACAATTGCCAAAGTTGGTGCTGAATTGATTGGTAATCGATAGCGAAAGACAGACAGACAGAGAGTCAAACAGACAGATGGAGAGGGGAATTGAATGGGAGGTGAAATAAGTGGATAAAAGTCACCCACGACACAACAGGACTCGTTCACGTTCCCATTTATCCCCAACAGGCAACAGCCTTTATGTCCGCTTGTGTTGCATTGTATTATTGACGTGTGGCATGTAAAAATATAACGGCATTTACTGGCCCATGGTGTGCGTTGCATGGACTGTGAATAAGGCGCATATTGTCCATACGACTTGTTGCCACTTCTGCCTGAATGTCTGTCTGTCTCTCTGTCTGTCGGTCACAATTGTCGCTGCAGCTGCGGAGAAACGTCCTCCGGTGACGTTGCCACCATCATTCCCCACAGTCGCCACTGTCATTATTCATACACTTTCCCCAAAGCATTACTCTGCCTCTTGAAATTTACAATAACCATTATATTCAACACTTTTAGACCTACAGGACTACAAGACCTAAAGACTCCAAGCTTGGTAAGCAGGTTCGTCTATATTGCAAGCAGATCCAGTTTCTTTCAAAATTTGGATCAGACCATCATATCATATAGCTGCCATAGGAAGGATAAGTCGAAAATCAAGTCTTAGTACGAAAAACTTAAATTAATTAATTTAGTGCATTTATTTGAAGCGTCTGTTAAATTTGATGCTGTGTTTTAATAAATCATTTATAATATCTTTAGAGTAAAAATATCAATATATTTGGGAAAAATTACATTTAGTACATAATTATATTAAATATTTGTAGTAATTTATTTTATTTTATTTTATGCAGTGTTTGCTTTTTCATAGTAAGTACGGGGTCTCCGACAGTCGAGTATGCTCGACTGTAGCACCGCCCACTAGTTTTTATTGAAATTTCTTTAAATTAATTCTACGGAAGAATGTCAAAACTATTTTAATGGTGCTCGTTTTATAAGTTCATCATTAACACTAACTAAAATATTTAATTTAAAATATGTAAAGTGTTTTTTACTCTCTTTGTTTAAATTTAAATTTATAAATAATTCAATATTTTCATTTTTTATTATTAAACGTAATTTTAGTCAACTGTTCTTAGTTGACATTAAAAAAAAATTATAAAAAATTTAGTCTTTTTATTATTACACTCCTATTCTGTCTTTTTATTAAAGCTTTTATACCTTAAATATTGACAATTCGATTATTTATAATCAAGAGTTGACCTAGACTTTAATCTAGAAATCGCCAAACTGTCCATTATTGGCTTCAAAATTGAAGGGTAAACTTTGTTAAATGATTGCGAAATGTTTGAACTAGTGACTGTGTTTGTTTAAAATTTATGAAAATTTTAATATTTCTTCTTTTTTTTTGAAGTGCTAATGGGCTCTGAGAAACAACTAAAGCAAATATTTAGATGAGAGGAAAGCGGCTTTAAGAGTTAGCAAATTGCATTGCATGGACGATAACAAAATTTTACTGAATAAGACTTTAGAACTGTAGAAACTTAAATTAATATCAGTTTAATTAACAATATAGTATATGTGTCAACTTGACTTAAATGATTGCAGATTTTGGAATTTTGAAATCTATTGATAATCGGAATTAAATCAGTTTGAATTTAATAAGAAATGCTTCGAAATTACTAGTTTTCGATTGGATTTTATTATGTATAGGGTTCATGAATGAGTGTTGCCATGAATATGTGAGTGAATATGAGCAAGCTTCGCGTAGTTGAATCACTCATTCAATTGATAGTCATGCATAATGTCTGATTCGCACTCTGTGTTCGTACACTCTCTTTCTCTCTCGCTCTCCCTTCAACATCTGCTCCTCCTTCTCGTTCTCCTTCACAGCCACCAAACTGACCCTATCTGACCCATTCATCCATCCTAGCTGCTACATTCTGTTTACTCGATGGTGCATTGAGAATTCGTAGCAATTGTTGCTGGCATTCGAAAATATAGCCGCGCTCCATGCGAAACTGTGAACCACGCTGCATTTCTGATTTGCATGCTCTGTGTTATGTGCACACACCAACACACACCAACGCACACCCACACACCCAGGGCTGTTGTTGTTGTGGCGTGTATCATGTACGGACTCTCTCCAGTTCTGGCAACATGTAATATTTGTGTAATCGCTGCCATCAATATGTGTGTTTACAACGCGCTTTTAATTGCATTTTGTCTGCTCTGCAACTGTGCGAAGGAGACTCGAAATATTTCCGATTCGGTTTCGATTTCGGTTTTGCTGCTGTTTCTGTTTCTGTTTCTACTTCTGCATTTTCCCCATTTGTTTTTTGGGGCATATCGAGAATTATGGCAGGTAAACATTTTATCCGGTCTGTGAAGTGGAACTTGTAATATTCTTGTATTCGTATTCGTATTCGTACTCGTCAATCAATGTGTGCAACGCGTTCAAAGGCCCAACAAAAATTTGAGCTCGTTGCATATAACAGAATTGTTTGAAAAATTCCGATGGGTTTTGTTTTATATTCCTATTAAATAAAATAAGTCGCTGAACTGCATAAACCGAAATAAATTGACCCACAGAATCTAAGCAAAACTCCAAATAATTTAAAAAAAAAAAATCCATTCACAATGAGTTTTTTCCAGCAGAGGATAGCAATGAAATATTCAAAAGCTCTTTTAAAAATAACTGAACTGCATTAAAGCGAGTTAATTGAGTTACGGGCATTTCCATGGACGGTTGGCATCTAAAACAAACTACAATATGGGTTGAAAATTGCATACAAATTGATGGCTTTTACACTGCTGACGAGAATTTCAGATCGATTTTAGACTGCCTGAAGGTAGAAGCGAACTCAAAGCTAGTTTATGTAACGTTTGGAAAAAAAACATCTTATTGAATTC
The DNA here is from genome assembly GCA_963924055.1 of Drosophila limbata. Classification (NCBI taxonomy): domain Eukaryota; kingdom Metazoa; phylum Arthropoda; class Insecta; order Diptera; family Drosophilidae; genus Drosophila; species Drosophila limbata. Next base: position 18,314,287 of record OZ001351.1, read on the forward strand.
TGAATAACACTAATAACACAAAATATAAATATATTTAGTAATATACTACATAATATGTCTATTCACCAGTATAAAAAATCCTTAACGTACGTATATAAAGATATTTTAATTGAAGAAACATCCGAAAGATTCGTAGACTTTTGTTTATGTACAAAGAGATCAGATTTATTTAAAATTTTAGAGATAACAATATCTTAACAATCGCAATGAATTCCTTCAGCATTTGATTATAAAATTTGATATACTGAAAATCAGTAAATGCATTCGTGCTAACTAGTTCCCTGTTTTTTTTCGGATGCAGTATACTCTCGCAATCGTGTGAACATTGGACATCACTGTAAACTAAATTTCTTTTAAATTTGTAATTTTTCAATAAATTTCCCTACCAAGTACATAAAACAGAATTAAAAAATTTTAACACGCTTTCTTTCCACCATTAAAAAAAGAAAACAGCTAAAATTTTCCTATTCAAAAGGATTTATATTAAAATAAAAAATTTAATATTCAAAATTAGTTTTAACACAGACGATTACAAAAAACCATCAAAATTTTATTTAATGATAGATTGAACCGATGTTAACCCTAATGCATGAATTGGTTTTAAAACGGTTATTTCGGATTGAATAATTTAGGCTTTTTTGTTTCTTTCGTAAGGTTTCTGTTACGATGACCACTTTCAATCGGTTAATACCGGTTAGGGTCTTAATCTCTGGTATATCATGTGGAATGAGGATGCTTGTAATCCGTTGATTACGAGTATACGGCTCTTAATCTGCAATCAACTTCAATCGCAATCCCAAGTAAGCAACGGTAATCATTTTGCGCAAAGCCCAACATAGATAATAGTTTACTTTATTCTGCTAATGACCATGTTGTTTTATGGCTTGACAAATTGGACACATCTCTAAGCTGGCCATGTGCGTATTTGTGTGTGTGTGTGTGTGATTGTGTTTCTTGTATTGTTGCGCCTGTCGCACAATGTGTTAAACAATTTTAAAATCAATTAAAATGGTTGGAAAACAAGAAGGGAAAAGGCAAACACCTGTCGACCGAGACACGCACACCCAACACATCCCACACTTCCAACACACAACACGCCTTTAAAGCACCCTTTATTTGTTGGAGATTGCTGCTGGCGATGACCTACGGATGACCCATAGATAGATTTTCAATCCTGCGTTTGGGGCTCGGCATAGTAGACCGTAATTTGTATCTATTTTGTACACACTTTGGAATTTGCATTTTACTGCTGGGTTCATTCGACTTTTGAACCCATCCGAAACTAATCAAATTTCTAGCTATTTATTTATTCATTCATTTGGGCGACGGTGGCTGCTTTAACCAATTGCACAGTGGGACTGCATCGAAGATACGCAGATATAAATATCTACCCACAGCTTCACGGTAGTACCGTAAAGGAAGGCTCGTTTAGTTTTTTTTAACCATTAAATATAGTTTTTAGCCTGTACAAATTGTTGAATAAAGATAAAAAAAAAGAAAACCTAGAGAAAAAAACGTCATTCTAAAATTCTCAATGAAGAAATTCTTCTAGAGCCCCGATAATCAAAATATTTGCGGATAAGGGATTAAAAAATAGTACTTGAATTTCGTACTCGATTTAAGAAATTTAGAGCTTTTGACACCGTTGGAATTGATTTTATCCCAAGATCCCGAGTTTGTTTATCTGTTTATGCAAATATAGGGAGTGGGTATTTATGGAAGTAATTTCCAATTGATTGCCCAGCAACACGACAGTCAACAGCTAAAATATTGAGTTGGAAATGAGGCAGAGAGAAACACAGAGACAGAACTTTGCATATTGCGCATACGACCCGTTGCCCCCCTTCTGCCTCTTTCGCTCTACAACTGCTCATAAATTGAATTCTAGTTCATTTGCTCGCCGAAGTAAATAAAGTTGAGTTTATTGTTGCTGTTGCTCTGACTGTTGTTGTTTTTGTTCTTGCTGCTATCAGGTGCAGGCAGTAATTTCAAATTTCAAATTTTGAATGACGGCGTTTTCTTTCAAAAGTTTGCCGTTATAAACTTTAAGCCAAACACGCGGCCAGCTTATGAAAAAGTTATGATTCAAGAAATTGTGGCCCAAATTTGCAAACTGCAGAAAATTGCATTTGCGTTCGTTCTTCGGCTCAGCGGAGAAGACAAAAGCTGGCAAAAAGCAGATCGTACGTTTTCTCGTAAACAAGAAACAAAGTAGCACATAATTAGGATATACTCGTATAATCCTTCTTTACAAGAATCTACGTATATACATAGACCCATTTGTATTCATTTAGATGGCGGGCAGTCACATCAGGTGGATTATTGAGTTGCATAGCAAAGCTTAAAATGAATTTCAACAAAATGTGTTTTCTCCTTTTCCTAGGTCGAGAACGGGAGCAACGGGAAAGAAACGGCGAACGACGACCCAAGGAGCGCAAGACAAATTACTCGGACCAAGACATTAAGAACTGGCAACTTGGCAGCAATCTGTCAACACTTTGGAGCAGCGTCCCCTTCACATACCCTCCCCCTTTGGACCAGGTGCTTAGAATGCCCCTCAGCAGCGTAATTATTTATATCTTCCCGCCTGTCGCCTTTCCTCGATTCGTTTCGTTTCGTTTCGTTACGACCGCAAAAGGCACAAACTGAGTGAAAAGGGCGAAAATACTTTAAAAAGCAATTAGTCAACAAAGTTTTTAGGCGCAAAGTTGGCGACTTGCATTTTTAAGCAGGCAACAAAAAATACAAAATTGAAATGAAAAGAAAAGAATAATAAATAGTATAAAAACAAGGTCTGTGGGATAAGAAAATGTAAGAATTTGCTTACACTCTACACACATTAGCATCTCAACACCAGTTGGATTAGTATTAAGTGCGGACAGAATGGACTAAATGGACAGAAGGAACAACTTTATCATTTGGCAACTGCTTAAACCTATTGGGGATTGTAAGCACAAATACAGAGACTGGCGAGTTGCCTTAAATTGACAGGCACTAACTTTAATGTTATTGTTTGGTAATCCGAACCAAAGTCGAATTGATTATTTACTCAAATAAAATCAATTTCCTGCTCTCTTTGTATTAGTACGTAAAATGCTTGGTTTGATTGATGCGAGCTATAAATTTCGAGCAAATAAAGAGGGCAATCAAATAATTATAATCTACACCGAAAATGCAACAAATATTTGAATATTTTATTTATTTATTATTATTAATGATGGATAGATGGATTGATACTCACAGTATGTGTCAGTTGTTAAACGATCGATGGTATCCTGTTTCAATTTCGAGCTCTTTTTTCCCATGTTGTCCTTGCTCTTTGTTGTTGCTCTGGTTTTTGTTGTTGTCTTGTTGTTGTTGCTGCTACTCTTGTTGTTTGTGTTGTTGTTGTTGTTACTGGAGCTTCACCTTTGGCTACACTTGACTGCTATTGCTTTTTAGTGCCAAACTTTTTTGTTGAGTAAGTTAATTTTTTTTTTCTTTATTTTTTTTTTTCAAAACTTTTTCATAAGTATTTTAATATGCTTTATAATACTTTTAGAGAAAAAAATTCAGCAACAAAAACAGTTACAAGAATGAAAAAGAAAATGATGTACCGCTCACAACACAATTATTATTTTAAATATTTCTTCAGGTTCAGTTTGCACAGTTTGAACAAGTTGTCAGTTATTGTGTGTGTTCCATGTCAATTTTTGAATTTGAGCTACGCCTACTCTAAGAATTTTGAAAGTTATCACACTTGTCTTCTTGTGCTGAATAAGTAATTGATTGCCTTACCGACTAAGTGATTCATTGGCAATATTTAGAGCTTCCAAGCCTTTACAGAAATACTTTAATTTCAAGGGAAAGATTTTAAAATATCCTTTCTTCAAAGTGGAAAAACAATAAGCCCATTTTTCCATTCGGAGAAGAAAACTGTTCTCAACTTGTTCAGCTCCTAACTTATAGATACATATATTTCGTATTTCAAAAAATTCACCCGATTGTCCTAAGACTTTTATAACGGTAATTGCTGAGTGGTTTAAAAAAATGTTCTTTCACTGATCAAATGTTGTTGAACTGTTTTTAGGAACTTTTATATAAGTAACCATAAGCCAATAATGAATATCAGCTTACCAACTGACCATATAATATTTATTTAGCCAATTTAAATAATTTTCAAATTTCAATCGGATTTTACCGGTTAACGGTTACGGTTTCGGTTAGGGTTGTAATCCCTGCTTTAGATATTCAAAGTGCTCGATATAATCCCGTATAAGGCGAAATTTACTGCCAATTAAGAAATTTTATGCTCAATATAATATCTAAACACGCTTAATTAATTGTTGTAATGTATTTGTAAGTATGAAATAACCTTGATAAAATTATTAGGTATTAAGCTTAAAAACTTTCAGTTAATGTAAAAATTATCCTGTTTAAAATGGTCTTTATTTCTCAGGTCTTGTCGAACTGCTCTAATAACAGATAAATAAGAATCATTTGGGAATTGTAAGAAAGCGGAAGCAAAAAAACTAAAATTCTTGACTTAAGATTTTACGAACTTGTTTTGTGAGTCGAAACTGAGTTCCGAGCTTATGAAAAGAATTTTTTGATAGGAGCATGAAAATAACAGTACGAATCTTTCTTAAAAACTAATTTAATAACATTTTTGAAAAACGAATCGTTCTGCACTTTTCTCAGTGTACTTGTATCAAAATGGTATGCCACTAACATGAAACATTTTGATGACTCTGGCACCTCTAGATAAGTATGGTACATAGCTTGTGGGCGTGGCATGCTTGATGTTCAATTTGAGAATCAGCATTGTCGTAGCTGACAACGAAAACAACGGATAAGAATGAATACAACAGAGCGCACACACACACACACACACACACACACATGTGGAGCCCAGTTTAGTAGAGCTCACACTTTTCACTTTTCAGGTCAACTCTAGACTCGAACTTTTCATGACAGTTGGCAACGACAACGACAACGACAACGTCAACGGCAATGGCAGCAACTAAAAATGGCCAGAGCGGGAAGCTGCTAACAAAAGCGCAAAAAATACTTAACTCTGCTCACAATGGCAGAGGGAGGACGATGTAGGGAAGGAGGGAGGGTTTCTCTGTTGCCTCTCTGTTACATACATATATCTGCGACTGACGCGCATAGCATAAAAATAAGTTGCCTTTGTTTACCGAGGCACAGACCCGAGTGGCGATGACGACGACGACGACGACGTTCACAATGTCGCCCGCAATGAGGCGCATAAAAATGCAATGAAATAAATGCTGTTAATTTCAGACGCAGACAACAACAACTATGACAACGACACCGACACCGACAGCAGCAGAAACTATTTCACAAGCCTGCCACTGAGTTGTGGCTTGCAAAATGGCCGTAAAAGCGAAACAAAAGTGTCAAGTACGGGCCAGCAGCCGAAATCATAACGCACATTCTCATTCTCAGCCCTTGACAGCTCACAAAAGGATGCAACCCTTTATTTTTATCATACAAAGTGTCATTGTTCGTTTATAAATATACAGAAAATGTGAATATACTGATTTTACTGATCCTCAGACCTAGCCCTTAAATATCTTTACGGTTTTTAGAATGGATTTATGGATTTCAAAGTTCAATCCGTCTATAATAAATAGTCAAAATTAAAATATAATGTCAGCTGCCGTGTTATATAACAATAGGTGAGAACAACATTTACCTTGCTCGTTATTAAAATTGAATAAAATTTCAATAGTTGTATTTAGAAATGCTCTAATTGTTTAGTTAATGAATAATACAAAAATAAACTGAATGTGAAATTCACAGATTGCAAAATATTATATTAAATTATAACCATCTACTTTATATAGATTATCAAAAAAATATCTGCATTAGAAATGTATCTGTATTTGAAATGATGAAATTTAAAAAAATATAAAGGAAATGGATAATTGAAAATCTTAAATTATTTGTTCATATTCAATTCGACAATTGGGCAATATATTTTCTAAATTTTTGGTCAAATGGAAGTTGATTAAAAAAATCTCTGTTTTTCGCAAATAATTTCTGAATTCTACTCTAAATAAAATGTATAGCATAGTTTTGGGCGCGGAATAAAATTAAAAGTGAATTTAAGATCATCTGAAAAATATGCTCTAAATTAATTTGTTTAGTTGATGATTAGAATGCACGATAAACTGAAATCGTTTTGTTTCTGGCACATCAAACTCGAGAAATATAAAGGGTATTATAAAAACAACAGCATTAAAAATTCGATATGTTGAAGTTGCATTCCGTGGCTATTGTTTTTATAATCTCTTTGCCTTTGTTTGTTTACAAAACTGGCAGCAACGAATACTAACTACCCACACACGCACTCACGCACACACCCAACACACGCACACATGCACACTAATACATATGTACATGTACTCGCTCACTCACTCTGGCTGCATGCTTTTTTTTTGGCCCATAAACTATCGGCATTTCCTAACTAAACACGACTCATCTGTGTGTGTGTCTGTGTGAGTGTGTCCGTTATCTTGTCAGGTGTGTGTGAGTGTGTGAGTGCATGTGTCTGTGTGTGTGCGTTCGTGTGTAATGCCAAGCGAAAAGTTTTCTCAGTGTTTCAGTTTTCGCTTTTGCGAAATTGTTCACACTAAAAATATTTTTACGTTGATTTCGTTCACAGCTGGCTGCTTATGCAGTGCCAGAGAGAGATGGCAACACATTCAACGTCTCTTCTTTGCCCTTTTTTCTTCTCTTGGTTTCTGCTCTCCGCTCTCCTCTTCATGTTAACTTGTAGGTGTTTCTCGACTCTTTTTATCAGAATGAATCGCCCTCTAACTTCGTGAGTGTGTGTGTGTTTGTGTGTGTTACATTTGATGTTGTTGTTGTTGCTTGCCATGAAGCATTTATTTCTCATGCTGTTGCAGTTTTATTGCTGCATTTTTGTGTTCATCTTTTACTTTGCTTTCGGCTCACGGCGGCAACTGCCTCTTCAAAGGCGCAGCCTGCGCGTATGCTACATATTTCTTTTCCTTTTCGTTCTTCTCCATATTTTCATTTCTTGCCTGTTCACAAGCACACTCACACACAGACACACATATGTACAAAGATATCTAGTACACTTGCCAACAAAACTGTAGCTGTAGCTGGCAACTTTGTCGCAATGACGCTGTCATATCCAGGCCCATAATCCAGCGAGTTATTCGAATTAAATGGATTGTAAATTATATTTCTGTAGTCATAACAAATACGAGTATGATTGTGATTCTGAATGCGAATACGAATGTGAGTGTGAATAGGGGCATATTCAAGCACTTGTCACATTAAATATTTTATTTCTATTTAACTGCCGACAGCATTAATGTTTTATACATAACGAGAGGATCTTTAAACAGATTGTAAAAGCAACAAATTTACAGAGCTGCATTGCAAAATTGATTTGAGCTTTGAAATACTGTCACAAGATCTTAAAAAAATTTACCTATATTATAAACTATATTCAAATTAATAACAAATATTGTGAATCACTTTAGGCATGTTTAATTTTAAGGAAAATAAAATATAAATCTTGTAGAAAAGTATCTTTAAATAGAAAATTAATTACTTGAATGAATGTTGAGAATGTGAAATATTTTGTGAGAAAACTGTAAATAAAGCTTCTGATCAAATTTGAGAATCTATATAAAAATTCACAGACGGATAAATACAAATGTAACTCGCAGATGGAAATATGTGCCTTGATACTCTGTAGCGTTACCAATACCTGAAAAGGGTATACCATAATACTCGTCAAGTCGAAATACATCTACATATATGATAAGCATAATTAGTATATATCTGCATGTCAAAGGGTAAAATGGTTTCGCTAAAGGTATGTGACAGGCAGAAGGCCAGACTCCATAAAGGGTATATGTTCTTGATCAGCATCAACAGCAGAGTCGACTTTGCCCTGTCCGTCTTTCCGTGTGTTTCAACGCTTCAAATTTGGTGTGTAAGTTCTTGAATGCCATAAGCAAATCAAATTTGTTTTTAAATTTGCATCTGACCACTATATCATATAGCTGACATAGAAACGATCAGTTGCAAATAAAGTTTTAGTACGAAAAACATATTTTGTTTTTTGAAATATCTCAACCAATCTAATGGAATATGCGATTGCGATGGTTAAAAGCATCATGGCCAAATTTTGTTGAAACGGAAATTGAGGCGAAGCCCCCTTTGTAATATCAAAAGAAGTCAATATTCTAAGTGAATTTATCTTTACCATGAAATTTAATGTAATTTAAACAAAGTTTTTTTCAATTTATACTCGTTAATATGACCGAAAGGCTCTGCAGCTAGAGCTATATTTTTTTAATTGTTGGTTTTAGTTTTTAAGCTTAACTATCAATGTTAATACATAAATAAATAAATAAGTGAATTTGTTTTATACAAATTTTAAAATTATTTAGTTGACAATTTAGTGTTGTCCATATGTACATTTGTTGATGGGAAAAGAGTCATTCTAAAACTCAAGTTTAACATTCTTGATTTTAGCAAGTATTTTTTAAGTATGCGCCCAGAAAATAATTATTAATTAAAAATAAAATATGCGGATCAAATGGCAAGCACTGATTAATTTAATCCCGGAATCCCGGATGTTTTTCTTCGTGTGCAGAGGGTATCTGACTGTCGGGCCCGCTCAACTAGAGCATGCTTAACTGTTTTATTAATGGCTGGATGACTTTAATCTGTGATTTCTACCTGTGCCGCCGAGCTGACAGCTGAGCCAGGTATCTCAATAATAATAATAATTCAAGGAAATACTCTTTGCCTTTTCGGTAGATTAAACGTGTTCGTCCGAATGAGGAAACTTCCGTGCCAAAAGTTAAGTCACAAAGTTCCAACGAATTTCGGAATTCACATTTAATCGCATAAGCTTTCTAATTTAATTTAGTTGATTTCGGAGGAAAAGAGCAAGGTAGGGAAATGAGAGAAGTGTTTGGGGTTTTGCCAGGAATTCCAATTAGCTGCAGAAAAAAAAAAGAAATCTCTCTCTCTGTGTCACAAAAATATTTGTTGTTTCATTCACCAATTATCGAATAATTGTTGTAAATTAAAAAGCACTTTATCGCATGTTGTCGTTGTCGATGCTGTTGTTGTTGTTATTATTGTTATTGTCACTTTCAGCCAGAATGGGAATCGCGAGTAGAATCAACAGCACTCGATTGTGCGACGATTGGCACTCGGCACGCAAGCTTAAATGGAAATGGAATTCGCCCAAAGATTGAGCTGCATTAGGACTCCAAGAGACCCCTTACTTCCTATTCCACACCATTTTCCCAACCAGCTGCTCCCCAGCTCTCCCTCTTCCCATTCTATTGTTTATAATTTTTATTTTTGTTACTTTTTGTATTTATTATGATTACATGGCATTTGTGTGGGTGATTGCACCTATTGAGGTAGATAGCGGGCATCTCATCAGACTGTGACGGACTTACAGAGTAACAGAATGACACAATGACAGACTGACACAATGGCACAATGACGGACTGACAGGCAACAGCAGCTGCGTGGGAGCGAATCAACTTAGTTTTGTTTACATAATCCTTGCACGTTGTCTCCATGTCTATGTCTACGTCTGTCTTTCTCTCTACATCTCACTCCTTCTCTCAGTGTGTATAGTATGTGTTGTGACTGAGCAAGTAAAATCGCAGCTTCCACCTGCACACAGTACAGCTCTTTCAAAAGCGGCAACTGCTGGACCGCAAAACGTAAATTTGGGTCAAGTTTTGTAAGCACAGCCCCACACCGCCTCCACAAGTCCTCTGCCACCCTTCTCTAGATACCCTTTAGCTATGTGCATATATAGACTAGCTCAAATGTTTGGGTTCGCCTTCTTCTATTATTTTTAGTTTTATTTTTAATATTATTCTATTTTATATAGCCTTGTTTTTGTATAAATTAATCTCTTTCGGTCTGCGACAGCACAAAAGTATGCAACACACACACGCACACACACACACACACATAGAATAAGGCACAAATAAATAAACAACAACAACAAGAACTAAGAGTACAAGTTGTCGCATGCATAAACACTTGATGTTGTTCAGTTGTTCTGTGTCCTTTGTTTCATCTCTTTTCGCTTTATCATTGCCTGCTTAGCTTCACTGTTGTTCGTTCAACTGTTGTTCAACTGTGCTGTTGTTATTGTAGTTATTGTTATTGTTACTGTTATTGTTATTATGCTAATGGCAGAATGGCTGCTTTATACTTTTAATGTTTTCATTTACAATTTTCATTTGCTTCTTTTTGTTTTCATTTGCATTTTCTATTTTAAAAATTATTATTATTATTTTATTTCTTTGTTATTATAGTATTTTAAATACCTTACACTTCTCAATTGATTGCGATTTTTGCTTGCTTTCAATATATTTAAGGCATTTGCTGTGCAAAAATTGGAATATTCCAAAAATGAAAAAAAAATGTCAAAAAAATAGTATATTATTTGTTGGTGTTGGCTTTTTTGTTTGTTTAGTTGTTGTTATTGTTATTGTTGTTGTTCTTGAAGTTGTTTGCTGCGACTGCTGCTGCTGTTGTTTGTTGTACGTTGTCGAGTCACGCGCGTTGTGCGTTGCGTTTGTTTGGCGGTCAAATCAACGACTGAAAGCGTTGCCACGTTCTGCGAGCGAACGAAGCGACCGACCGACAAACATTTGATGGTGTGCCACCATAAATGAGAGCCATGTCTCTCTATCTCTGTCTGTGTGTGCGCGTGTGTGTGCGTGTGTGTGTGTGTGTGTGTACTGATGACTACTACAAGCTGGCAGGCGCAAGGTGAATTTACTATAAGGTGACGTTGTCACCACAGCTGCCCTCTTTCGAGGTTACAAACATTTGACAGTATGCCTGCAAACGTTGTCGAAAGAGGTTGTGTATCGCATGTTTTTCTTATTGTCTTCTTCTTTACCAATTAACTCGTAGACAGAAAAGAATAAACTTATTATTGGGGGATGCCACAGAAATCGCTTTCGCTTGAATTTCACTTGAATTTCATACAAATTGAAGAGAAATTCAAGCGAAAGCGATTTCTGTGGCACCCTTGATTATTATAATCTGCAATTATTTTATTAACAGTGTGTATTATTTTGTCATGTGTGTATTATTCGCTCATTAGATCTAAAAATGACTACAAAATATTGCGTGCTCTTTTCATTTAATTTTCATTTAATTTAATTTTTATTTCATTTAATTTAATTTTTTATTCAATTTTTGGATAATATTGTTTTTGTTATGCATTAAAATATTAAATTTTATTTTGAATTATTTCGTTTTATTTATTTTGCAACATTTTCTTTTCCTGTCAGCTGAAACAATAACAAACGAAGAGTGCAGAACGTAAAACGTACGCCATCTTTTTCTAGCGCTTGTCTCTCTGAGAGCGGAGAGAGAGAGGTGAAAAAATTATTGTATCCTCACCACACCGGACGACGTCACCTTATTAGTAAATCCACCTTGGGCAGGCGTTTGTATGAATGACTGCACGGAGCTGGCAACTCGTCCTATGGTGAATAATTCCGACTGTCTCTGTTGTTGTCGTTGTCGTTGTCGTTGCGTGTGTCACATGTAGAGCTGCGGGCCGCGGTTCATAACAGACTTATATAACGCACACTAGCGCAGTCAAGGCGACCAAGCTCACCATTCACCAACTAAATACACCACACTACAGCAGACGAAGGCGCTGAGCTTTTCACCACACACACACACACACACACGAGCAGACGAGCTGAGAGCAGTGGCATTGGTGTGCGTGTTAGATGCATTTGTATGCGTGTTAAAAGCTGCAAAAACGACAAGAACTTACACCAGAAAACCACCAGCAACAACAGCAACTACCAAAAATACAAGAAGAAAGTCTCCCAGAAAAAAAAATTACCATTGCCTACTGCAAGGCGTTGAAAATTTGTCAAAGCATAAAATAACTTTGTATTACTTTCTAAAAAAAAAAATGAATCATGAAATGTAATCTAGAATATGTATGGACTAACATTTTATACTAAAAACGTATTACACTAAAAAAAAACTATATATGTTATATTTGAGCAAAGAAAAAAGATAAAATAAATTTGGAATAGAGTCAACTATAAATGAAATTAAGCAGGACCAATGAATAATGGTTAATGCTCATGTTTGACAATTTCGTTGAATGAATTTCATGTGCGTCATGAATGAAACACGGAGCATAGAACCCTTGGCTAACGTCTACGCACTGCTGCCAGTCAGTCAGTCAGTCAGCCAGTCAAGCAATCAAACAAACAACCATCCAAACAAACAAACAGACAAACGAACAAACAGACAAACAAACAAACAACACACATCATAATAATGAAAACATTCGAATTTAGCCGAGTTGCGTGTCTGCAAATGACGTAACCACTGGCACCACTAACACTAACACAAACACACACACACAGAAAGAGAGAAAAAGAGAAAGAGAGAGAACACTAAACGGACCATAGAACCGTTGAAGTGAATGCCCATGTGGGTGGCCCAACATCATTCGAGAGTTCGCCCAGTTAAGAATTTACATTTACATTTCTGATGTGGCTTCGTTGTAGTTGTTGTCGTTGTCGTTGTTTATGGCGTGGTTGTTGTTGTTTTTGCTACGCTTGTTAATTGCCCAGTGGCCGCGGCGTCAGTTTTTATAGCTCCGGGGCCCAAGCAGCCATGAGGTGTTAATTTGAAGGAGACAGACAGAGAGACAGTCGAATAGCAAAGGAAACAACAACTCGTTGTGATACTCTGATACAAGCGAGTTAACAATAATGATCTACAGCCATTTTTGGCTAAAATCAAAAGAGCTTAAAACAAACCTTGAGAGACATACATAGTAGAGGTGGAGAACTATCGATAGCACTATCGACACTATCGATGGTTGGGCGCTATCGATCTACCATCGATAGCGGCCACCCACTTTCGATAGTTCCCGAAGTACTATCGATAGCTTAAAAATTGCTAAAAATTACGTTTTTAACCCCTTTTTCCTCATTTTCATACAAAAAGTGGCCTGCTAGCAATTTTTTAAAATCATAAAAAATATTACCGAAGAGATTTTTGAAAATTTCTTTTTACAGTCACTCTAAGAATTGTTTGAAGAATTTTTTTGCATCAAAAAAAAGTTGAAAAAGTAGATGTTTACAAAAATTCGAAATTTTTAACGGGTACTTAATGGGTTAAGGAAAGTTTTACAAATACATATAAAAAGCTATTATTTTTTTGTGTAGTGTTTCTTGACAAGCTGTATGTATTTTTTGTGTCCGGGAATATGGTCGACTATCGATAGCACTAAAGGCAACTATCGTCGACTATCGATGGTTTTGAAAATACTATCGTCGGCTATCGATGGCGCCGACTATGTATTACATAGTACATTAAAAAAAGCCAAAACGTCAAATTGACTTGACGGAAAACAGGAAAACTTTGTGGATCAAAGCAAATCCAAAACTTAAAATCCATTTACAGTGCCAACTATAAATATACAGCGGCTATAAAATGAATGATTTTACCAGAACAAATTTACAAAAATGCAAAGATTTGTTTATCTGAAAAATATATTTTGTTTTTTAATTGCAAATTAATTAGTTAGAAGATCAGCTCAATTTAATTGGTTTATTAATATCTTAAAAATAGTAAAAAAAAAAAAATACTTTATGTATATAAGCAGCCTTAGTTAAAAAAAGATAATGTAAACTTTATTATAGAGAATATTTTTTTGACAATTTAAATGAACTGCAAAACCAATTTAACTCTTTTTCTATAGGAAATTCTATGGGCTTAATTTGAATGCCTTTGGATCGCTTACATCCAAAGGGTTTTTATTAAAGGCAAGCTTAAATAACTCATTCTTAAATCACAAATATGTAAATTGAAAAAAGTCATGGAAATCCTTACAAAAATCACTGCGGACGGCAGTCCGCGCTAGTGACGAAAGCAGCACGAAGGGTGCGAAGGCGACTAGCATATATACACAGGAAGAATGAAAAATTTGCTTTGACTGTCCGATCAGGTCGAATTATATACCGATCGAAAGGTATAAATTTAACTTACAAATGTGCATACTAAGACTTTTGAAAACTCACCTGGTTTGTGAGATAAACAGGTGTAAGTGGGAGGGTCACATTTTAAATGATTGGAGCTAATGGGGCCGCTGGAGCTTTTTGGTCAACATTTTTAATTTTTTAATATTTCTCATAAAAATACGCGTCGAATGACACCTCAATCATCAAAATCCGACAACTGGTTCAAAAGATAATTAATTTTGAAATTTTTAGTCGCTTTCCGAAAATGAGATGAAAAGTCAGTTTGTCTGTTTGTCTGTTTGTTTGTTTGGATCAAATCGTTAATTTAGCTAAAATGTTTGAATGAGGACTTGTTCCTGTTCAAAAATATAGAAACGTTTGTTCTACGACTTTTTCGAAAAATAGCTAGTTTAGCGGGAAATCGCTAAAAACCGCTAAAACTAAAAACCCCTATAGGGTCCAAACCATAGAAGCTACAGATATGATCTATACGTCGTTGGAAAGGTACTTTGAAGGGCTTTTTAGCATATGTTCAAACTTTTTTTCTAAAGTACACAGGTAAAAAGCTACAGGTGAAAAAAGGTAATTTTTTTCACATTTTGGCGGTTTTCGAGAAAACGCCGCTAGCGATTTTTTTTAATTTTGAATATGTTTGAGCTTTTAATATTTCGCGTTTTTTGATACATCATGCATAAATTTTTGTTGATTGGTTTGGAAGATATAACCTATTAACTGAATATATACGTTTTACTTTGAATTGAAATAGAACAGCAGCGGCAATTACATTTGACTAACAGTCCAGTAACAATGAAATCTATAATTAGACAGTCGTAATTAAAGATCGCCAGTGGCGCAAAGTGTAGAGCGCCCGATTTTTGCATGAATTCTCAGCTCGGGTTCCGGGTTCGAATTCAGGCACGGACGAAACTTTTTTATTTTTTTAATTTTAAATGCAATTAATTTGTTAGTAGATGATTATCATGCATAAATTTTTATTGATTGGTTTGGAAGATATAACCTATTAACTGAATATATACGTTTTACTTTGAATTAAAATAGAACAGCAGCGGCAATTACACTTGACTAACAGTCCAGTAACAATGAAATCTATTATTAGACAGTCGTTCTTAAAGATCGCCAGTGGCGCAAAGTGTAAAGCGCCCGATTTTTGCATGAATTCTCAGCTCGGGTTCCGGGTTCGAATTCAGGCACGGACGAAACTTTTTTATTTTTTTAATTTTAAATGCAATTAATTTGTTAGTAGATGATTATCATGCATAAATTTTTATTGATTGGTTTGGAAGATATAACCTATTAACTGAATATATACGTTTTACTTTGAATTGAAATAGAACAGCAGCGGCAATTACATTTGACTAACAGTCCAGTAACAATGAAATCTATTATTAGACAGTCGTTCTTAAAGATCGCCAGTGGCGCAAAGTGTAAAGCGCCCGATTTTTGCATGAATTCTCAGCTCGGGTTCCGGGTTCGAATTCAGGCACGGACGAAACTTTTTTATTTTTTTAATTTTAAATGCAATTAATTTGTTAGTAGATGATTATCATGCATAAATTTTTATTGATTGGTTTGGAAGATATAACCTATTAACTGAATATATACGTTTTACTTTGAATTAAAATAGAACAGCAGCGGCAATTACACTTGACTAACAGTCCAGTAACAATGAAATCTATTATTAGACAGTCGTTCTTAAAGATCGCCAGTGGCGCAAAGTGTAAAGCGCCCGATTTTTGCATGAATTCTCAGCTCGGGTTCCGGGTTCGAATTCAGGCACGGACGAAACTTTTTTATTTTTTTAATTTTAAATGCAATTAATTTGTTAGTAGATGATTATCATGCATAAATTTTTATTGATTGGTTTGGAAGATATAACCTATTAACTGAATATATACGTTTTACTTTGAATTAAAATAGAACAGCAGCGGCAATTACATTTGACTAACAGTCCAGTAACAATGAAATCTATTATTAGACAGTCGTTCTTAAAGATCGCCAGTGGCGCAAAGTGTAGAGCGCCCGATTTTTGCATGAATTCTCAGCTCGGGTTCCGGGTTCGAATTCAGGCACGGACGAAACTTTTTTATGTTTTTATTTTTAAATGCAATTAATTTGTTAGTATATGATCCACTAATGTTTTTTTTATTGTTTTTCAATTTAAAAAAGGTGTTGGCAGAAATCTTAGCTGCAAAATAAAGAATCGCTGTAGTCGATCTGTCTGTGTGCATATTGAAAATCTTCTAGCAAAGTAACAATGCCAGAAGCGTATGTAAATAAAATATTTATGTGAAGCGATAATAACCAGTGCTGCCAGACAGTTCAGTTTTGTCTTACAACAATGTGGGCTTTAATTTATTCATATGAATTAAACTATGAAGGAAACCAGTGTTGCCAGACAGTTTGCTTTTGCTTGTACAAACAATAAACACCGATTGACAAAGTTACACTGTCAAAAAATATATCAATTGTCAAAATTTCCAATGTCTTATTAAAAAACTTCTGATATCTTATAAAAAAACCTCTTTACGAGGTAAAAGTCTAGTGACGAAAACATTTTCATGCCCCAAAATTTCTGATATCCAATTTTGTGACGAAAAATATTAAATTTTACACATGAATTATTAAACAAAAATTTTTGTCACTGAGCACATTGCGCTTAATTTTTCATACCTAATAAATAGTATTTTTTAGCGCAGTGCCAGTGACAAAAATTTTTGTTTAATAATTCATGTGTAAAATTTAATATTTTTCGTCACAAAATTGGATATCAGAAATTTTGGGGCATGAAAATGTTTTCGTCACTAGACTTTTACCTCGTAAAGAGGTTTTTTTATAAGATATAACATTCTGCATTCTAAAACATTTAATCATTACCAAGTTTGCTGTTGAAGTCTTATTGAATATGCAGCTGTTTAATTTGCATTTATGTTTACCCACGAAATTAATTACGATTTATCAAATTTTAATTCAAGACAGTTTACTAGCAATTCGGTAATTGAAATTGACTCACAAATTTCCATGCCTGCATATTTCATGCTTTCTGTTTCGCTTTATTTGCTCAGTTCAGGCAAGACTTTTAGACTATCTGAAGAACAATTAATGAAACGAACAAATCCCAAATGATTGAGATGTTTATGTTTACGCATAAAAATAGTCCAGAGTTTAGATAATTTATAGAGCTAGCCAGGTTTTTTTACTGCTAATCGTATATCATGTTATCAAAATAAACATTTTTTAGTTAAGCATTCCATTGCTGTCAATCGAAATGGCTGGAAAATTCAGCAAACGAACTGCGTCGATTAGGTGGGAACATCAACACTTGAAGGCGATTCATCGTCTGGAATGATCGACTAAAACATATGCTCTAAATAGTTTTTTCACTTTTTATTAGATGTAAATTCTGTCTCTAGAGGGACAATCATTAAGTTTAAATTAAATTTAACTTTATCTTCTTGTAACATATTAAATAAATGAATTAAATATGTTCATAAGCAATTCATTCAAAATAAATCTCATCGCATATGTTTCTTTATATTTTTACAACTGCAGCTCAACCATTTACAACATTATACAAATATAGAGTATATCAAGCAATAAGCAATCTGGAAGCGAATTTTAAAATTACAAAAAAAAAAGAACTTTAACAAATTTTGATTTTTTGAGAATACAAATTATTCTCATTAAACGTTAAGAAATATTTTTAGTATCTAAACACATAATTATCGAAAACATAATAAAATACATAAAAATGAAGGTGAAGACGGAAATTCCAAAATGTAAATAAGTATTTCAAAATTTTTATAGTGATGCTTCTCAAAAATGTATGAAAAAATCAGCTCATTTATTTATTAACATGTTTTAGTTAAAAAAAGGTTTGTGCTTGAGTTTATCCAATGTATTATCTTTTGAATATAACAATACAAAAAAAAACATTTTACAAATATCCTGTTGGGTAAATCCTTACATATTTAGCATTTAATAATACCAGTTTTTTTTTAAGAAAATATAAGACAGTAATCATTAATCATTTGTAGCTAGTGTTTAATTCACGTAGTTAGCAAGAACTACTAAAAAGGCACTTGCTCTATTAAGAGAAGATGTCAATAAATACATTACTTTCATAATAAGTAGTATAGATGAAATTGACAAATTCACAGGCCACTCTGCCAACTTTGGCATGAGACGACGTTAACATTCCAAAAGTGGGATAAGATAACCCAAAGCAGGCCATTTAACTTATTGTCAACTGACAGCCCCGCTGACAGAAACATGGGAAAAACGTGCCCAAGTGTATAACCCATTTTGACAAAAAAAATACTTAGATATATGTATGAGTATGAGTATAGGAAATGGTCGACAAGACAGTACAAACATAGTTAAGGACTCTTACATTCAATACTCGTACTCATATATATTAATCCAGAGAACGAGATTGCGTCATTCGGATTCGGAGAGTAGGTTTTAAAGTTTTCTTTTTCGATAGCTGCGTCCCATTACCACAGAGACGACAAGAAGCAGAGCCATCATAGATAAGAAACAGTCCACTTTGTCTCCTTCCCTTTCCTTCACTTCCCTTCGCTTCCCTTCCCACTTAGCTGAGAGGGTCTCAAAAAGGAACCCAAAGCGAAATGAAATGAAAATAAGAAGACGTTGTAGAGTCGTCGTAAGCGCTGACTAATCAGCGTCATTATCAAAAAAGCCACAAAAGCACCAACAACACTAAACAAGCGCAAAAACAATAACAACGGCTTTGGGAGCGAGGAAGTTGCAGGGAAAGCGTGAGGAATTGTGGAAAATAAGAGCAGCGTGTTTATGCGCTGGTATGCGGTGTTTAGGAAAGCAGGCAGCGTTTTGCGATTATCATTCCAGTTCCAGGCGAAAGTGCTTTTTAATGTCTGTGAGCATTTTAAATAATTAGCTTATGTGGGCGGCGGGGGGACGCGGGGCGTGGAGGCGTGTCTGCCGTAATTAGCTCGGCGGCGACCAAAGGGAGACATTTGTTAATGTTGCAACCGATGTTGTTGTGCTTATTGTTGTTTTTGTTGTACAACGTGTTACAGCCAGGACTGTAGATCGTTTAAAAACTGAAATCCCAAAGAGTTCCAATTGAAACTTACTCGTTGATTAAGTACTTGCCGTGAGGATGTGACTATCAAATTTCAATTTACGTTTATCGAAACATCGTTAAATTGTAGATGAAAGTAATGCAGTAACTCTAACTACAAACACATACACATGTATGTATGTTTATACACTCAGAATAAAAATCAAGAACTGTGTACCTAATCACGGGATATTCAAGAACAAACTATCTCAAAAGCTAACTAAGTTTGAAATTTTCCGGAATTCTTAAAATACGATTTTTCTCGAATGCTTTAAGTATATTTTTAGATTAATTCAAGTCTGTTAAAGATCAAAACATACTAGCTTAAAGTACATATGCTAACAATCTTAAGACTATGTCAAAATGTAATTGTTTCAAGTACAAAAAAATCTCATATTTAAGTTCACAGCACTTTTAAATTTTAAAATCAAATGATTAGTATAGAAAAATACTCTGTTGTTTCTGGAGAGTCATGCTCACAGCTTATATGCTTCGCATTGTATTATATATTTCCACTAAGCTTAAGAATTTTAAATTTAAGATCGTTTCATACTTAATTAAAGAATAAAAGTTCGCAGTAAAATTAAAATCAAAAGAACAAAACGGTGTAAATCAAAGTAAGGACATGCTTGATTTTGAGATGGCATATTTTTCTGAGTGTACACTATACATGTACATACGAGTATGTATGTATGTATTTCATGGCCGATAAGGCGACTCACATGGCGTATGCGCATTGTTTGCCGCATGTTGGCTTTTACGGCTTACAATTTTTTTGGTTTTTTCTCGGGTGCTACACACAAAATTAATTTTCAGCTTGCTAGAGATGAGGAGAGCGGGAGAATGGGAGATTGGGAGAGGGGAACGCTAAAAGTGGTTATGGAAGTGGCAGGAGCACCATAAAAACGTAACAAGACGACGAGGACGAAAAAAAAATGAAATAATAATAAATAAATTCATTAACATAAAACACAACGGGTAGCCGTAGGGAAGTTGGTGCGGAAAAAGAGGGAAGAAAAGCAGGCAAAGAGGGGGTGGACGATGATAAGGGGAGTTGAGGGGAGGGACAGCTTCGGGTGCGTGACGGAAGCTTTGGGGCTGGCTCGTTACCTGCCTTAGATTATCATCAGTGAATTGTTGTTTTTCGAGGATTTGCATTGTTGCTGTTGTTTGGTGGCAGCAACAACGGCGACGACGACGGCGATGTTGGCTCGTTAGCAGATCCTCCAGAACTTCCAGAACTTCAGCCTGAACTGTTGTTATTTACATAATTTTTACGCAGTTTCGAAGCGTTTTTCCCTCTCAATCTCTCTCTCTCCCTCCCCCTCCCCCTCCCTCTCCATCTCTCTCTCTTTGTTTCAATTTGAGTCGAATGCCCCATCAATGGGGCAATGTAATCAAATATCAAGCCGGTTTTTAAAGAATGACCATTTGTGGCGCCCCCTGGCGTCGATTACACGCTCCACAAATGCCATTAACATCGAGGTGTACCACAGCACATCGAGGTTATTGTGTTAAGGGTTAAGCTCTTTTACGCCTCATCAACGCACTTTCCGCTTTCCGTTGCGGTCGTAAACTTTATTAATTGAGTTTGTATTATGTGCAAAGCATTTGAGGCCAAGTACATAAATATGTATATGTATAGTATACACTATCTATATATACATATATAGATGTATATGTGTGTGTGTGTGTGTGTGTGTATCTGAGCCAAATGTGCCGCATCATTGCCCCCAGGGCACTGCTCAATGATTACTTTACACAATCACCCTAAAAAGCTCCGACGCGTCGAGGCATTGCCAAAATCAAAGTTTGTCTTATGATAATGCAAATTTCTGATAGGCAAATAAGCATCCATTCAAATACACTAATTTGTGTCATGACTTAATATATTTAAAAAGATTTTAAAGCACTTTGCATCACCTTAACTTCACAAACCCAAGTCAAATATTGTCGAAAACTTTTCGAAATGAAAATCTGAACAATTTGTAAGCTGCTTAGAGTAATGAGTTTTGTTTTGCAATTCAGTTACAATTTGTGCTGAGCTATCGCCATGATACGTAAGGAGAATATTTAAAAGATTTAAAAGGGCAAATAATCTCTTATAAATAGATATATTCAATCTCAAATGTGTAAAATGTAAATCGGCCTTTAAAATAAATGTTACTTTCGGACAGTTAAATATACAGATTTAAGCTTTTAATTAACTTTTGTTTTCTATGATCTTTAGTAATTGCTCATTTAAAAACATTTCAGTATAAAATTTTTTTCCCAACCTGTCTTCTTGCGATTCTTAACTATTAAGGGTATTAAAGTAAAAATTACGATGAAACAATTATATTATTGCAATAAAAATAAAATAAATTTCTAATTGCAATTCAAAAATTGCAAAACAAAACAAGCGGAACAGTCAAGTGCACTCGACAGTAATATACCCTGAGCCTAGGCCTCGGCACGCCAAAGATTTGATGCCCATTTGATGCAATTCAATATAATACAATATAATATAAATAAGTGATTTTCCCAATTTGTAAGTTATCTTTTAAATTTTAAAAATTTATTTAAAGTAAAAATATTTTTAAAAACGAAAAAAATCCGTTGACCTAATCAGGAACCGAACCCACGCCCCTCACTCATGGGCGCGTGTCTCTAGCATTAGACTGAAAATTCAAATAAACGAAAATTATTAAATAATTAAAAATCATTCGCATCGACCGGACCGGGGATTCGAGCCCCGAACTCCCGTTTCGCGTGCCTAGCACCTATCATTTGGACCACTCCGCCACTTAGACTGATGCTGGCAAATATACATTCTCGATGTACATTCTGGCAGAGTAAATGTAAAATGAATTAATTGACCATTAATTCTATTTATATACAAATATATTCTGCCAATATTTATAGCTTAATATCTTCACTATTTATGGCCCAATCGTGTTGAAAGTTAGTGATTAGTCTCTGGACATGATCCTACACCCGCTGGTGTAAAATTTAAACTTTTAACTTTAAACCCTAATTTAAAGGTGATGTAAGTTTTTGATGAATTACGCATCCCAAGGTGAGCGTGGCAAAATTTTAACATAAACTGATATTGCCTGACATAATAAGGAGTCTTCAATCCAAATTTGGTGGTCCTAGCTCTTTCCGTCTCTTAGATCCGATCGTTCGTACGGACAGACGGACATGGCTATATCGACTCGGCTGTTGATGCCGATCAATAATATATACACTTTATGGGGTCGGAGATGCTTCCTTCTCCCTGTTACATACTTTGCACAAACTTAATATACCCCCCTCAGGGTATAACAAGTAAAAATAACAAACAAAACATAAGACAAACTCAACAATTTCGCATTCCACTTGATTCGTCATGAAATAATAATTTTTTTGGGTTGCTTATAGCGTTAAAGAGGATGATCTAAGTGGGTAAACAGGTAAGGTATATATTTAGCATATTTGTAGACGTACGTGTTGAAATGAAAGTGTATGTACAAATAAATATGATCCAAAAATATTGCGTGGGCGAGCACTATAAAATATTTGAATGGCCTTTTTTGGTGGTCCTATACGAGCCATATACTATATATGTACTTATATATGGGACACTCAGGCTAGGAGTTTTGCGTGCAAAATGATTTCATATGACCCTACCATAAAATCGCAACACTTTCCTTGATTGCCGTTACAGCAACACCAGCAATGTTGTGCGAGTTTAACGGGCATTTCTAATGTGTGTGGAACATAGAATGGGTCTGAGACTTGCCCCTAGGCCAAATACTGGGTGGAGTGGGGCTGCCCCGATGAACTGCCCTTCTCCCTGGTCGCAACAGAGGGAAGTGGACAGCAATAAAATATTCGACAGCAACAACAACCACTGAAACTTTAACCATAACAAACTTTAAGCAGCTCCAACTCCAACTTGAAACGAAACGAAACGAAACCAAATCCAGACGCCCAAAGTCGACGGCGATTTGGCTTATCAGCAGCTTCACTGACTGTGGCGCACAAAAGTATGCTCGCCTTGCGTGTGTGTGCGTGCGTGCGTGTGCGTGTACGTGTGTGTATGTGTGTACATGCCAAGATATCCGATAGCAAACTGAATACATAAACAATATTCAGCATGAATTGTTGCGGTATTTGCGTTACTTTCAATTGTCCTGGGTTTACTTTCCTATTCTTTTTTCATTTGCCTACTGATGTTGTAGAGAGAGGTGAAAAGAAAGAGAGAGAATGCAGGGGCAGAAAGAGATAGAGTAAGGTGGGCAGAGTTTGTGTCACAAGTCTGTTATTATGTGTGTCATAGTCTCAAAAAACATGATCTAATCCCATGAATGTTTGTCTTGAATTATCTCTAGACTTGAGAGTATTTATTATCGCTCTTCTTTAAAAAAAAAAATGTATAATCATTTTGAATTACATATTCATATATTTTATATAATTTTATTTATATTTTACATAATACATATATTAACATATTTTATTTTAATTTAATTATCTGAAAGAATAAAACATTGTTTAAATTGCTAAGGCTTTTCAAACATTTTTAAGAATTATCAGCTGCAATTTTCTTTATTAAATTTAATTTAGAACATTCGTACAAAGTATAATTGTGGCAAATATCTTAAAATCTAGAATTCAAGCCAAGTAAAGAGAGAAGAGAATTGCACATTACAAAGTTCCTACTCAGCATGATTATTTGTTGACTTAAACACAAGAAAATTTAAAAGACGAGTTGCTAGAACTCGTATATTTAATTATACGAGTGATTTCATTTTATTTTGTTTTCCGTTTTTTTCGGCCATTTTAAAGTAATAATAATTTTTAAGAGCATTAACTATGCGGCTTTCATCGATTTCATTAGCAGCTTGTTTATGGTAGTTGTTTTGTTTTTATTTTATTTATCTGCGATATTGGAACACCTCTGACGGAGCTTATCTATCTAGCACTCCCCTGGCAGCCACCAGAGGCAAGTCTAACCCCCTCTCTCCCCAATCCCCTCCCTCTCCCTCTCCCGACTCTCACAAGAGGAAGACAAACAAAAAAAAAAAGGAAGTCAGGCAAACTACCCAAAGGAAGAATGGCCTTAGCTTCAGCTTCCCACCCCGCCCACAGCTGTTAGAAGGATACCCATTTTCATTCCGGGCTCCATTTTATGTAGCAGCACTAATGGCGCTTTATTATTGGCAAAGTTGGCCCGAAAGCGCTGGAGATGCTCCACGACAGCCAATTTATATGGAAATAGATGCGCGGCACATTTTCAATGCGGATTTCTTGCTTTCTTTTTTTCTATCCCATCCTATGCTATCCTACTCGTATCCGACAATCCACTTTTAAGGCGAAAATCGATGTGGATGTCGATGTCGATGTCGTTGTCGTTGTCGATGTCGATGCCCAAGTCAATGGTGCCATGATGCCAGCCAAAAGATTGCTTAGCTTTACTTTGCACTTAGACGCAATTTTTCGGGTCTGCTTTTTGTTGTAGTTGTACTTCATGTGGTTGTTGTTGTTGTTATTGTGAATGGCCAAATCGTATTAGAACAAATTACGCGGCAAGTGGAAACAGAAAATAAAAGAAAGGAGTGAAAAAGCAAAGGCAAAAGCGACAGCAAAGTATAGAAGAAAAAGTATTTTCGCAGAAAGGGCTAGCAACAAAAGTCGCTCGTGGCTCGGCAATGGTCAACATGCTTGATGGTTTTTAATGGCGCCCTCGCAAAGCTCTAAAAATAGAAAAGAAATGTAAAAAAAAAAAATACAAATAAAAAAAAAAAAAAAACAACACAAAAAAAAAGAAACAGAATTACAATGCGTACGTGCGTGTCTCTTCCAATTTCTGGCCAATACGTGGCTGGTAATTGGTTTTCGTTTGGCCAGCAAATACTTACTTGGCCTTAGCCAAGGTAACAACTTTTACCAAAAACCCAAGCACATGCTTGAGGAGGAGGGGAAGAGAGAGAGAGCTAAACACACACACGCACTCACACGCACACACACATACACAACACACACCTCATTGCTTGTCTTTGCTTTAATTTTTCTATTGATAAAATCAATTACACAATCATATGCCAAGCTCAGCGCCACACCTTTATATATACACACACACACACACAGTCACACACATACATACACAGAGGCACACACACATTGATTGTCGCCTGATGCTCTGCCGTCTTCATTGCCAGGCACTTGCCACGACTTTCAATCAAATCAAGCGCACCAACAATTACCCACACACGTACCACGCCCCCCTACACCCCCTACGCCCCCGCACTGCCCAACCTCTGCGAGCGATAACAAGAAAATTAACGCCCACACATTTAACTGTAGCGAGTGAAGGTTAAATTTCGAAATGCAGGGCTGCATTTCGATCAGAAAACGCATCGAATCATCAAGACGCGAAATTCGATTAAAATGAAAATGAGAAGCGATTCAGGATCATACTGTGCTGTCATTCTATATCCATAAGATACATACTACATACATACATATATAAATTCCAAAAACTTTCGAGAACTGTTCAAGAATATTTAACATATTATATAAATTTAGTTTGGATTTTTTTAATTTGTTTTCGAATAATAAGTAAATTCCGTCCCTGGGCTCTGGGCATGGCAAAAAGCAATGCTGAAATAATTTTATTTTTAGCACTCACTGTGCTGTGGTTTGTTTGGCAATTGGGTGGGGGTGGTGGGGGATGCGGGCGGTGTGAACATTTTAAATGAATTTTACGCTTGATTTTGGTTTCAATTTCGATTTCGTGAGCTGCCATCAACGCCATCATCGACATTGCAGCGATTCAAACATTTCAATGGGCAACGCAAACTTGCAGCAAATAAAAGTTGCAAGTAGTGGAAGTACGAGTGGTATTCCCAATAGGTAACTGATGTGAAGGGAGGACGGTGGTGGCACGGTGGCAAGGTGGCAAGGTGGCCAACTAGTCAGGTACTCAGTTAGTGGCAACTTTAAATTGAGTGACATTTTGCCGCAATTGACTGTGCCAAAAGTTTTGTGGCTGCTGTCGGCATTGTACAACCTGATGAACACCCAGAAGCTGAAGCTGAGTTTCTCAATTCCATTTGTGCTGTCTCCCTCTCCCCCTCCCTCTCTCTTTCTGTGTGTGTGTCTTTCTCTGTCTCTCTGTATGGCTTCATATTTCAGCATTGGAAGAAGAACCACATCCATCACTTAGGTTTGGTGTTGCTCAATTTGTAAGTGGGCACTGGACACTGGACTCGGTAGCAGTCATGGCATGGACACGGACATGCTCATGGACATGGGCACTGACATGGACATGGACATGGACATGACTGCCAACAGGGCGAGTAACATGAATAAGGTTCTCGATACTGGCCTGTTGCATGTGATATGGCACAACTGTATCTCGAAGAAGATCACGAATCAGTGTTGACCAAATTTAAAAAAAAAAAACCGAATTATGGCAACAAAAAACTAAAAATTATAAAGAGCTGCATTTATATTGGATATATATAAACAACTCCAATTGAAAAATTCAAATTATAGGGAACTAATTAAAAATGTTTTTGATTTCTTGTACTTGCAAGCAATTGTACTTAATTATTTGTTTCTCCTTATCAACAACGACATCTACAGAATTGACATACATATTTATTATTTCAACATTTTCAATTAAAAAAATGTTGTAATTCTAAAACTATTAAATCTTTTAGATCGCTTTTTAAATGATTCACAATAACACTTTCAACTCTATTTCTTAAATTGTTTTATCTTCTTTATTTGTTCTATTGAAATTCTGCAGTTCCATTATAAGTATACTTCTACTTTTTTAAATAAAAAGATTTATAGTTTTTAGCCATAAAATAGTTAAAGTGTCAGCACTAATACGAATCGCTCCTGTCCAGTATTTATGTGTGTGTGTGTGTGTTTTACGCTTATTAGTCATGCATATCAAGTTTAATCACGTTATATCCTCACTTTTGTATTTAGGAATTGTATTTCATATGAGCAAAAGCCAAAGCCAAAAGTCAAGGCAAGGAAGGGAGATTGATGGAGAGGGAACTGTTGCCGCAATAGATTAAGCATTGTATTACTATTTGATTACAAAAGCAATTTTAAGCTACAGCAGTGTTGACAAATTAAGACAAATACGAGTAAAAGAGATGACTAACAAAATATCCATTTGAGAGAGGAGGTTTAATTGCAAATACATATGTTATGTAACCTTTGCTACTATTTTGATTCTTGAATATATTTTCAAATTTGACATTACTTTGTGTACATTCTACATCAAAACATCTCTTCAGTAGTTACCAAACACCTAAAATAGACAATGAAAATCAGACATAAGACAAATTGTTTTTGCGACAGTCCCTTGCATTCACAGGGTATCTGCCTGTCGCATACACATAACTTTCAGGCCCATTCCAGTTGTTCAACTTAAATCCAATTAAGGTGCAATTAGGCCTCGAAACTTTACTCCAACTTTGCAAGCAGTTTCCTTGATAAGAGGATGATAATATTTATTTCTACTATTTTCATTTTTATTTCTTTTCCAGCAGTTTTAGTACTATACATGGCAGACAAGCTCCAAGTAAAGACCCTGCCAAGTGTTCACTTTGTTTGCTCAATTAAAAGCAATAAAGAAAGAAAAAAGTGTAAAAAAGAAAAGTGAAAAGGAGGAATGATACAAAGATATTTGTGCTTTGAGCAGTGATTCTCATACACACACATGTGAATTTGTGATGGAGAGAGAAACAGAGTTTTCATGTGATGGTTTTTCTTCGGCCGATTGCTCGAATTTTACGCAGCTTTTCTCTCCCTTTGGCTGTGGTCTTTTTTTGTTGTTTTTGACAGTTTTACTCTGCCATTTCTTTTACGGCTTTTTAAATTTGTTATGTGTGTTGGTTTTTTGGGGCAATTTTTCGTATTTATTGATTGGTTTTGTTCATGCACTGGCTGGTGAGAGCGCTAAGGAGGTTCTAGGGGCCCTGTCTCAGGTTCTGGGGCTGGTTCTGGTTCTGGTTTTGGTTCTGTTTCGGTTTCGGTTTTTGGTCCCTTTTGGCTGCCCTTGACTTTTGCCTGGCGCGCACTTTGCAAATACTTTTGGCAGCCTCGTCGCCAACAACTGCCGCACTCTTTTCTTTACACTGTTGTAGTTGTTGTAGTTGTTGTGGTTGCTGTTTGTTGTTGCTGCTGTTGTTGTTTTACCAAGTTGCAAGAGTTTGAAAATAGTTTTTGCACGTTTTGGCCGAGTGACTTCTCTTTGTGTGTTTGTCGACTCTAAGGCAATTTTTCGGCTTTGTTTCCGTTTTGTAGCCTGCCCTGAAAATGTTTCACTCTTCTTTGTTGTATTCTTTTTGGTTGCTGCTTGTTGTTGATGTTGTTTTTGCTGTTGTTGTTGTTGTTTTTGCTGGGGCTTTCGCATAAGTTGTTGAGGGCGCGTTTGCTTTGAAAAAGTGGCCATTGTCTGTTTTGGCAAAAGTCTAGCTGATATTTCGGTTGTTTATATTTTCGCAGACAAACCAAGCCAGCACAAATGTTGACCTACGGCTACAGTTCGCTGAAGAAGAATGCGCCTTGCTACAACTTATCTGGCGCATTGTGAACAAAAGCATTTTTTAAATATTTCAGAATATTGTAATTCAATAATTTTATTTAATGTATAAATGTACAATGTATTTTAAACAGGGATTAAAACCGAAAGGAATATCGGTTTCAGTTACGGTTTCGGGTAAGTTCGCATTTCGGTTTTTGGTTATAGGTTACGCAAAATCTTTGAATAAAGGTTTCGTAACGGTGAACCGGTTTTTGTATGTATCGGTTTTGAAATACCGGTATGGTTTCGGTTCACAAAAAAATTTTTTTTTGCAAAAAATATAGGTATATTAATATTATAATAATAATAATTAAAAATGTATTACTTTCTTAAATTTTCATTCACACATTTCTTTCATATATTCTTCAGTTTATTTTAAATTTATTTTATTTGCGCATATTCAGTGCTATGAAAATTCGATCATTAATATCAAAAATAAAAATTGAAAATTAAACATAAGAAAATTAAAATCAAAAATCATAGTAAAAAATGAGAAATAATTTTTTTTTTAATGTATAAAAAACCGAAATTAACCCTTATAAATGAAACGGTTACTAAACGGTTATTTCGGTTTACAGAATTTCGGTATTAAGGTTTCGGTCAAATGAAAGTTTTTTTTTTCGGTTACGGTTTCAGTTACGGTTTTAAATTTCAATCGGTTTTTACCGGTTAAAGGTTACGGTTTCGGTTAGGGTTTTAATCCCTGATTTTAAAGAACTTAAATGTTACTGTATCTTGTCTTCAAATAGGATATGTTGTCGATTTTATGTGAAATAATTCAAGCAGGACCATTAGGCATATTACATATGTATATTTTTAGCACAGACTGTAGGTATCTTTAATTTTGTTTTTGACGGTTTGATAGACATATGCCTGACTAAAGAAATGAATTTTATTCTGAAAGCTTATTACTTAAACAGCTGACACATGAAGATTCTTGCGTGTGTGTGTGTTCAGTCAATGTATGTGTGTGTGTGTGTGTGTGTGGTTCACATGTGTTTCTTTTTAAAAATGTATTTGTCGTACATAGCTGTTGCCTAACACGAAGCTGCCTTTCAAATGTATTAAAAATTTAGCAAAACTAAAAAGCACAAAAACAAAAAACTTTACCAAACTTGTTCAGGCAAAGTTTACAACACACACACACACATACACACATACACGCAAACGCATACAGACACGTGTGTTGCCTTAATTAATTTGCGCCTTGCTTTCACTGTACTCTTTTTTATCCATTTTTTCTCGTTTTTGGGTTCTGTGTGCTTTGCTTATTATTATTTATTAGGTTTTATATGCCCTTTATTTTCCTTTTCGTTTTCCATGTTATGTTTTTTTTTTTTTTTTTGGTTGAGCTTAGTAATTATTAAGCTCATTTCTGTGGCATTTAATTATGCGTCTCTGCACATAAGCAAGTTTGTGTTTGCGTTCCACGTGGCGTATGTGTAATGAGCAGAAAAGTATGCTTTGGTTCTGTAACTTGAGCTGCCTCAGCTGCTATCCGCTAGATGGCGCCAGCCAATAAATCTACCCAAGAGGCGAGCAAATAAAATGTACGCTGAGAAGAACTGTAAGTCCAAGATGGGCTGACATTGTTTCCACAATCCCGGGAGTCACAATTAACCACAATTAAGTATTCATTTACATGGCCGAGACCTTGAGTGCAATTGTTCGTATACGAATTCGAACGAATTTACTCACATTATATATTAAAGAATACTCTTGGGCTGCTGGTAAATAATATGAAGGAGCAAACGAACAAGAAAATTTTATTTTTTTGTACATGGCACCTGATTTTATTTGTCAAATTGACTTGAACTCTTGACTAAGCACTTAAATTAAACTCAGCTAAGATTTATTGAGCTATTTGCAGGCTTCTTCTTAGAATCTGTAATTAGCCAAAAGCAACCAATCATTGAAAAAAATTTAAATATTCCTTTGCAGATTATGTATATTTAAAATAAAATAATTTGATATTTTTATCATATTTCAATGCATTTTTTTATTGTGGTACAATTTAATATAAGTTTATGGCACACGATTTTTGCAACTCCGAAAACATGTCGAAAATTCAAACTTTCTGGAATTCCAAAATCTTTTTTTTTCATCTCTCTAGAGATATGTAGAACAAACCTAAATGTATTTTAAAATATTGGAATATTTTTAAAGTACCTAGATAACAAATACTTCTTGTTGCATACAACTTAATCCACAGTGCGTTGAAAATGGTTAACAAAACGTACTATTTGGCACAAAGGTTGCTCTGCGAGTTTGTTCAGTTTGTCCGCTATTTACTCATTTCGGAACTGCATGTCCTTACCCTGCCGCCTTCTCCCTGGTCGTCCTCGCCTCCATCATCATCTGCGTAGCCCCTGGCGAATGGGAGTAATGAATAAAAATGACCGCAACGCAACGACCATTGCTTGTTTGCACTTTGTACCGCAGGGTGGCAACAACTTTTTGCATTTTGCCACGTTGTTTACTTGCTGTTGTTGTTGCTGCTGTGGAGGTTTTAGCGCTCTTGAGACCCTTGGTCAGTGGGAGGAAGGGAGGGTTGGGGAAGGCCCTTTGTCTAGGACACGCAAAGGCAGCGCCAAAAGTTAATTGCTTAATAGTCGAGACATCGATAAATCAAAGAAATATGCGCGTAAGCATAAAGCAAAGCAGCGACAACAAAGCGCACAAAGAATGCCAAAAGCGAAATTGTGTAGATGGCATTTGAGGTAGTAGAATTGAGTGTTGTTGTGTCAGCAGCATGGGAAGGCAACAATTCAGTGGAGTGTGGAGTGTGAAGTGTGGCATGGACTGTGGCTGTGACTGTGAGATTTTCTGTGGCTGTGCGCCAAATGCAAACAGACTGATTGATGGCGCCAAGTGATTTATTTATGTTAATGCGTGCAACAACAACAACAATAACAATAACTCTGAGCTAAATCTAAGTAGCTACCTGAGACTTTTCCCCTGCCACCTTCCCATTTCCTGCTTCCCACTTTCATCTTCCATTCGCCGTTCGCCATCGCGTCGACCTTTGTACAGCATTTCACCTGCGACATTTTGTTGCTGTACGTGATTTGAGGCAATTGTTGTTGTTGCTGTTGTTTTTGTTTTTGTTTTTGTTTTTACTGTGACTGTGGCAGCAACAGCAGCAACGATGACGATTAATCAACTTGGTGCGTGCGTGGGAGGCGTAACTGGGTGCTCGATAACATCCAACCAGGAGTTGGTTCCACCCCCTCCACACACCCCTATACACACTCACTCACACACACACACACACACACACGCTTACAGCATTTGTGACCCCTATCGCCAAGTCAAAGCTCTGCGAATTGATTTCATTTATTTATTTATGTTGCAACTACCGAAAAACTTGTCTAAATACTCGAAATATTTCGATGTGCAGAGAAGTCCTTCGACCAGTTGAGCGATTCCCAAGCATTTCATCAACTGACTCACACTCACAATGCGACAAATAAACAACATAAAGAACATTTTTATATGTGTAGGAGGAGGGTGTATAAAGAAAAGTGACAGAGCAACAAAATTACACACAGGCGACAAGAAAAGCATCAAATGAATTTTAATGCGCGCCAGGGGACAATTCAATAATTAATCAGACAAATGGTCAAAGCGTGGAATGAACTCTTATTTCTTATTCAACTTATTTCGGGTATTCGGAATTTTTTTATCGGAAAATTCCTGATTGCACTCCAGCCACTTTTTGTTCAACTTGTTTTGCTTTCGTGTATTTTATTCAATTTTTTGTTGTCTTTTTTTTGTTTTGTGCATGCGAAAGTAATTTTGTGATTTTAATATTAGATCAAACAATTAGTAAGATGTTTAATGAAATAAAATTTAACAAAATAACTCTGATATTCGACCAGAATTTTCCCAAATCAAATTTTAAATGAAATGAAGACAAATCAAAATTAGATTTTTGTTTTTAAAATTAGATAAACTTTGTTAATTTTCACATTAAAAAAGAATTTTCCATGATTTATAGCTTTTAGTCTATGGAAATTTAAATACATTGGATCTTTTAACTAGTGAGTCAACTTAAAACCTTTTATAATAATTTGTCCTACCTTAAACTAAGCTCCAATCAAACGTTTGGCTCGTATTAAAAATTCCAGCTGCAGCAAATGACTTCTCAATCGAGCTGTATTCTCGATCTCAGCACTTACAAGTAACTTTAAATTACATTGAAAGGAATCGCCTTTTGTATATGTTATTCACGTTTGCAACACTTTTGTCGCCTGCTCTCTTCTATTTGTGTTTTCTTTGTGCGTAACGTTGGCGCCACTTTGGCTGCGCAGCAAATTGTAGCAGAACAGCAGCCGCAGCAGCAATCGTGGCAACAACAACAAAGACAAACATCAATAAGAATTTTATTGCGAACATACTTTGCTCATCATATGGATAAGTACAGTGGCAAACTTGAATTGGAGTGACCTTACATGTGACGTCATATGCGTTAGAGTGACCATATATTTATTTACTATATGTATAGAATTTCTTGTTCTTTCAAATATATTTATACAAACTTGAAATTTTAGGTTTTTTATGACATCATTTAGAATCCAAATTTTGGATAACTACATAGAACCGTACGGTGTTTCTTGCGTAACTTGAGTAACCATGTATTTTTTTTTTAAGAATTGCTTGTTAAAAAAAAAATATTAATTACCCATAAATAAATTGGATACAAATTTGGAATATATACAATAAAAATGTTTTTATTATTTTTAGGTTTTATATATGTATACTTACAGCTTATTGAATGACATCATATGGATAACTAAATAAGAATGTAACGTGTTGCTTGCGTAAGAGTGACCATATATTTATTGTTTCATGGAATTTCATGTGTTTTAAAATATATTAATTATCCATAAAAAATAAATTTATAGAAATTATTCACTTATAATAGTGCTTATTTGTTGGCATACTACTGTGGGCAAAAAGTAAGGTGAATTTTCAATTCAAACTTCGCGGGATTAAAATTTCGACCTAGTTATTTTTTTCATGAGTTGGCAGCACTGTTAAAAACATCTGGGCCAAATTTCATCTGATTGTCATTATCAGTATTATATTTACGATTAGTTTTGTACGACGCCAAATGTGCATTTTTCGATTTTGGTGCCAAAAACGCTCAATTTCATGGAAAAAAGCCCCGCGTGGAAGTGTGTGAAACAATGTTTTCTGACTATCAGGATAAGATAAAACGCATTATTCCGGGCGATGAGACTTGGATCTACGCTAACGATATGGAAACTACCGATCAATCGAGCGAATATCGACTAAAGGTGAGCCGAGACCGAAAAATCGCGTCAAATTCGCTCAAAAATCAAGGTCATAATGACTTTTTTTTTTGATTTTCGTGGTGTGGTGCACTATGAATTCCTTCCACCTCGCCAAACTGTTAATAAGGAATATTATTTGAGCGTTATGCGTCGTTTATGTGAAGCAATTCGTCTAAAAAGACCAGAATTATGGGCCAACAACTCTTGGTTTTTGCATCACGATAATGCACCGTCTCACACTGCACTCGTTCTTCGTGACCATTTTGCTTAAAGGTTCCAGGCATATCGTTCCGCAACCACCGTATTCGCCTGATTTGGCTCCGTGTGACTTCTGGCTATTCCCGAAACTCAAGAGACCACTCCGGGGAACGCGTTTTCAGTCGATTGAGGAGATAAAAGCTGAATCGAAGAAGGTGCTGATGGCTATACCGGAAAGGGACTATTTGGCATGTTTCGAGGATTGGAAAAAAACGTTGGCAGAAGTGTATTTCATCGAGAGGGGATTACTTTGTAGAGGATGAAATTGATTTACAAGAATAAATAAAGATTTTTCATTTTACAAACAAATTCACCTTTCCTTTTGCCCACAGTAGTTCTTCAGTACAAATCATCTGATAAACAATAGCAAGTACACATGCGTTTATTAAATATACGTACTAGTATGTACTTTATATGGTGGGTGGGAAGCACATCTATTTGAAAGTATGACATATTTCGCTACAAGATTATAGAGTATAAATAATATCCCTTTGTAAGGATCTGTTCAAACCATAAATCGAATAACTTAAATCTCTTGTGTGCATGTTTGGAAGGGATCAAAAAGTTTAAGCAATTTTGCTTTGAGCTGAAAACTGAAACTAAAAACAGTATACAGTGCAGACTGGGCAATTAGAAACAGCGCACATCTATTTATGTATTATTGTTTTACATATTATATTTTATTTTAAATATTCTTTTCGACCGAATTTAAATTCTACTATTTGCTGCATAAACAAAATGCTAAATGTTTTCAAAATTGGGTTATGCTGAATTTATGTAGCCAACATTAATTTTCATTTCAAAATTGCGGAATGCGGAATCTTTGAATAATTTGAATTAATACAGGAACCTGGCGCGACGAGATTTATGATTTGGTAATGCAAATTTTTCGCTGTCTCTATTCAAATGAAGAGGAGTGTGTCTGCCGTGGATGTGGCTGCTGGTAAGCTCTTCTGCAGTTGTATTAGTTTTTGCCCCGCAGTTTATGCCACAATACTTTTTTGTCCGTCTGTCCGTCTGTCTGCCTGACTGTCTGTCGACGCCACTGCCTTTGCCTTTAGTTTTGGCTTTGGTATTGCCTTTAGCGTGACCTTTTCAGTCGCGACGCGCGAACGATGACGTCGCTTTAGCCTTATTTTTTTTGTCTGTGTTGCCAACGCCGCTCAAGTTGGCGTTGTTTTAGCCATTGCCTTGTGGCTGACGTCCCGCAGCAATAAAATTGATGTCACGTTTTTATGACGCCGTTGATGAGTCGTTATCTTTGATTTCGGCACGCACTCCAGCCGGTCAGCTCCGGTCGTCAACTTATTTGTGCCTCCTGGTCAAGTTTGTACACAGGAAAAAACCAAACCAAATTATAGTTCTACAATTAAAATTTTAATTTTCTTGATTAAAGCATGCAATTTTTAAATATGATAAGCATTCAGAATGGAATTTTGGAATTAAGTTAAAATATTAGATTCAACACAAAAAATATTGTGTGCTTTAGGCTAAATTAAGAAAACATTTCACACTTGATTTATGAAAATTCAAGATCAAAGAAATTTTGAGACAGTTGGGGATTGATGTTTTTCCGGTATTCCAGATATTTTTTTCCATGTACGTACAACTTCTGAGAATTGTCCATATTCGCGTCAGGTGATGCCAAGTCTGCGGTCATTACTCGTTTTATTTTTCTTTATGTTTTTTGTTCCAGCTCTCCTTTTAATTTACGCCCAGTTCAATTTGCGCTTTTTGTTTTATCTCAAGCTCATAATTTATTGTTGTTTTTTCTTCTCTCTGCCTCTCTCTCTTGCTTTTCTTTTTTAGTGGCATTTGTAAATTGAAAAGGGAAGAGAAATAAAGGAGCACACGCAGCATTGCCGCATATTGTTGCTTCTGTAAGGTGCACGCGAGCAATAGCCGCCACCTCGTTTGGGATTAGCTTTTGTTTATCGAAGCTTACGAATTTTTGTTATTCTTTTTAGCTATGTACATATATATTTTTTTGTTTTCTGGGTTGTTGCTGCTCATGTTTTGTTTACGAGCACTGCAGACAACTATAAAACACAGCTGTGCCGGCCAGAACACAGCACGAGCTGCCAGAGTTTGTTGCCAAGACAGCTTCTGTTTCCGCGGAGCTCGAAATTTGCGAACTTACAGCTGCTCCGACTGAGGTTCCCTTGAATGCAATGGAATTAATGTACATACATATACATACCTACATATCTTTTCAATTATGAATTTCATTTCGAATTCGGGTAGTTTCTACAACTAAATTGGTCCAAATCGCTAGAAATTTATACAGAATTGATTGGTTTGAACTACAGATCTTCAATTCTGACGAAATTGCATTTGTGCATTTAGGCAAACAAAAACCTATACATACGTATCTGATTAAAAACGATTTTTTCCAAAATTATTCGTATATTGAATTTGATGTTAATCTATTTTAATTAATTTTTAAATATTACTATATATTGCATTTCGCAAATATTCCCTTTTTTTATTAAATGCATGCTCAAAGCCTACCCCTTCCACTAAACATAAAAAGAAATACCCATTTTTATACCCTTGTTTTTAAAATTTTCATGATCTTTAAAGTCGAACGCGGTTAAAATCCCTAAATTATCTATAGAATTTTTTTCATTAAAGACTAGTTAGAAACTATAATTTTAACCCTCTAGTGCCCAAGACCGCCTCTAGACGGGGTAAAAAAAATCTTAGTTAAAACTTTTAAAATTAATACAATTATATTAGATTTATAATTAAAAGTATATTGCTACAAAACATTATGAATTACTAAATATTCCATCAGCCAGTTTTTCTTTTACCGCTCTACGATGAGATTTACTACGAATTTTCTAAGTCTGAAAATTAGTGAATGCTCAAATTTATTTTTTTGCCTGGGCACTAGAGGGTTAACGACCAATTCCTTTTCGAGTTTCTTCAATTTTCTTCTGTAATTGATTAAGACATGTTTCCAAATCCAACCAAGCACCATACTTCCAAAAACATCATGTTACATAAAAAAAAAAAATTTTTTTATTAATGCTTAAAAAAATAGTTTTCATTATTTTTAGGATATTTTATAGAAAATATTTATTTCTTCAATACCTAAGCAGCATAAAATATGGAAAATAAAATATTTTCTTGTTCTACTGTAATTTTTTAAAACTAGTCGATGCATTTAAAAATAAAATAACATTATTTATAAATCAACAAATATTCAAATTTAATATTTTAAATCATAGCGCGTAGAACACAAATGCAACCATGCGAAGATAACAGTACAACCTGTTTGGATGACTATATCGATATTTGCTGCTCATTACAGACCATTTTGAGCTTAACATTACCAATATGAGTAATAACAGCGGATGTGTTAGATAACATTGGGCACAAGTAGGTGGTTAAGTGAATAGATTTCAACAGTTTAGTATTTCGCGAGAATTCAATTATTCACTCCGAGTATATATGTCTACCAGTGAGATGATGTTGTGCAATTATTAACTTAACAGAAGGCCCGTAAAATATATATCGATAGGTCGATAGTTGTGAATAGCAATCGATGATAAGTACCGAAAGCGCATCCTCTTCAGCTGTATGTGACTGTTTGTGTATGTGTGTTGTGTGTGTGTGCGTTTGTGTGTGTGTGTGTTTAAGCGCCTCCGTGCAATCTATTAAGTGTTGAATATCAAATATCAATTGAATATATAGAACAAATCAAACAAGCGTCAGAGCGCTTGTGCTTTTTTTTTTTACACATAATTGTTTTATTAGCGCTAGTGCCCGTTGCGCTGTCCATGCCGTGTGCCGTTTGTTGTTGCTATTGCTAATTGTTGTTGTTGTTTCTGTGTATCTATTGACGGTAACGCGCAACGGCCAACTGATGAATTTCAATTGTTTTCATTAAACGCAACAGAAAAAAAAAAAAATTGATGCGCGCGCCGCACGCCCCAAACGACGCCCCGTCACAGTAGCAGCAGCAGCTGCACGCACGCACGCACACACGCCCAAGATCCAGCTTGTAATCAACACAGCACAACACAGAACAGCACAACAAAAACAAAGTTACAAATGGCCTCCAATAGTTTTGGCAGCAACATTGCTGCAGCTGCAGCGATGACCTCGTCCACGTCCTCTGCTTCCGCCTCAGCCTCTGCAGCGGCGGCGGCGGCAGCGGTCAATGCTGATTTGTGGCGCGAATGTGTTGCCTGGTTGGTGCGTTGCAAGGTTATACCCTCGGATCACAAGGCCGCGCTGCCCGACGCCGAGATACGCATCCTGGCGATGACATTGCGCGATGGCGTGCTCCTCTGCAATCTGGTCATCCATCTGGATCCGAGCAGCATGGATGCACGCGAATTCAATCGCAAGCCACAAATGGCACAGGTGAGCAATCCACCAATCTATCAACTTATGTACATACATCTAATGGGTCTGCTTTCAGTTCTTGTGCTGCAAAAACATTAAATTGTTTCTGGACGTGTGTCACAATCATTTCAATATACGCGACGGCGATCTCTTTGAGCCAACGATGCTCTACGACTTGACCAACTTTCATCGCGTCCTCATCACACTCTCCAAGCTGTCGCAGTGCCGCAAGGTCCAGCAAATGCATCCGGAGCTGTTGTAAGTTCACCTATCGAGTTTCAAATGATACGGGATCGAAAATCAAGCCTTCATGTGACTTTATTTTCGAGGCAATTATTTTGATTTATTTCATTTTTTTTTATTACTTGATTCATTTATTACTCTACTCTACCTGCAACAATTTAGTAATTATACTCGTCTACAAAATTGAATTTTTTTTTGTTTTAAAATTTGTCCATTATTTTTGGAGGTGAGCTTGATTTTTTGTTAGTTAATTTATCTATCAATAATACGCAGATTTTATATTAATTCAATGGCACTTATATAGTAGTACATTTAAAAGGGGTCGTCGATTCTTCAATTCTTGTTCCATTTGTTTTGTAGAATTTACGACGATTTGCTAAACAATTTGTTATTGAACTTTTACACTTTTTGTTCGCTTCAGGGGCTTCAATCTGCAGCTGTCGCCAAGTGAACGTTCCCATTCGGATGAGGCCATTTACAAGGATTTGCATTCCACGTAAGTTTTATATACAAAGCACCAATCAGACATAACGAGCAATGAACGCCATATGTTATCTTTAGTGCGTGCTCTTCGTATACCACCACTCCCCCCGCCCCCCCATGTCACAACACCCTCAGTTTCCCGTATCTCGCCCCCTCTCTGTTGCCGTACCCTTGTCTAATCAAAAAAGTGTTGGTCGATTGCAGCTGCAATTGAATGAAAGAAATGATGTTGAAGTGTTCGTTTTTGCATTTCCTGTTGAAGAAGAAAACAGTCTCTCATTATGCTTATGCGTTCACGTAGCGGCTGACAATGTCCCGAACCGAACTGATCCGATGCGATCCGACCCGAGACCCGCTTAAGCCCTTGTCTGACTGCTTATCAACAATAACAGCAATAACAATAGCTACAACAACAGTAACAATAACAATAACAACAACAACCACAACCAACAAATATCCATGCCCAAGCTTTATCTAACGCTATTTCTCTCTCTCTCTCTCACACTCTCTTTCTCTTCCCCCCATTTTTTCTCTTTCTGTCTGTCTGTTCTTTTTTCTCTCTCTCTTTCTCTGCTGTTTGCTGTCCCAAATTCTCACTGTACTGTCATCTAACTCCCTTGGCTGTTGGCCCCGCTCGCTGTGTCTTGTCTGTGTGTATGTATGTGTGTGTGTGTTCGTGTGTGTCTGTCGCAATGTCTCCCGCACCCTGCCACGCCTGCGCCGCCTGCACGCCCTACAACCCCCCGTCGAAATAAAAAACCAACCAAAACCAGCAATGACATGAAGAAAACTGGGAGCATCGATGCCACCGGTTCGTCATCCTCGGAATATTACGAGCGCACCTCGCACAGCGGCTCGCTCTCCGTGGAGGATGAGAATAGCGATATAACGATTGAGAATGGCACCGAAGACATTGATGATTATATCGAGGATTCGCTGTCCAACATGTGTGATACAACGATAGACAATGACGCGATCAGCGTCGACGTCAACCAATCCGTCCAGGGACAACTGCGTGCGCTCTCCTTTGAGCTGACCCTCGACGTGGCCAACAGCAGCTGCCTGGACTGCGTCACTCCGACACCACAAATCGAGGCGCCCAAGGCGAGCACATCGGCGGCTGCTGCCGCTGCTGCTGCTGGTGCCGCTGAGGCTACTGCGGCAACGGCGACTTCAACGGCTGCCATGTCATCATATTCATCATTTTCGGGCTCCGAGAAGCGACATCATGCATCGACCAGCAGCTCATCGTCGTCGCTGTTCGTGAGCGAAAGCCAGAAATTGCAGCGAGCTGCCGCTGCCGTTTACAACTATCGATCCTCGATCCAGATGTCGACGGAGCACGAATACGCGTACATCAATGACATCTACAGCGAGGATGATGAAAAGGTCTATGAGGATTTGTGCTATGTCACGTTCCAGTCAAAGGTCAAACCAGAGGTGTGCTGCCTTCATACTCTCCAAATAATCGTTCTAAATACTGTACTCGTATTAACCATGTGTTACATACACCACCACCACCACCACCACAACCACCCAAAACTAAACTAAACTTGTATGTAACTGTATGTATGTAAACCGGCTAACTGCTTCTCAGCTGCCACCTATACACAACTATTGCATTATATAGTAGCCTTATAATCACACACTCTACACTAGTCAACATAGAGCCTATTTTAGCTGACACTTCACACGCTTAACTCGCTTAATCAACAGTATGCATCCTATGATTTACTCCTATGCAACAACAGTCACTCATCACCCATAGATCCTCTTTATTCTTCACCCAACACTACACACCCATAACTCCACAATAATTTATTTGTACTCTACATTAAATACCCTACTCTAAATGGGGACAGCTAAATTCTCTAAGTGATTTTATACTTGCTACTTAAAAAATGATTACAAGAGTATATTGTTGAGTTTGTAATTATTTGTGCTCAGCACCTCGACTCGAAGCAGCCCATTTGCTGTGTGGTGTTGTCTTCTTCTTCAGACCTCGTTTACTCCGAGTGCTCTGAACGCTCTCTCCGTTATCCGGTGCCAAGAAGTCGCACAAGCAGTCGAGTGAACTGGCGAGCACTCAAAAACCAAAACCAAGTCAAGAAAAAAAAACCCAACAAGAACAGCAAGCTTGATATATCGTAATATCGTTAAACTTTCGATATTTTTAAACGATATTAAAATGATAGTTTTTCTGTTACTTCTGACTTCAGAAGTTGTAGTGCTCCCCAATGAGTATTTCGCTGCTCTGCACTATATAATAGTGATGTAAATCCAAATGATGAGTCGAGTTTTATATTGAAATGTTAAAATCGTCTATACAAAAAATCGAGTTGTCGATATATCTCAAAAAAAAAAAAGAAAAAAAGGAAAACTGATCGAGTTACATCACTACATTATAACCTACATATTTATATAATATTTTACACTCCATTACTCTACACTCCACACAGTGGTCCCTTTAAACATCCCACACACTAAAGATTACACCCCAAAACTCCATAGCCCCTTTTGTTAATCCCCTATGCTACCATACACTATCTAAATCCACCTGCACTATAGACTTGCTTGTCCATATCGACTTATGCCTGCGTTCCTTTCTATCTTCTTTTGCTTTCTGTTTCGTTATCTCGTTCTTTCACTATCCCTCCACGTTGTGAGCAGACCTCGGGCATTTACATATGGTTGTTACTGAACCATCCACATACCATAAAGATGCAATTTCTTTGAACGAAAATGGCAAACGGAACAAACCGGAAATGACTGTGATTTTTTTATAATCGTAACCGTTTTGGGCTTATTTTAGAGCTTATGTACATAGTATGCCAAACACGAAATACTGAGTCATGACAGGCGATGCGACCAGATAGGAAATCCACATTGTTGATATCGATCCGAATTTTTGGGACTTTTTTTATTTTTTTGTTTGCCGGCCCTTGAGATAAGAGCTAACCAAATAGGTAAACAATTCGAATATGTAAACTTATCGCATTATGGATATGGAAATGTTTGCATGTATAAGTGAGAGATCTTTCAGACACTCTGATGATATTTAACGTTGAAGACTCGCAAGACTCTTGATGTTTATGATGAGTTCTGTTTGAAATTTATAAAGGAAGATTCTGTCAGTTTCGTTTTCCTCGCTAGTTCAATTCTTTAATGTATCCTTCTATTTTCTATTAGTTCCCAATGTTACGTTCACCACCACAATATCTTCTTTAAATCTCTAACTTATTGTTTTAACGTGTTTGATTAATCTTAAGCCACCATGAAACCGGTTTTCCCAAAAAACATACATATAGTGTATAATATACAGTGGCTTTCAGCTTGCCAAACTGCTTATTATCAATTTATATATTTATATGGTAACAGTCCTTTATTTTCCGATATATCTTTAGTATCCAATCTATAATAATCGTAGGGAATATGGTCAGAAATTGTCAACTGTTTTGTCCGTCTTTTCTCTTTACAATATGTTGCCAATATTTGATAGGGTTTATTTGCATTCAGTTAACAATAAGCGAGTATCTACAATGAAAAACGCTCTTTGAACTATCTAGAGCTTAGCGTTTCGTGCTTTTAGTCTTTTCTTTAAATATACTATACAAATAGTACAAGTATTCTCAACGCGAACGTGTCTCTCGTGTTGCCTTCTTATCAAGTATTGGGTGAATCTTTTAGTAACAGGAACATGATGTTTAGCATCTCTAGCATCTTTAGAACACCCGTTGCTCCGACTCATCACTGTCTGTCATCATCGTCATCTTCCGCTTCGGTGTCTTCTTCGTCGCAGCTACTGTTGCAGTTGAAGTCCACGTTGTTGTAGATGTTCATCAGCAAGGGGGCGACATTCAAGTCAGGCACCAAATGCTCGAGCAATTGTCCAGCAACTATGCAGAGTCCTCCCAGACGCACCTCCATGCGATGATCGTAGCGACGACGATGTCTGTAATATTTTTCCCTCTCGCTCATCGCCTTGCGTTTGCGTTTCGGAGGCCTCGGAGGTGCTTCTGAAGCTGTCTCAGAGCACGCAGGTAACTGGACGACAGTCTTGGCCTCGGATAGCTCTGAGGAAGATTTATCCGGCAGATGTGAGCAAACGATTGAGTCCGAAGATAAATCAGATACCTCGACGGCCACGGGATCCGAGGGTTCCGAGCTCTCCCGTGAGTCCGAGTCGGTGAATGTATCTGCGGTTGAGCAGACGCTGTGAACCGCATTGAACTCATTGAAGTCCATGTCGGACAACGACTCCTGCTTGACAA
The DNA here is from genome assembly GCA_963924055.1 of Drosophila limbata. NCBI lineage: Eukaryota > Metazoa > Arthropoda > Insecta > Diptera > Drosophilidae > Drosophila > Drosophila limbata. Next base: position 18,357,948 of record OZ001351.1, read on the forward strand.
TAATGATGGGCTCGTTTTTGATCTCCTTGCAACTGGAGGAGGACGAGGAGGAGGATTCCTCCAATTTGTACTGCTGCTCATCTAGCTTGGCCAGCGAGTCCACTAGATTGTCGCTGAATGAATCATTGCTCGCTTGCTGCACCTGCTGCCTCTTATCTATGTCCAATTTGTGGGCCCGGATATGTGGTGCACTCATTGTGGATTTGATTCCTGCAGAGCGGTTCCCGAAGTTGTGATCATTGACAACGCCTCGCATGGCCAGATTGTTATTATTATTGTTGTGAGACTGATCCACGTTGGGCTCCTTGAGCGCATACGAGTGCAGGTCGGTGGTTCTTTGGGTCATGTAGGCGTGTATCTCGCCAAAGTACTCCCACTCCTCGTTGAGCACATCGATGCACTGTTTATTCAGTGGTGTCACCTGCACCGTCGACTTTTGGATGCGATAGCGCTGCACCATGTTGAGCCATTGTTTGCGCAGAGCGCGGTCACTGTAGTCGCCTATTTTGGCCATAACCTTGAACTTTCTGCAATACAAAACAATACAACAAGTATAACAACAGCAATTGCACTGACTAATAGCACTACTCACTTCCACGGCTCTGCTTGTTTCGACGAATATTTGGAGAATAAATCTTCAGCTTCGATACGCTTTGTGACAAGACGACGCTTCTCTTCCGCTGACCCTGAAATTTCAAATGTCATTTTCAGCATGGTACATGTGCAACATGAATATTCGCATTTATATTGCACTTACACTTCTTGGAGCCACTTTTGGCATAGGTGTGATGCTCCATTGCGCAGTTTACTGTTGAAAACGCCTTCAACGCACGTGCACAGTAAAATTAAAGAACAAAAAATGTGAATATTGGATGCTTGGCTGCTGCTGCTACTGCTGATGTTGCCTGCCCTGGTTCTGTTCGTTGTCTGTTACGTTAACATTTTCATGTTATGAGCAATGTTAAACAGTAATGCACCTATCGATAAACATTTTAGAGTAATGCGATAATAAGTTAATCGATAGCTTTGGAAATTATAGTTGCTAGCGCGCCCTTTGAATTCAAAAGAAGTTTATAGTTTTTTTTTAACGTTGCAGTTGCAGTTTTAAGTTTGATTCATTATGCATTTTTATTATGATTTATTTTTGTTTTCATTTCTTTTTGTATTTTCATTTAGTACCACCGACAATATTGCATGCAATGGAACCGTTTATGATCACACGAACACTAAAGAAGAGGAGGTCTATCAAGATTTGTGCGCCCTGCACAGAACGAGTAGAGGCCAGGTAGTAAATTGGTTAAATTATTTACCCACTTCTAAATAAAGCCTGCCAAAAAAGTGTTAAGCTATGCTTAGTTGCATGATTCTGTAACGAGGCTGCTGCCCAATTATTATACGTATGCTCAGCTCAGCACAGCACAGATTAACTAACTGCTACACATCTCTTCCTGTTCCTGTTCCTATAGACAACATCAGCGACCAGCTTTGAGCAGCGAGACTATGTCATACGCGAACTCATCGACACGGAATCTAACTATCTGGATGTTCTCAATGCACTTAAGGCCAAGTTTATGCTACCTCTGGAACGGCATCTCAATCAGGACGAACTGCGGATCATCTTTCCGAGAATACGGGTAAAACTAACAAATCGATTTATAATTACACTCTCTACATATCTAAAATTGTTTTTCTTTTTTTAAGGAATTGGCTGACATACACACGAAATTTCTTGAGAAGCTACGCGAATCACTGGCGCCCATGACAAAGCAAAAGATGGGCCAGGTATTTCTCGAGTTTCGGGAACCCTTTCTCATCTACGGGGAGTACTGCTCCTGCCTGTTGAACGCCATAGACTATCTGGCCGATGTGTGCAAGAAGAACCAGATAATTGACCAGCTGGTGCAGAAATGTGAACGGGAATACAATGTGGGTAAGCTGCAGCTGAGGGATATACTCTCAGTGCCGATGCAGCGCATCCTTAAGTATCATCTGCTGCTGGACAAGCTGGTGAAGGAGACGTCACCGTTGCACGAGGATTATCGTTCACTCGAGCGTGCCAAGGATGCGATGATCGATGTGTCCCAGTACATTAACGAGGTTAAGCGCGATTCAGATCATCTGGTCATTATACAAAAGGTCAAGGACAGTATATTCGATTTGAATTTGCCGCAAAACGGCAATGATCTGCTGCAATACGGACGCCTGCTGCTGGACGGGGATCTGCATATTAAGGCGCACGAGGATCAGAAGACTAAAATGCGTTACGCATTTGTCTTTGACAAAATTCTTATACTGGTGAAAGCGTTGCACGTCAAAACTGGCGACATGCAGTACACATATCGGGACTCGCACAATCTCGCCGATTATCGCGTGGAGCAGAGTCATTCGCGTCGTACGCTTGGTCGGGATACACGCTTTAAGTACCAGTTGTTGTTAGCTCGCAAATCCGCTAAAACTGCATTCACTCTCTATCTAAAGTCGGAGCCGGAGCGTGACAAATGGCGCAAGGCACTCACCGAGGCCATGTGAGTGAACTGAAGATTGACTCGAAAATTTCATGATTTCAATTAATGCACAACTGTTTTGTAGGGAAAACTTGGATCCACCGGGTTGTCGTAATACGGATCACAAAATGGAGATCTATACCTTTGACGCGCCCACCACGTGTCGGCATTGTTCCAAATTCCTTAAGGGGCGCATCCATCAAGGATATCGCTGCAAGGTATGCCAAATAAGTGTGCACAGGGGCTGCATCTCGTCCACAGGTCGCTGCAAACAGAATCCGGTCAGCATACCACCGCCCGTCTGCGACCGCCAGTTGTCGGAGTTCAATTGGTTTGTGGGCAACATGGATCGAGAAACGGCCGCCAATCGATTGGAGAATCGCCGCATCGGCACATACCTGCTACGTGTGCGTCCACAAGGTGCCTCCTCGCCACACGAGACCATGTATGCGCTCAGTTTGAAGTGAGTGCGAAGCATCAATTAATAATCCGTATCAGCACTAACCTTTGATTTTATCGCAATGCAGAACCGATGATCATGTCATCAAGCACATGAAAATCAATCAGGAAAACGATGGCGAGTCCATGCTCTACTGCTTGTCTTCACGACGCCATTTCAAGACCATTGTGGAGCTGGTTTCCTACTACGAGCGCAACGATCTGGGCGAAAACTTTGCTGGGTATGTGAACTACTCTAATATGTGTAATTAATACACAGAAAACTAATTTAATAAGACCAAAAACGGATGGAAAATCAAGAAGGAAAAAAAAGAAAATAAATTAAATAACATTTCTTATCAAAAAGAAAACACTTAACAGTAGTCGAAAAAGATGCAAGGGTCAAGTAAAAAAATATTTCATTAAGGAGTCTTCTGGTCAGACATTTTTTTAGATTTTTTTTATTTTATTTTTTGCACATTTCTTAAGCTTAAATATTCAACAATATTTTGCAATTCTAGTCAAAACTTTAAACGCGTCTTCACTTTTTTTTTTAATTTTTTAATTTACTCACTAAACTGCATTTAACAGAAATGCAAAAAAATAGAATTCAAAAATCTTTACGCGTTTTCTTTCCAAAAGTAAAAAAAAAGAAGCTAAAATTAGGGCGTCTGACCTAGAAGATCCCCTTAAGCGATTTTTCTAACGTTTGCCTTTCAATTTGTTTCCTCACTTTTACCTAACTTTGGGTTTTCTTATCTTTATTTCCTTCTTACCAGTTTCCAATTTTCGTATTCCTAATAATACTTTTCAAAGTTTATTCTCATTAGAAACAAAAATGTTGCATTATCACCAACAGGCTAAATCAATCGCTGCAATGGCCCTTCCGTGAAGTGATTGCCACGGCGCTGTACGATTACGATCCGAAAGCTGGAAGCAATCAGCTCCAACTGCGCACTGATTGCCAGGTACTTGTGATTGGCAAGGATGGCGACAGCAAAGGCTGGTGGCGAGGCAAAATTGGTGATACTGTAGGTGTAGACTTAACTTAGTTTATATACAAATATCACGAGTATATAAATATCATATATAAATATACAAAATGTCATTCCATAGGTTGGCTATTTTCCCAAGGAATACGTGCAGGAGCATCCTGTGACCAGCGATGAGCTTTGATATTACAACTATGAGGTTTACTTTGCACCGAAGGCGACCACGCCTACTGCGGCCATTTGTGAAATACCTGTTGCTGTACGAGCAACAAATGAGGAGTCAATCCACAACTACCACAACAACAACAACAATAATAATAATAACAACGTCAGTTAGAACAACAAGAAACCCAAAAGCAACTTAGTTAAAATATACAAAAAAAACAATTTTTTTTTATTATTATTATTCTTTTATATGTGCATTTAAATTTGCGTTGCTCGAAACGTTTGTGCCAACAACAGAACAATTATGAATGCATCACTGAATGTTCTGTAAACTTTTAATGTTTTTTTTTTCTTTTAACTAATTATATATTGCAATATATATACATATACATCTTAAATCTATGTAGCAAGTAAGTACGTATGTATATGTAAACTGTACTGGCCTGTTCAACAGCTTAATTTATTTAGTTATACGTGAATTGCTGCTACACCCGCCTTTTTACCCTACAAATATTTCCATGTTGTACATTAAGTTGAGACAAAAAATACAAAACGAAAAGGATCAAAGAAAACAAAATTAGATAAACATTAACAGAATGCGCTGTGCGGCATTTCATACAAGAAGCTTTAAACTTTATATACTTGTACTGTGTACTACAATATATAAATACTTACATATGTATTGAACGTGTTTTTATGTATCTATGTATAACGTATTAATTTAACGGATAATTTGAAACGCAAATGTTAACAACACGAAAGCAACGTAGCAACAATTGTGCAGTAACAACAAACAGCTTTAGAAAATTAACAAGAAACAAACAAAAACGCATAAAAACATTTACTTACGTATACTACTTACATATATACTTATAACTTAAATGTACCTAGAGCCAACAAATGCAGCTGACCTCGAATCGGGTATGACTTGCAAATTAGTTAGTCGACTTTACAAAAAGAAAAAGAATAATAATAATGTTGGAGCATATACTAAACAAGTATAACATATGCATACATACTTAAATGTTAACTTAATAAACTAATAATATCTATTCATTTCCACAACAGTTACTTGCACAATAACAAAAGGTATTTGCATTCTGTTCTCTTGCACTTTTGCACTCTTTGAGCAATATTATTGACAACGACAACTGCATTAAGCAGAATGCAAACAAACAAAAAGCAAATGAGAATGTTGGTTTCAATCATAAATAAGAGTAGGTATATGTATGTCTTTGTGCATGGTTTCACAAATAACTATATATTTATATATCGTGGTGATCTTCACTTGCATTGCCTAACAATTTGTGCACATTGCACTCTTTATTTTTATTTTATTTTTTGTTAATCTTTAACTCGAAGAATTCCGCAATATGCATTTTAATTATAACAGAAATCTGCACACTCCATTATACTCTCTCTCACTCTAATTTTTTCCATCTATCTTCTTACCTCCTCTGTCTCACTCTAAACGATTTTTATGTATGTGTATGGTATGTACTGAAAACATTGTTCGGCAGCTGAAATAAATTTAAAGAACATTTATTAGGAATAAAACCATACGAAAAAAATGCCACAAAATGTGTATCTGGCCCACTGTTACGGGGCTGCTTAAGTAATTAATTAACTTTATTGAAATTTGTCGCTTCCAGTTCAATGCCAATGTAACGAAATGTATCAAATGTTAACGATTTTTGTTTAACGAGCACACGCACACAAAATGCGCTAATAAAGGACTTTGTATGATTTGTTGTTCAATTGTAGAGAGTTTGTTTTTTAATTTTTTTATGTGGAGGGTCGTTGAAGTCTTGGACTATTCAGAATCTTTTGGAACTAACATTATAAATTTTTATGCGAAATCATCGAGATATTATTCAGAATCTTTCGGAACGAACATTATACATTTTTATGCGAAATCATCAAGATATTAATATCAAATGTTGCAGTTTAATATTATATCCTTAGCTTTGGTGCACAATTTTAGAAAGAAATACATAAAAAAAAATAAAAAAAGTCGACTTAATGAGACTTCTTCGTGTACTAAACAGAAAGTGTTTTAACTGGATATTTTTTACGAACATTTTTAATCAGGGATTAAAACCCTAACCGAAACCGTAACCTTAAACCGGTAAAAACCGATTGAAATTTAAAACCGTAACTGAAACCGTAACTGAAAAGAAACATTTTTATATGACCGAAACCTTAAAACCGAAACTCTGTAAACCGAAATAACCGTTTAGTAACCGTTTCATTTATAAGTGTTAATTTCGGTTTTTTATACATCCAAAAAAAAAGATTTTTCGTTTTTAATTTTGATTTTTGATTTAAATTTTCTTATGTTTAATTTTGAATTTTTATTTGTGATATTCATGATCGAATTTGCATATCACTGAATAAGCACAAATAAATAAATTTATTAAATAAAATATTTAAAATTGTTAAAATGTAACTAAACTTCATCGAACTGAAGAATATGTGAAATTAATGTGTGAATGAAACATTAAGAAAGTAATGCCTTTTTAATTATTACTTTAATATTATTAATATAATTTTATTTTTGCAAAAAAAATTTTCTTTTCTGAACCGAAACCATACCGGTATTTCAAAACCGAAACATGCAAAAACCTTTATTCAAAGATTTTGCGTAACCGATAACCGAAAACCTAAATTCGAACATAACCGAAACCGTAACTGAAACCGATATTCGTTTCGGTTTTAATCCCTGTTTTTAATTTAGATTATTATTTCTTTCATTCCTTTTTTTTTTTCTTTTTGTCCATAAAACAAAGAATTGTATGAAAAACTCAAAAATATGTGTAATTTGGATACTTTAATTTTAAAACTTTAAACAGTTACCGTCACGGTTCCTGATTATAATATTCGGCAGGAAGGAAAAAGCAGCTTTTAAACGTTTGGCATAAAACGTTAAAAAAAAATATCCAGTTGAGCTTCCCTAACTCGATTCACCATTATCCAAAGAAAAGAATCGACTTATGGAGATATTCGACTTATAGAGTTATTTATCTTAAGTTGATTAATTGTACTGCCACTCATTTAGCTCGAGTTAGAGAAAAATTCGATTTATAGAAGTTCTATTTATGGATATTTTAAATTACTTGATGCCATCTTTTATGAACAGCTTTAGGGGCCCGCGCTCACTAAAGCTGAAACTGAACCCAAACATGAGCAGTGCTGCCTGATTCGCTTTTTTCCCGTCAAATCTGCTTTATTCAAAGGCCATAGCTAGAAAAATTTGCAAACAGCGGGCAGCGGGAATTCTGGCATCTTTTTTTTTTAAAATGCTTTTTTTTTCAGATTTTTTTGTAAATTCTAAAATATAGGGCAAATTAAAAAGCAATATCGAAAAATTCGCTTCGTGAAATGGCAAAATATTGGCAACACAACAAAATTTTGGATTGAAGACAATTCTTATAAGGATTCTGGGGGCAACAATACTTTCGCAGAGCTGGCTAAGATTGATTTAATATCGTTGCCTTGGTCAAACGCGGAAGTGGAGCGCATATTTAGCCAAGTCAATTATGTGAAATCAAAACTGCGCAATAAACTACACTTGAGTACACTTAACAGTATACTTTATAAAAGGTAATTAAATTAATTGTTTGCTAATTAAAATGAAAATAATATATTTTGTTATGAATTATAAATTTACAGATATGGCTTGCGCAGACTTGAAAAGTGCTGCTACATCTATAAACTTCCTAATAAATTCATGCGGATGATAGGAACAGGATTATCATATGATAATGAAAATCAGGAAAATAAGATCATTGATGAAATTATTCACATCCTATGAATAAAAGATCAGCTGCTGCTGAAAATACAGAAATTAATGAATTTAAAAACTGGCTTTTTTTAAATTAATTTTTCAGCTTTTTTGCATCGTTCGTCCCGTCAAAAACAGTTTTTTTTTTAACCAAAGGTTGGCAACACTGAACCTGAGATGTAAGCATGAGATGAAGAAGGTGCGCACACTGTGGCCGAGTTGAAAGTTCATTTGAAAGCTCTTTTGTCCATGGCTGCTCTTACTGACTCAATTTTCTCTCTTAGCTGCGGATAATTTCGAACATGTTTGATCGATCAAACAGAGCTGAGCTTCGATGAAAAGCTTTACGCTCCGTTAAGCGACAGTATGATAGCTCAGCGACGGTTCGTGTGCTGGCTAAGCAAAGTATTAAACCAGCAGCAATCGGTCGCGGTTCGCTTTGGTTCGGGATTGGGCCCACCTGTTGTTTGGTCGAGCGAACGAGCACTTGCTGCAAAGAAAACCAAGTCTGAAGAGCGGCGAGCGAGCGATGAGCGTCGCAAAAGCGTTTAGAAAGTTCGTAGTTGTAGCTGTTGGGTGGTGTGGGGAGTGAGGGAGGGATAATGGGGATACTGGCTGGGTATCGGACTGGGGCAGTCGATGCTTAGTAAGCGGCGCAGAGTCAACAAGTTCGGTTCGCAGCGTTCGAGGGCAAAACCCGCGCTCGGCTAATTGCTTATCGCGCTCATGTTGGTTATATTTTTACGTTTATATTTTGTATTTTTTTATTGGATATCTGTTGTTCGGTTCGGTGTGTGTTGCTGTTTTTTTTTTTTGTTATAAATTGTTTTATATTTTTTGTTGCTGCCACTGCTGGAAACGGGTAACTGCAACAGGGCAACAACAACAACAACAAGTGCAACTGCAACTGCCAAATGTAAATGAATTGCTTGAAGCAACAAGGTTGTGGCTCCTCATCTGTACTCGTATGTAACTGTATCCCAAGTGCGCTCCCAAAATGTATCTCAATCTGAACAAGTTGTAGCTGTAATTGCATTTGCAACTGCTGGCCAAGTGTCGTGTGTGTATTGTTTTGTATCTGTGTGTTCGTAAACAATTATTGTTATTGTTGTACTCGTACTTGTCCGCATTGTGCTGTCTACAGGGTACATGCCCTAAGTAAAACATCAAACATAATCGTTGTTGTGCACAACAGTTTCGGCTGACTGCTTGCCAAAAGATACAAAAGTATCTCGAGCTCCGTATTCCGTTTTTTTTATTCAGTTTTTTGGCGCTCATTTTCATGCGTTACGCTTAGCTGCAATTTGTCAGTGTATTGGTGCAAGTGTGTGAGGTGAGGTGTCTGTGTGTGTGAGAGAGTGCTTCCAGCTTTGCTTACAAAATGGTTAGATAAAAGCCAAAAGCCGCCACAAAACAGCGCAAAGGAAAATCGAAAACTGCTAATCATAAAAAAAGAAGCAAAAAATAAACGAGAAATTGCAAATCGAAATTGAAAGTAAAACGCGTCACTCCAAAACACATGCATAAAAAGTACATATAAATTATGAATGCATGCATCTCTTGAATAAATACTATACGTATGTGTGCATGTATCTTATCCATCATTTATTGCAATAAACCAACCGTTGAATAAATAGAGCCGCCGTGCTGCAGTTGGGAGGCATTGGCCGTCCCATGTCCACGCGAAATATGTCACAATTCCGAGATAATTCATGGGTGAGTTGAGCTGCAAAATGTTGACATGACAAATGACATGTGACATAAGTATGCTAACCAAATAACAAACTAACTAATGGATGATTGTACATACTAACTGAACAACAGCCGACTAACGACACTTATACTCGTACTACTTGCCAACCATAATTAACTCAATTTCAACTCTTGGCCTCTTGCCACCATTTGTTGAACTCTTCTCTGTATTTGCACTATTTGTAACAATTCAGGCACATCGTTAGTTTGCCCGCCTCTATCTCTCTCTCTCTTCCTCTCTCTCTCTCTCTCGGTCCCGCTTTACTGCTACTGTCCCTTGTCAGAGCGTCGCAACTTAATTAGTACAAATCGTTAATTAACCTGTCTTGCCATCTGTGGCCGGATTGGCCAATTTGCCAGTTGGCCCCCACGCATCTGCATCTGACCCGCTTTGCGGGTTCCATCTCCAAGTCTCGAACTGATCGAAAAGTGAGATGCATAGATACAAAGATACATAGATACATGCTGTTGAAACTGGCACAGCCAATATGATTTATCGTCCATAGCTTTGTCTCATTTATTGCGCCCGATTGTGCGTATCATTCGCAATTCAAATTTAAAGATTCTAACAGTTGCCGTTAGACACTGTCTACTGCACAGTGGGGCAAGTTTATTTATGAAAATCGAATCTCAGTTTATTACAGTTTATGCAAATTAATTCGTACTTATTAATAAATTCACAGCACAAATATTAATCTCGAGGTCACTGTTTAAATTAATATATGTAGACACAAAAAAATGCATGCTAAATTTAAAATACATTAACTGACACAAATTAGACATTAGGTTTTGAATAAATCAACATTTAAAACATGGAAATATATATTTTTCAACCTATGAATGAAATCAATTATTAATATTAAATGAATATTTAAATTTAAATTGGCTCTAATTTTATGTAAAATGTAGTAATGTTATCGTATATGTTTTAAAAACGTATTTAATAAAAAGTGATTTAGACGGTTAACCTCCATAATTTTTGGATTGTGAAATAAATTAACAATTTGGTTAATTCATATTATAGATTAGCAAAAGAATTAGTAATGCGGTTGCTTAATCGTAGTAAATATTTAAATATTTTTGAGTTTAGCGGACTAATTAATGTTTGTAAACGAATATGTTAAATTTATCTGTTGACAATTTTTATATGTGATTGTGATGTTTAATGATTTAAAAGAATTTGAAAGGTTGCCAAAATCACAAATTTAACATTATATTATTATATATTTTTTAATATTCTATCATGTGTAAATATACCGCCAAAATGTTCACCCCACTTAGTCAAGTAATTATATTTTTTAGCTAAGTATTATACGAGAATATCGGAGTACTTTGTTAGCTAAGCGATGGTGTAAGGAGAAATCTGAAATACTTTAGTTTAAGTAGCAACCTTTTGTTGCATGTGGCAACTATCACGTTGATTGTGTGTTTTTTCTTTTTTTTTGAGCAATCATCGCATCTCGATAAGATCTAGTTTATGTGCGATCTCGTATGCAGCATTCTTCCTCGTTTGTCATTACCGTACATGCATTCTTTGATCACGTATTTATATTTTTCTCTTTTTTTTCTTAATTTGAATTTTTTTTCTTACTGTTTTTTATTGTTGTTTGTCCAGAGTGCCGCTGTGGGCCACTTTCTAGCCATGTGTAGAGAAAGAGCAAAACAATAGGCCCACTTTCGTTATACCGGGAGTAGTAAGTAGAGTGAAATGTTCTTACTGCAAAACAATAACGCAGAACTGATTGTTATCTATAGTACAATTCGTATGGTTGACTCTCTAATCAAATTATGGTTTGGTGATTAAAATGCTTTCGTTTGTCTGATAACAACAGCAATTATTTTTCTTTTTTTATTTGACGCCCCCACAGCACAGTGGCTGTGGAAGTAAGAGTTCCGTATACAGTCCTAGATCCCATCCCAGTCGCATTGATTGCGCAAAGATGTCGTGACTGTGATGTCGGCGCATCTTTGGGTTGCACAGGTTTCCCGGTTGCTGCCCCTGTTGCTGCCCCCGTTGCTGTTGCAGCTGCAACATCTCAAGCGCTTCCTTGACTCCAACTTCAAGTTCAATTACGCCAAATTGTCATCAACTTAGCGTCGTCATCAGCCAAGGCATTGCCCGGCATAATCGTAGGCTGCACAGAGGGTGGGGAGGGGGAGAGGGGCTTGCCAGGTTATGGCCAGGCCAGGGCAAGAGAGGCCAGGCCAAGCCGGGCAGCCACTTCAACTTTCACTATGAACATGGAACATGGTACGTGATCTTGGCACATGATTTTCCTGCCACTTGCAGTCGCCTTCAATGTTGATAATGACGATGACGGTGACGATGATGATAATGATGATGAAAAAACGTTGTCGATGACGATGACTCGCTGATGCCTCCTGCACATTTTGTCATAATTTTCTTCGTGTGGGAAAATCGGCTGAATGTGTTTATGTGTGGGTATGAGTATCTGAAAACGTTTTGTGATGAGGTCGAAGCCTCATCAACTGGTTTTCTGGGCGGGTTTCCATTTTATGTTTGTTGTCTGTTTCGGAATTGTTGTTGTTTTTTTTTTTTTGGCATATTGCAAAATCGTTTCCACATAATGCGCCTCGGCTGCTGGCAAACTAACAACAACGAAACAACAAAAACAGCAAACATTATAAACAACCACGACAATGAACTTTTAATTACCAGACTCGTTTCGTAAAGAAAATATTTAAATTACCCATAAAAAAGCTAAAAGTAAAAAAAAAGAAAAAAAAATTAAAGAGCATGTAGGAAAAAGTAAGAAACAAAGAGAGTGCGGAAAAACTTTGGCCACACCGGATGTAGTGAAGCCGAACCTCCATATGCCATATGCCATATGGCATATGGCAGCTGGCATCTCTCAACTGGCATATGGGAAAGATGGAAAGAAAGAAAGATAGAAAGAAAGGAAGGAAGAGGAGTACCCAGAGTGTACTGTACCCATTAATTGATGGATGTGCAATTTGCCAGGCGAGTGAAACTTGTTTGCCAATTGCATTTTGGCAGCTTGATTGTGATTAGATTCAATTTGTTACCTGATTTCCATGTGGTAGCTGTACTTACACTGAGACAAGCCAAATTTATGAGTATCTGTAATTGATTCCAGTCAACTGATGACTGGGAAATAACAGATTTCAAATGCCAATGTGGTTTTCATTTCAGCCAAATCCACTTTAGATTGTAATTTAGGTTGTCTTACAAGTTTTCCGAATAAATTATGGAAATTTCAAATTATTCTCAAAACATCATTGAATTATGTGAAGCATAAATTTAAAATTCCAAAAGTATTGAAAATTAGGCTAGGAACTTTAGTTGTTAATTCTAACTCAACTTCAAATACAAGTACAATATTGTTTGTATCTACAATTTTAAATATAAATTGCTTGGATAGTTTTGCATATGATTTGTCTGTAATTCCATCGTGTAATTAAAGAAAATAAGCAGATTACTGAGAAAGGTTTTTAGTTGCTTCTACAATTTAAAAGATAGTCCTAAAGCAGCGTCCTACTATGAATACATTTATTTAGAACTTTAGTTTAGATAAAGAAAATCAGTATAAGAAAAGAAAGATCGTTGTACTTGACTATCGTCATAATAAACAAGTGGGAAAGGCTATAGTCGAGCTTCCGACTATAGGATACCCCTTACTTATTTAAGTACATTTAAAATATTTTTTTATTGCATGCTTTTAGGCACTTACATTGCGTGAAGCTTAAATCAGCCATTACTACCGTTATGGTAGGGGCGTGGCAAAAATTTAAAACAAACTTGATATGCGTCGAGCTTATAGAACTCTGTGTGCCAAATTTGATAGCTCTAGCTCTTATAGTTTTTGAGATCTAGGCGCTCTGATCAAGAATATATATACTTTATATGGTCGGTATATACTTTATATGCTTTCTTCCATCTCCCTGTTACATGGTACATATTAACGAATACAATATACCCTTTTTTTAAGTGACGGGTATAATTATTTGGACAAATTATTAACTATCGGAAATCACTAATGTCTTTATACCATTTTAAGATAAACATAAGTTGCTAAAAAGCATTATAACTAGTAAGTAGAAAGTATTTCTGAAAGGAAGAGATTATTTAATTTATTTAAATTGCCAAGAATTTTAACAGTAATTGATGGTAATGTATATGCTATCAATTATTATATGAGATTAAAGGAAGATGGTTTTACAGTGGTAATTGAAGCACATAAGTAATTATTACAAAATTTGTTTATGATTTCACAAAATATTAAGACTTTTCTCTTAGTTACTCTCTCGCTTTGAATCTATGCTCTCAAGTTAATTAAAACTTATAGAAAAGGCTACAGTCCGGAGGATCCAATTGAAAGATACCCTGCACTTTTTACGAACAGGGTATATTGCAATAAACCGATACAAATCTATAGACACGAGCATTTTTACGTAAGTGTAAGCAACCAATCAAGCTAATTTAATCTCACATATTTATCTTATGTGTATACTTCAAGTATATTTATTATTTGTTGCTAGTTGTTGATCTAACGCATTGTCGACTATGGCCAATTGCCAATTTGAAGCTGGTTGTTGGTAGTTGGAAGCTGTCGGTGCAAAGAAATTTTGCGACAATTATACAGTGAAAGTGCCGAAATGGATCATTGTGGTATTATTATTACTTTTTGTGTGCCATGCCAGAGCTAAACTTAATAAAAAAAAAACAAAAAAAAGGGGTAAGACCAAACAACAACAATAATAACAATAACCAAAGCAACAACAAAGCAAAGTGAAGCGACAAACGAACAACGAAAATTAAATGATAAACTGCGCACACAACAACAACAACCACTGAAATGTGTGTTAAATATAATTTTTTATCTTGTTATATATATGATTATTATGATACAAATTTTTTTTTTTAGTTTTTATGAGTGCAACTGTCAAAAGGGGGACAATGGACTCAAGGGGAGAGGAAGGGAAAGGGAGGTGCATTTGCTATCTTTTAACGAGGCAAAAAAAAACACGAAACAACAACAGTTAGGACAGTTATGAGTTAACATATGGCCAACAGTCAAGCAATGTTAAGTTTAGTCGCGTTAAGTGAAATGCCAATCTGGAAATGTTGGTTGGAAACGTACTCGTACTCGTATTCCAGTCATGGGTGGGCCGCAAATGAACTCTCGACTGCCGCAGCGACCTTGAAACGGGGGCAAGCACAACAGGTACAGCAACAACAACAACGGCTAAAAGTAATACAGAGCAAAGTCTGAAGACTGGAGACAGTTAAAGCCAAGTCACGTTCAATGCTATGGTCAACTCAATGGCCTATATACGCGTTCAACAGCAACAGCAACAGCAGCAGCAACAACAACAGCAACAACAACAGCAACAACTGCAGCAACTGCGAGGCGACTCTCGTACTATGGACTAAAAGGCCAATATTTTGACATAAATTCCACTTTTTTGACGTTCATTTTTTTTTTAAATTTTTTTCAATTTTTAAGTCTGATTGCTCAGCATAGAATAAATAGTATTTTTCTAGATTTTTGTTTTGCTAACATAATAAAC
The DNA here is from genome assembly GCA_963924055.1 of Drosophila limbata. Taxonomy (NCBI): domain Eukaryota; kingdom Metazoa; phylum Arthropoda; class Insecta; order Diptera; family Drosophilidae; genus Drosophila; species Drosophila limbata. Next base: position 18,373,136 of record OZ001351.1, read on the forward strand.
AATTGTTAAAATTAATAAAGTAAAGTAAGTGGTATCTTAAACAAGCTGTTAGTTGAGATTATTATGCAAATGTCCAATGTGTTGTTCAAGTGTATTTTTTAATCGAAACTAACAAATGTTTTCCTGTACTGCACAAGGTATCGTATGAGTTTTGTTGGAAAGTAATTAACAGGCTATCTAGATTCAGATGTTAATAACCCTCTTAGCCTTTAAAAAAAATAAATAAAAATTGCAGGTGTGCATTTATCGGATCTCTCCTGAAGCCAAGACAAGACAAATTACAAAAATTCTAGATTTCACTTTAGTCTAATTAGCAATTATGCAAATTTTAAAGTATCTATCTTTATATTAAGAGTTTATAACAAAAATATAAGAATTGAGAAAGGGGGCTGAAAACAAGGTTCAATTTAAAAAAATTTGGAATATACATATAATTTCTACTTAAGCCTAAGTAAGTGCATGCCAAGTTCTTAGTCCAAGCTTTATATTTAGATTTTACACTTTTTTCTCATAGTCGAATGGGGTGGGGGAGATAACATAATTAAATAAATAAAAACTTTAAAACTCGACATTAAGTTATCTAAGGCTTATACAAATTTGAAGTCCTTAGCTTTGTATTTAGAGTTTATACAAAAAGATCGGGTTTTCAGGCCATAGTGCTCTCGGTCAAAGCGTGGAAACATGAATGTTAATTGATTTTCAAGACAGACACCAAAAAAAATTGAAATGGTAACAAAAACGTGCTCAGATTTTGACTTTGGCCCAGGCGCGCGACCTCGTTAAATGCACCACCAACAGCACCAGCAACAATAATAACAAAAACAACATCAAGAAATAGCCAGAAGTAGAAATTTCTTGCTAGAAATTTATCATTCCACCTGCATGATTTAGCTATTTTTTTTAATGTTTTTGAAGTAAATTGTTTTGTTGCCACTTGAACAGGCAGCTTCAGTTGTTCAGTTGCTCACATTTGTCATTAAACACCCACGAATGAGAGCGAGTGTATTCACGACAACACTCGCACCCAAATGGTTAACCAACAAAAATGTTACGCTTTGTTCTGGCCCACATTCATTTCACCGTACTTGTATTTATTTTGCGTCATTCATTTAACGAAATTTTTGTACTTTTCGCTGAATGGCTTTAATTGTTGCTCACTTCTTGCTGCTAGCCTGATAAACAATTGCAAATAAGTTAAGCATATAATCAGCAGTACTTGTACATATATGTATGTATATTATTCTATCTACGCTTGAGTATGGGTATTTGTCATACTTGTAGAAGTGGGCGTGGCCAGCTATTAGTCAGAGCTCCATAGTTTCAAAGGCCCACTTCCCGTCACTGACCTACAAAGTTTAACGACAATTGTTGGTGCTTCGAAAAGGGCAATACTATATGTCAGGGTTGTCAATGTATTGATTACTTTCGAGTACTATAATCTTTGGCTGCAAATACAATATTTATGATGTCTCTCGAAGCCAGTTTTATGAACTTGCAATTAGAAATTTTACCCAAAGAGATATTTTAAATAATAAGTAAGTAAATTTGCAAACAGTCTTTAGAGTATACTAAATCTCAATTACTATATACGATTTAGTTTTTTCTATCTTTGTATTAGCACACCCGTTATGTGAAACTATAATATATGGAGTAATCTGATTATTTACACTGATTTTCTTTTCAATCGAAGATTTTGATCTTTAGTTGCAATTCTTAAAACCTCTTTTTAATTGTTTATTTAATAATATATTTTAAAATTGAATTCTCAACATTCATTGAGCTATTAAATATCCTTTTAAAACTGAAATATTTGTGAAATAATAATAATTATCCTATAATAAATTCTTGCACTAGCGTACTAGGCTTAGTTTCTGGATGTCTTTCAATTAAGTACTTTCCAACAAAACATTAAATAATTCAGAGTTGATTACAAAGTATAATTCAACCAACAAACAAGCTTGACTGGAAAAATCATACTTAAGTTTGCTTTCAAACTATTTCTGAATTTATTTTTTTAAATTAAGAATACAATTTTTAGTTTGGCCACTTCAAAGTGATTACTGAATATATGTCAATCGAGCACTCTTGATTGCAGCACTCCAGTTTGTTTAATTAATGTAAATACAAAACGACAGTTTAACAAAGATCTGAGATCATAGTGGACAGCTGGCAGATGTCCAATTTTAGAAAGGTTTCATTTTCTATAATCCCCAATCCAAAAATTTCCGCTCATTCTTGTTGTAAATTTATAAGACTTAATTTGGTTTTCGTAATGGTTAAAACGATTTCCGGTTGCTGGCCATTCGAAGCGCTTTTAAGGCATAATTGATCCAATTAAGAGCTACTTGATTGTAGATTGTTGTTCTTAAGCCTCGACTCTGTTGAGGTTCTCCTTGTGCCAGAGCCAGTTCGGTGAACTGTAGACAACGATAAAGCTAACGATTATATGACAATTCGACAATTTGCACTTTGATAACTCGATTCACATGCACCGGACAAACGTCGAGTGAACATCGTGTCATAAATCGAAGTTCAAGCATTTTCCCCAGTACTTGTTGCTGTTGTGCCTCGGTATTGGCCCATTGTTTGAGCCATAGCCAAAGCCAGTTGGCAAGTTTCATTGAGCCGCATTTAAAGGCACATTGAATAGTCACTGATGTGTTAAACACAATACAATTCAAACAATGTCGGCCATGTACTGCACCGAGGGTAGTTAACTAATATGTATATATTGTGTAAGCAAATTAAATTTGTTTTGCTTAAAAGTCTTAAATCAATGTTGAATGCACATTTGAAATAGAACATGCGAATTTTTTTCAATTATTAATATAGTAATATATTCATATTAATTTGATTCGAAAATTGGACGCATTCGAATAGATAACATTTTAAATGAAATGAAATGAAATAACTTTTAAATATTACAATTAAATTATATTTTACGTGCCCCATTTTATAAGGTCTAAGTGAATCATTCCATATATGCAATTTTCGTAGTCTTTAGTTTTTTCGCTTACTTGATTTACATTGGAGAGTTAATTTTAAACAGATTTTTATATTGAGAATTTCACTTGCTATGTAGAATGATAAGTTTTTATAAGGGTCGCAAAAAGAACGATTTTAGGCATGTACATATATTAATAATAACCAACATATTTCAATGTCAATATAAAATTTTATTAAAACTAAAAATGTATATACGTACTCGGATGCGTTACTTCTGAAGCAGCCCTCTCCCATGCTCGCAGTATACATATTAGGTATGTGTGGCTAATGACAGTGATTCTTAACATGTTTGCCGCGTCAGTTCGTCAATGGGCTTAGAGTTTTTTTCTGTTTTCTATGTATTAAGTATTTTATATTTTATGTGTGGCTTTTTTCACAGGGCGTCAATTTGCGCAATTCGAAACTACGTGCAAAGCGAGCTGCGATCGCACGACACTCATTCTCGGCCGACACTCAGTCGACTCAGTTGGCTCAGATGACAGTGGCCTGAGTTGTTAGCACGTTAATTGCTGGTTGCAATTGAAACACTGCTGGTTTTAATTCTGGTTTGACTTGTTCTAGAAAACAGCAGCAGAGTACTGTCACATGTTGTTCTTGTTATTGTTGTTGCGCATTAACTTTCTTTCGGCAATGTTGTGCCATTTAAAAGCACACGCTGCGTATGCGCAATATACTCACTATGAGTATTTGTAGCCGTCATACTTTGAACTGAACACTTGCCATTAGTTGCTTTACCTAAGCTCAGGCACGACTAGTAGTTGTTATTTTTGTTGTACTTGTTGTTGTTGCTGTTAAATTGTTAAGTTCATTGGTTTTATCTGCGCGCTAACTTTTTCGCAATCGCTGTCAACATCGGTCATATGTCTATATATAGAAAGCGATCGTCGTCGAATCGCATTGCGTCGCTTGCAGCGGAACACATTGAATCATCATGGATGAGACAGACACCTAACCAGGTTTTGTTGTTGTCAGTGGTTGCGTTGTCTTGACTTGTGCCGGAAGTTGGCAGAGCCATAGTTTTGGCCACTTGGTTGGGTTCATAGACACTGACAGCTAACAGCGACATCGTCAATTGGCATGTGCATCGAAATTCCGACACGTACCCAATAGAAAGTGGACACTACACACACCCACAACACCCATTGCCCCTCCCCAACTGACCAAATAATGCACTTGTAGCTTTATTCATACAACTTATAGTATTTGCACCTTAGATTTTAGTATTTATTAACTGCTTTTCATATTGTATGGACGAGTACTCGTATATTATGTAAATTTAAATTATATTCATATTTATCAACTGTAATTCCGCCTTTATCCCTTTGAGCTCTACACCCGCACCTGCCGCAGTGTTGCCATTTTAGTTTTTTTAAAGCTTTACTTGGCTATTTTATACTTGCAAATGGATGAAATATTAAACATTTTTATTGAGCATTTTATTGAGAATGCAGATTTTGAGTGCAGCTTGTTAAAACCAATATTACAAATATATTTCAAAGAAGCCCGATTTATGCTGGGTTTCATAGTTGATTCTTTTTTTTTTGAAGCACCAAAAAATCTTCGAAGAAGTTCAAAATTTATTAAAATAAATCTCTTATAAGCGGCGAAATATTGTTGTTCTTAGCATAGAATAAGATATATTTTTCTTATTTAAGGCTTAATACAGTCTTATCAAAAGGTTGCAAATCTTTTTTTTTTAGAAAATTAGCTACAGTTACCCTCGAAATTCTGGCAACACTGCACCTGCGCTCCCTTTCTCACTCTCTATATCTCTATCTGTGTTTTTCTTTCTCTCTCTGAAAAGCTCGCCACTGCGCGCTCTTATGGCGTGCTTAAAAGCTTGCGCTCATCAGCTCGCTTTGCCAAGAGCAAGTCCAAATCTGCCGTCAATCTGAATGCGCTTTCGAAGCAAGAACAGAAAAAGCAAAAGCTGCAACAAATCGAGCAACAACAACAACAAGAGCTTCAACAACTTCAACAACAACAGGTGGAAGCTGTTTATGCAAATGTTGAGGAAGTTATTCAACAAACCGAAATTGAGGAGGATGCTCTAATGGGTAATGCGCAGGTAAGCGATGTCGACCAACATCTCCAAGTCGCCTCCATACCGTGTTCCATCTCCATACATCGCAATCCAATCAACCAAACGTCCAACCAATAAAATCAACAACAACAACAACAACATTACCATCAACCAACAACAACAAGAACATTTGCTCGCTCGTCAATTAATGGAAATTCATTTTATTATGTGTTACCTCGCCATACCCCTCCCCCTACACCGCATCGTTGTCAGTGATTTTATGTTATTGTTAAACTCGTTTGCCTACAGTTTGCTTCTTCTTCTTCTTCCTGGGCAAATAAATAATTCGCAAGGTCTTCTGATCGCTTTGAAGAACTAATCAACCAGCTAATTGAGCTGAGTGCTCAGGTGCTAAACTTGAGCTAGCTTTAAAGCTCCACCTATTGCGCACATTTGTGTGCTACAAAAGCTCTGGTCGTCAATGTAGTGCAAAATTGCCAACAGGTGGCGCCAGCGTCGACTTTTCAAATTTTGCGCTTAATGGCAGATAATTTTACCTCTTTTATGAATTTAATTCATAATTTCATTCTTAAATTCAATGTAATATTTTGATTATGCTTTATTGAAAACTCATTTACATACATATATCTAATGATACAGCTTAATACAACCCACATCCATCTCAAATATTTAATATTTATAAAACCTTACATTTTATAATACAACATTAATTACATGCCCTTAATTTTAAATCATGTATTTGTTTTGTGATTGTTAATATTGTACTTACATTATATTTAACAAGATCTTCAATAATATTGCTAAGATTTTAGGAAAAACGATATATTATTAACGAATATCGTAAACTGATCAAAATTCAGCCTAAGATAACTTAACCCTCTAAATATTGTATTAAAATTGAACCTTTAATTATTTATTAATTTCTTTCCAAACTGCTTGATGTATTAAAGTATTACCAATTCTCAATTCTTAATTAATTCCTGTTAAATATTAAGTTCTGTAACGAATATGTTTAATTAATAAAAGTATTTATTATATTTTATAAGTAGTTAATAATAATTTTACAGTATTAATTAAATAAGTTGAATAAGTTTAAAGCAGTTACTTAAAACAAAATTTTCTTCACATTTTCCATTTATCAAGAATCCACCAGAGCTAATTCACGGTATAAGCCAACTTCTTTCAAGGTATTCGGAATTGGTGTTGGTTTGAAATCGGTTTTCCATTAACTCATCCTCGAAATACTTAATAACTAGCGCTTACATTATCTAATTCATATTTTCTCTATGTTTGCAGGTAAGCCAAAGCAAATACTAATTCCCTTCTGAGACGGACCAAACAATGCGATCAAGTAAGTTGCATAATCTAATCCGAGTTCAAATCCTGATGGCCATCAAATTACCACATACATAAATGTCAAACCAAAATTCGGATACTCAAAAAAGAAATCAAAATAAAAATATTAAAAAAATGAGACAAACCGAAAAGACTCGATCAACGGCTTTTTAGCTTTTATTGTCACATCGCATGGAGTTTTATTTATGGAGATGAAGCCGCAGTTGACTTGTGCAAGAACCCTGCGAATCTCGGTCAAGCAACAAGTGCAGCAGCCGCCGCTGTCGCCGTCGTCTGCGCAGCCGACGTAAGCGTCGCGTCGTGTGAACTGCAACGCTGGTAATAATCACGCTCTCAATGCTAATGCTAATGCATACCCGTACTCGCATGTATGAATGTTATTGCGGCAGTTATGCAACTGCAACTGACATTGCCCATAATACCGGTACTTCTAAACGGCAGCGGCAGCACGTGTATTTAGCTGGTTAAATTATTGTAGCAGACAAAGCACAGTGGTACGAAGCCTTCATAATAAGATAAGATATTAAGTTCTTTTTACTTTAGCTTTTTCCTACTCAAATATCTTTCAGTTTAATTTGTTAAGAGTTTGACAATTAGTTATAATTATCATATAATTAGTTTTTAATTATTGCTTAAAGTTAATCTAAATTTAAATTATAAAGAAGGGACCCGGACTTTCTAAAAACAGATAATTTCACTGAAAACTAAATATTTCCATCAAAACTTAACGCACACTTTTTATGAAAATCGTTTGTGAAAAATGAATGCATCGAAATTTTGGACTTCACTCATTTTAATTTTCTATGTCAAGCCGAGCCAAATTTATTAAATCGAACCAAAACCGTAGATTCTGGGGCTCTAAACCTTTTACAAAATGTTTAAAGCTGTCTAGCTATACAAATAACTCATTGGTATACTTAAATTATAATAGAATATTTACGATACTTAGAAGGATATGAAGTGCAATAAAATGTAAACTTTGACCCCACTGTGCGCAATGTCAAACGGTATATGTATGTGCAGCCCAATCAGCAAGTACCGCTTTGCATGCTGCGGCGACAGTTGTTGTACCGTAAGACTGCCGTCTCGTCCAAATATTTGGCCTACGCGTTGTCAACAACAGCAACCACAACGATAACAACAACAACAACAGCAGCGACGCGTCGGGACGCAGCATCATCGCAGCAGGTGTAGCGACAGCGACAGCGATAACGGCAGAGGCAGCGACACAGAGCGATAGCTCTCTTGCGTCGCGTCGCATCGCGTCGCGTCGCCGCAGCAACGACCAACAGCGAGCATCGATGCTGCAATTGCCGGCATGAGGCGCTTGCGCTCTTCACTCTCCAACTCAACGAACAGTACGAGTAAGTTTGTACGGCTCTCCAGGTCTGGTCTGGCACTTCGATTCATTTGCTGCTTGCGCTTCTTAGTCATACTCGTACCAAGTGAGCTGCATGGGGTATGCAATGCATGTGTTTATTTTAGGTATACAATATCAGGTTCATGAGCAGGCACACTGTATTAAATTTTGAAGACTTATGTAAAAATTGCTATAAAATGCAGTACAACTTTCAATAATTGCTTTGAATATCCGATAAACTCATTCTATGTGAAAACAAACTTTATCTTAAAGCTCATCTGATGAAATTACGATTCTATAAAAACCTCTTACAACAATTTCGAGCGTATAAAATTTTGACAACCCTTTGCAACCTACTATATAACATTTGAAGCACTAAATATGCTGAGAAAAAAAATTAAAAAAAATATAAACATTTATATTATTTGTGAAATCCAAATACATTAGTTATTTGAACAACATTAAACGAATGCGTGATTAATATACATAGTTCAGAATATTTTAAGTTATAGTAAATACCTAAACACTAAAAGCACTAAGTCTAAGCTGATTAAATTTTTCCAGAATATATCAAGGTAACAATCGTATGATCTAAGTACGGGTAACTTTACAGTCGAGTCGCTTTCTTTAATTTCGTTCTCATTGATTCTGTCAGCGCGACGACCGCGACTGCGGCTGCGACTGAGGCTGCTGCTGCTCAGTTGGCGTGCTGGCTGCGCTTAGTCTGCCGCTGTGCGTCGTTGACGTCGCCTCGACGTATTATCTGTTTTTTTTAGTCTGTTCTAAATTTAGTCGGGAGTCGGAGTCGCCGCGAGAGGCGTAGTAAATGTCGCTGTCGCCTCCAACGTCGTCGCCGTCATCGACGTACAAATATTGTGTTCATTTAATTAAAATATAATTTATTTTCGGTAATTTGCTTTTACATAACGCAGACACGCGAATTAATGTTAAAAGTGGGCGCGTGAGGCGTGCAAAACTATTTTTATTTTTTTTGTATATTTATTTTTTGTTTATATCTTAACTTTTTGTTCTATTTCATTTGTGTTGAATGTGTGAAACATACAGAATACCAAAAAAAACGAAAAAAAAACAACAACAACAAATTCGAAAATTATACTGTGTGATCTGCATTTTTGATTGATTCGATTTGAATTGAAGCGATAAGCGAAAAACTGCTTGAATTTTGTAAATGTGATCGTGTTGCGAATTGCGTATAATTCCTGGAATTTCATTTTTATCTAGTGTAAATTGCATGTGATTGCACTTTGCAGTTACAAGTGTAATTGTATCCACAAATCAAAGCATGTGAACCATAAATGCCGCCTCTTCTAATTATTGACTCTTTGGCCGACCTTCAAACACTTTTCCACTTTTCCATGACATGGGACATACATATGTCAAAATCAAACTTGAGCTTGAGATGCCATCAACGATCGCATTTGATGGTCGACCGAGTGACAAATAAAAAGATACATACATATATACAAGATGCACACTATAAGATACAGATACAAGTATATCTTCAAGTGAAAATGCGCTATTTCAAAGCATTGCATTCTATGTATATCTCATTTTTTCTTTTTTTTTTTTGGCAGACAAATGCATTTTATGACCCAACTTTTCCAAATGAATATATAAACATTTCAGCCTCTCTGGTTATTGAAATTGTGCCAATAATTTTGTTCAGTTTTCGGCTAAAATAGAACACAATAAAACGCAAAAATGTTTTTTTTTGTATAGAACTATCTAAATCTTTACATAGATAGACAGATATTATGTGATCATTTTATTGTTATAAGTAACTCTTTTAGATACCGAGCCCTTGAGGCTTGCGAGTCACTATTAAGTTGTATTCATCAATTTGTTTAGCGTTTTAACCGTTAGTAAATTCTTTGAGAAGACGAACCATTGTTAATTAGCCAGTTCTTTTATTTTTGTCTATGAAAAGAAGAAGAACAACAACAACTGTGACATCAATGACAACGACATAAATCCCGTCAAGTTCTCATTCAGCAGCGCAACAGAAAAGCGGAAAAACAAAACCAAAGAGACATTCCAATGGGTAAACAAAGCATAAGCCGAATGTCGAATGTTGTATGTCCGATTCGGACTCGTATTCGATATCGATATCGAATTCGAAATTTAATTTAAATAAAATGCGATGAGTTTTATTTCCAAGAACATTCTAAGAAATATAAAGGGAAAATAACAACTCTCTTTTTGTCAGTGTTGTTAGAAGACCTATTTCCCGTCAAATCTGGCTTTTTTCAAAGTTCAATAGCGGAAAAAATAGATTTCTAAAAATGATCTCTGCTTTAATCCGGTCTTTCTTACCCGCATGAAAATATGTATTTAGGAAAATTCTGTAAAGATTTTTACATTTTACAAAACAATTGAACGAGTCGTCGAATTGGGCATATTTTGAGGTTTTGAAAAATGACGAGAAAAACATTAATTATATTTAAAATGTATTTCATGCATTTTTTTTTCAATTTTAAAATAAATTCAATTTTATTTATCAAATAGACAAATATATATATTTTTTTAGATTTTTTTCGACCCCATTTACTCCTATTATTTTTATATTTGCTTGCCGAAATCTAACAGCACTGCTCCTTGTGCAGCGACCCTTATTGACATCTGCTACTTAGCTTATGCGTGGCATGCGTCGCTGGCAATTGCTGGCTGCTATGCGCACTTGTACAGCTTTAGCCCGGCAGCGCAACCAGCGGTAGATGTCATTGACACTTGGCCGGGGCAGTATTTAAACTTTACAACCCCAAAGACCCTTGCAGTTAGCCCCATTGACGCCCCTTCGTTTGCAGCTGGCGCGAGGTTAATTATGTTAAATGGTGAATGTTTTATGCACATACATATGTATGTAGTTTATCAATCTGTAAAACAATCTCCACATCTCTCTCTCCCCCTCTCTCTCTGCCTCTCGAGGGGCAGCTGAAGATTTAAATAGATAAACAAGTCGATCAAGAGCTTTTACTTCTATAAAAATTCGCTTGGTCACATTTCCGGAACGGAAAACCTTTTCCCCGTGAACATGTGATTCTAAGTAAATACCTAAATAAATACATGTACTACTCACTAAATAAAACTCTCTGGATAAACTCAAGTATTCACAAGTGCATATGTATGTATGTATGTGTACATAAGTGTATGTGTCACACAGGTGCAAAACATTCAGATAAAGATAAAGTGGCAATGTTCTCGCTTTTGCGATCTCTTGCAATCTCTTATCGGTTGCCATAATCAGTTGGTTATATAAGTAAGCATATATCAACTGTATTATCTGGTCCATGCACTATACATACATACAGAAAAAATGCTATATACACATATCATTCTCAGATTCAGACGATCTCAGTTCTTAAGTGTAATACTAACCGGTTTTCAAAAAGTATCTAAATACGCTTCATTCAGAGAAGTACAAGGGCGAGAACTCGAAGTAATGAAAGTATTTCTCTTAATTGATTGCAGTCTTCTCTGAAATAAGTAATTACTTACGCATGTATAAAACAGGTTAATACATATGTATATGCATATTGTACCTTTACACGGGTGCATTGTTAGAAACGTGACTTTCGGGCTTAGTGATTAGTCAGTTACACTAATGCTAGAGGCAGTCATGAATCCAATGTTTGCCTTTCCTGAAGTAAAAACTTGATAACTTAAAGACTAATGATCCGTAGAAAAATTTAACAATTTGTTTCGAAAATAAAATATTTAACAACTACCTACAAAAATATAAGCATTTAAAAATTTCAAAATATTCCAATCTATAAATTAAATTATGGTGGTATTGGAATTGTCTTAGGCAATGGGATTAGAAAATAATTATACTCTCTGCGGCAGGGTATAAAAATGAATTAAGAATAACAGTTTAGCAGTTTAACAGTTAAATGCCTCATTAAAAAAACTTTCGCACTGAGGGGGCCACTATCCAACCTTTAGCTTTTGGCGCAATATTTCGAGATAAGTTGCGAAAATATTTGCTTAAGTGAAACAGAAAGCGTCGCAAGACAAAAAAAAAACACGATTATGAATACAAGTTTATAGCTGAATAATCGCTTAAGCTTTTAGTATGATTTCGCATCTTATCGGATTTTGCTTTGTAATTTTTCACTGGCTATTTTTACTACCAATGCTGAAGGCGTTAAGGGCAGCGAATTTTCCTCAGTTCAAATTTATAAATATTTTAAATATTCTTAGATATGTGCTTTATTTTGCCAGCAGTTTGTTTACACTTCTCGGCACTGAATGAGATAAAGGCACCTCATAAACTAGAGCTCGAGGCGGTAGCAAATAAATCTAAAAAGGTAGCAACTAAGGGCACATAAAGTTCGGAGATGTATTGTAAAGTACGATCTCTGAACCAGATAAACAACAGAACGTGCAGTTATTTTAGTATATAATTATGACATTTATATGAACTTAGTATTTCTATAGTATTTAGTTTCCACGTTTTCCATTTGTTAATGTATAGAATTTCAAAGGCTTTCATATGAACATGACGCGTTTCTCATATAAAGCAATGTCAATACACAAGTCAGGTGTTTCCCCAGTTTATTTATGGAAATTGTGGCAACAACATTAACATATTTCTGGAATATCTTAAACTGAGTAAGAGACTGACGTACAGATGTTCAACTTAAATAATAGCTGATTATTGCATACTTAACAAACAAAAATATCTAAATCGACGAAAACTGGGGCACCCTCTTCTTCTGCTTCTGTTTCTTTTTGCTTTGTTTCATAATGAGCCCAATCTAAGCTATTTCCCGAAATAAACTTTGAGGGAACTGGGCTCCTAATGCCATCAATTTAGCACTTTAGATTGCATAATGCCCACTTTCAAATCGCTTAGGACTTTTAAGTTGTCTAATCAAATAGGTAGATTAATATACGCAAAAATTATGTTCGGTGAGAACTCTATGAGCGAGGAACAAACCGTTCTTAAACAGTTTTCGACATTTTATTTCACTTATTTTCGTAGGGTTATTAAATTCATTACAAAATTTTTAACAATTTTGCTCAAAATATTACTACTTTAAATACGATATATGAGTTTTCATCATTAATTTGTTCAACTATAATTAAAAATAAAAAAAAATAAAAATATTCTTAGGACCACTTATGAGGTCCTATTTTCATGTAAATATTTGTTGAGAGGTTACTAAATTACACTAGTTTGGTTTCTAAATATAAAAATAAGGGTATACAAAATTCCTTATAAATTAGTTGTCAACAACTAATAATTTTGATTAATTTTATATTAAAGTTAGGGCATCAGACGGGGGTTTCTAAAAACAACTGACATCAAAATCAAATCTTTTAGGACTTTTGTTTTTCATATATTTATTCTATCTTTTTATTTTCCTATCGTGTTGGCATTTTGGGAGACTTCAGTTTACATCCGCAAATTCACAAATCGGTCCCATAAAATTACCTCTCAAAATTCATATATTTGAAATAAAATTTGATTTATATTTTCACACCACTGAAATTGCAAGTATAAATATTATTCGATGGTAATTTTATTAATATTGCGCACAAGTTTTATGAGCGCACAACTATCAGAGAGTTAAAATTTTACATATTTATTTACAAGTGTGTTCCGAATGGAAGCTGTTAACTAACAGCGCGCGATCTCTTCTGTAGCCAAAACTCATTTACATGATGTAAGTGCACTCAATTAACTAACAGCTCCAGCTGTTAACTGGATCGCTGCAATCGATGCGATGACCTTGGCATTGCCATTATTGTTATTGCTTTTGTTTTGCTGCGTTAAATTATGGCTGCTGCCCTTTTTCGCTTATTTATTAATCATAAATTGCCATAATGGGAAAGAAAAGGATGCCGCTGCATGCACAATCCAAAAAGGATTTTCAATTGCTCTTGAAGTTAGTTGTTGTCTTTGTTGTTGTTCTTTTTGTTGTTGCTTATTGCGATTGCAATTCTTAACTTTGCTATTTATAGCTAGGGCCAGCTAGAGGCAACTCCTCACAGCCTCACTGATTGTTTTCATATGATTTTGTTGCCCCCTCTTATTCGTGTTGTTGTTGCTTTTATCCGTCTGGCAATAATTTATGTTATTTGACTTTTAAACTCCCCAACTCCATAATTGAAGGCTTCCATTGCCAGCGCAAGCAAGCCCTTTTGCAATTAGCCTCCTCCGAGTGGAGTCTGGAGTGGTTCTTGTATGCTCGTACCTTGAGCAGGTTCATCATCAGAGTTCCATATCTCGAGTGAGCCGCCTTTTGGCTTACTGGTTAAGGCTGAGACCAAGGGACTATGGCTCGAATTGTTTTTCTGCCTTGTTACACTCGAGTTCAAGTTTCACTTCATTAGCTTGGTACGTGACATTATCGTAAGAAGGCTTTTGGGGTTGCATTCTCTTTCAGTCAAGTTCTCATCTTCTCTTACCAAATTGTAAATGTAATTAAATTGTTTTACTTACTACGGTTTCGCTAGTTGGCATTAGAATAGAGAATGCAAAAGCGTAAAACTGTTACGAGCAAAAGCGCAGTTAATAAACAGACGAACCCGAACCCAAAACTGAACCTAACACCAAAGTCAGCTTGCATCACAAAACAGCAACAACAACTACAACATACATATGGTATATATATATCTGTTGACATGCTTGTATAAGAACCACAACAACAACAACCAGAGCGGAGCTTAATCACACAACACCCGTTCCAGCAGCTTTTAATGTTTGCTTTTACTTTGCCGTCATACCCTGCACTCCCCCCGCCACCCACTTTCAATTGGGAGTTTGACTCAATAAGTACATTTATTTGCATACACAGTGGAGAAATGTTATCTAAAACAAATTCCAAAAATGCCAAAATAGCAAAGAATTAAATTAAAGCAAACCCAAATATGCATAGAAAATTAATAAGAAAATAATACAATTTTATGTAAGAATAGCCGAATTATATTTAAAAAAAAACTTTCTAATAGATATCAGGAATCATTTTGTTCCACTTTTAATTTCCAAGTATCAATAACTTATAAAAAACCTCTTTACGAGTTAAAAGTCTAGTGACGAAAACATTTTCATGCCTCAAAATTTCTGATATCCAATTTTGTGGCGAATAATATTAACTTTTACATATAAACTAAAAAAAATAACTAGCGCGAAATTTTAATCCCGTGAATTTTCAATTCAAACTTCAATAAAATTTCGCGCTAGTTATTTTTTTTAGTTTATATGTAAAAGTTAATATTATTCGTCACAAAATTGGATATCAGAAATTTTGAGGGAATTTTGGGGAACTTGACTGTAGGATTTTCCCTAGGGAACTTGACTGCAAGATTTTCCCTAGGGAATTTGCCCGCAGGATTTTCCCTAGGGAATTTGACTGCAGGAATACTACTGTGGGCAAAAAGTAAGGTGAATTTTCAATTCAAACTTCAATAAAATTTCGCGCTAGTTATTTTTTTTAGTTTATATGTAAAAGTTAATATTATTCGTCACAAAATTGGATATCAGAAATTTTGAGGGAATTTTGGGGAGCTTGACTGTAGGATTTTCCCTAGGGAACATGACTGCAGGATTTTCCCTAGGGAATACAACTGTGGGCAAAAAGTAAGGTGAATTTTCAATACAAACTTCGCGGGATTAAAATTTCGCGCTAGTTGTTTTTTTTAGTTTATATGTAAAAGTTAATATTATTCGTCACAAAATTGGATATCAGAAATTTTGAGGGAATTTTAGGGAACTTGACTGTAGGATTTTCCCTAGGGAATTTCCCCGCAGGATTTTTCCTAGGGAATTTGACTGCAGGATTTTCCCTAGGGAATTTGACTGCAGGAATACTACTGTGCACTATGGTAAATAAACCCGATATTTTGCACTATGGTAAATAAACCCGATATTTTGGCATAAACTCTAAATATAAAGATAGAGACTTGAAATTTGGCATGAACTTTAGTTAGACTGCCTAAGAATTTTGAATTTTTTTTTTTTTTATTAGGGTTATTAACATCTGATTCTATATGGTTTAGCTAATAACCTTTACGCAAAACTCTCGTAATGTTTTGTAATGTACTAATGTAATGCTTAACGGAACAGGAACACATTTGTTAGGTTTTAGCTAAAAATACACAAGAACAACACATTGGACAGTTGCACAATAAACCACAAATACTAAAAATCTTTGCTACTAGCGTTTTTTAAAATACCTTTATCAACTTTGTCCATATTTATAATTTTTTATAATGCTTACATAACTCACACAATTCGTTCTGAAAGTTGCAAATAATTTTCCTTCGCTTTTTCAGTTCATATTGCAACGCTCAATCAGCTGACTTTAAGTGTGCTTAAAACATAAAGGGTAGTCCCGAAAAATCTAAAAAAATTGGTTTTGCTTGCTTTGGAGTTTTGCGATTTAGGAAATAAAAAAATTTTTAAGATACTGAACAAAAAAGAATTTGAATTAATCCCAAAATATCGGGATTAAAATTTCGCGCTAGTTATTTTTTTTAGTTTATATGTAAAAGTTAATATTATTCGTCACAAAATTGGATATCAGAAATTTTGAGGGAATTTTAGGGAACTTGACTGTAGGATTTTCCCTAGGGAATTTCGCCGCAGGATTTTCCCTAGGGAACTTGACTGCAGGATTTTCCCTAGGGAATTTGCCCGCAGGATTTTCCCCCTAGGGAATTTGACTGCAGGAATACTACTGTGGGCAAAAAGTAAGGTGAATTTTTAATTCTAACTTCGCGGGATTAAAATTTTTTTAGTTTATATGTAAAAGTTAGTATTATTCGTCACAAAATTGGATATCAGAAATTTTGAGGGAATTTTAGGGAACTTGACTGTAGGATTTTCTCTAGGGAACTTGACTGCAGGATTTTCCCTAGGGAATTTCCCCGCAGGATTTTCCCCTAGGGAATTTGACTGCAGGATTTTCCCTAGGGAATTTGCCAGCATGATATTCCCTAATCTATCAGCACTCTCAAACTCCGGCTGCTATGTCACTTTGTTGCTGCTGTCCTATTCCAATTCAAAGTTAAACGTATATATTCAGTTAATAGGTTATATCTTCCAAACCAATCAATAAAACTTTATGTATGATATATCAAAAAACGCGAAATTTTACAAGCTCAAACATATTGAAAATTTAAAAAAATCGTTATCGGCGTTTTCTCAAAAACCGCCAAAATGTGGAAAAAATTACCTAATTATTATTACCTCCTAAGTCTGTCTAAGTCTGCTTACCTAATTTTAGTATACAAATTTTGGGATTAGTCACAGCACATACAGCTGCGTGCATGAAAATAGGAGTGCAGATGACCTGCACCTTTAAGATCGATTAATCCTATTATAGAGACCATTATGGGTCAAAAACTTTTTATAATTGTTAAATCTATTTATTTTCTCATGACTTACCATCTTTTTTTTTTTAATTTAGTCAATATTTTTTAAAATTTGTTGTATAATAAAAAAATATTGCTAAACTGTGCCGCTCACTGAAATAGGAGTGTTAACAAAAAAAATTCAAAAATCAAACATAACTCATTAATTAACTTAATTATACTAACGAACATTTTGGTTATGCCCTAACACTTGGTTATATATCCTTTATTGGCTATTACAGCTTCGCACCTACGTAGCATGGAGTCGCCCAACGCTTGAGCGGAATTTTCGCCCTTTTATCTTCAACAACCTGCCAGACCTGAGACTCAGAAGACCCAAATCGTTTTGAGACATTGCTTTTGATGTCCCCTATAAGTTTCAAATGGGCTTTGGGTCCGGAGACTGAGCTGGCCATTGCAGTGGGTCGATCCTTTCCTGGCAACGCCGGTTTTTGGCCGGATTGCTGGTGGATTTGGATCGCTATCCTGCTGGAATGTCCAGTTTAAGGACATATTCCAACTGGCATATGACAGCATAACGATCCTTAATATATTGACGTACACATTTTGGTCCATAATCCCCTCGCTCAAATGTTTTGGGCCCATACCGC